>JASVEL010007621.1:0-307653 GCA_032618575.1 Nicotiana noctiflora
CAAAGGGTCATCACTTATTTTATTAATAATTTCGAGCTTCTGAGGCCTTGAAAACCTCATTCTATGTTGCCTCGATTTACGTGCACGATCCGAGCATGTAGCCGGAAAGATTTTGTGATAGAAAATATGAATTCTATGAGAAAATTTGGATAAAAATGATATTAATATTGATATGGTTGACTTCGGTCAATATTTGGTAAACGGATCCGGACCCGAGATTGGATGGTCCCGAGAGGTCCGTAGGAAAATATGGGACTTGGACATGTGTCCGGAGTCGAATTCTGAGGCCTAGAGCCCAAGTTATGAATTTTTATGTGAAATTGTTTTTTGATGTAATTATTAAAGGAAATAAATTAATTGACCTTGGTATCGGGCTCGTATTTTGGTTCCGACGCCCGGTACAAGTCTTAAATATTATATATGTGATTTCTGTAAAGTTTGGTGACATTTGGATGTCGTTTGAGATGTTTTGGACCTTGAGTCCCAAGTTTGAAAGTTTTGAAAACTAAAGGTATGAAAATCATGCATTTGAGGCTTGATTTGATTAAAACGAAGTGATATTGGCGATGTGATCGCACGAACAAGTTCATAATGTGTTTTTGAGGTTATGTACATGTTTGGTTTGGAGCCCGGGGGCTCGGGTAAAGATTTGATAGGCCGTTGGATGAAATTCTGAATTTTTGAACTGCTGGTTTTTCACCTGTTGTCTTCGCAATTGCGAAGATTTTCTCGCAATTGCGAGAAGTACCAGGCTGGCCATGGTTGGCAATTGCGAACCATACTTCGCAAATGTGAAGTCTGCCAGAATCCTGCCAAGTTCGCCAAAGCGAAGATAATGTCGCAAATGCGAAAAGGCCTCAGATCGCCAGTGTTCGCAAATGCGAACAAAGGGTCGCAAATGCGATCCTGGGCAGGGAGGCCTCACCTTCACAAATGCGAAGGAAGTCTCGCAAATGCAAGACCAGCAGACCTTGGCTAGTGTTCGCAAATGCGAACTTTAGTTCGCAAATGCGAACATCCCTTTGACTGCCAGTGTTCGCAAATGCGAACAAATGTTCGCAAATGCGAACTTCCCACCCTTAGATTATTTTTCAAACTCCAGAAATTGGTCGGGGTTCGCAATTGCGAACCCATGTTCGCAAATGCGAACACAGAGACCTGAAAAACACGAATTTCAGTCATTTCTTCACTTATCACAAAACCAAAACACCCATTTGCGATTCTTCAAGGATTTCTTCTTCATCAAAACGATTGTAAGTCACTTTTTACTTAATTCTTTCAATTCCTAACATCATTAAACATGTTTTTCATAAGAAATCAATGATTTTCATGGTAGAATTCTTGTTTTTTTGTTAGAAAATAGGGTTTTTCATAAATTGGGGAATTGGACCTCGAATTGAGGTCCGATTTTGGAACAAATCATATACATGAACTCGTGGGGGGATGGGTAACCGGATTTTGGTCCTAACCCCGAATTCCGACCATGTGGGCCCGGGGTTGAAATTTACTATTCCGGGCAGAATGTTGTAAAAGTTGCATTTGGTCTTAAGAATTAGTTTGTTGAGTAGAATTGATGATATTAAATCAATTGTGTATAGATACGGTTGGATTGGAGCCAAATTGAAAGAAAAGACATTTCCACGGATTGAATTGTTCATAAGCATTCGAGGTAAATGTTTGTTCTATCCTAGCTTGAGGGAATAGGATTTTGTGTTATGTGTTATGTGATCGAGTGCGGTGTATGGGCTGTGGTGACGAGCATCCATACACCGGCGTCTAGTATGACCGTGAGTCGTTGGAAAATGATAATTTGAGATATATTACAGATGAATTGTTATTGTTCTCCCTTGTTGGGACTTGTTGTGAAGATAATTATTGATTGCCCTCGATGGGACGGTTTATGAATTACTGTTTCTTTCTTTGCCCTTAACTGTGATTGTTATTTGGGTGAGGAAGAGTGATAATGCACGAGGGTGATGCCGTGCCATGTTTATTTATTTATGCACGAAGGTTAATGCCGTGCCATGTTTATTTATTGATTATGCACGAAGGATCATGCCGTGCCCTGTTATTGAACCATGTATGAAGGATCATGCCGTACTATGGATGTGAGGATGAGAGTAAAAGTACGAAGGGTGATGCCGTGTACTTTAATTGTTTATTTGGTGAGGATGAGAGTAAAAGCACGAAGGGTGATGCCGTGCAACCTGCTTGCTATTTCTTGAATTGATATTACTTGTGTTTACATTATACTTTGTTTTTCCTTGTGAAATTATTAACTGTGGTTAACTGTTGAATTCTTTAAGATATTCCTTATTGTGTTAATACTCGATTATTTCTTGTTATTTTGTGGTACATATATATATATACTGAATTGCACAGGTTTATGTGAGTGTCTGGTCCTAGGCTTGTCACTACTTCGCCGGGATAGGCCAGGCACTTACCAGACATGGGGTCGGTTGTGCTGATGCTACACTTCTGTGCGTTTTTGCACAGGTCCAGGTTACGATCAGGAGCAGCAGCAGTAGTAAGTAGATTTCGTGGGAGCTAATCATATTTGAGACCGAGGTAGCTTGCAGACGTCCGCAGGCCCGGCGTCTCTTTCTTTATTTATGTTAATAGCTGTAGTCTCATTGTTCCGAGACAAACAGAATTATGTTATATTTCCTTCATACTTTTATGTGTAGTATTCCATAGTAGTTTGTGAGTTGGTGACTCCACGTCTTGGGTAGAGGATTTCAGTATGATTTTCACTTTGTAATTAGTTATTTCCATTTCGATAAAGTATTCCGCATTTGTTTAATTAAAATTGTGTTAAAAACAGGATAGTATGAATACAGTGGCTTGCCTAGCTACCACGAGTAGGCGCCATCACGATCCCGATATTGGGGGAAAAATCCGGGTCGTGACATCCTATGAGTTACAATGATTCCTATCTACTTCTTGTCTTCTTCTTCTTCCTTGCTTTTCCATCTCTTATGCCATCATCCTTTGCCTACCTTTAGGGCTCCTGAACCGCATCCACACACCCCTCACTGGGATAACCCGGCAGAACCAGAAAAGCACTTCCAAAGTTCGGAGTATGAGGAAGTTATTAGAAAAGTTAAAAGCCTGGAGCAGTCCTTTAGGAATATGCACGGTTTGGGCAACCAGGTCAGTGTCGCCTACAAGGATCTGTGTCCATTCCCAGATGTCCAATTGCCGGCCGGGTTCAAAATGCCCAAGTTTGACCTATACGAGGGGCATGGTGATCCAGTAGCCCACCTTCGAGGGTTTTGTAGTAAAATGCGAGGAGCCGGAGGGCGAGATGAGATTCTGATAGCTTACTTCGGTCAGAGTCTGGGAGGATCTGTGCTGGAGTGGTATACTAGACAGGACCCCAGCAGATGGTTTACGTGGGACAATTTGGCTCAAGCTTTTATCGTCCAGTTCCAGTACAATCTTGAAATAATCCCCGACCGCTTATCATTGCTAAAATTAGAGAAGAAACCCGCTGAAAGTTTCAGAGAATTTGGTTTCCGCTGGAGGGAACAGGCAGCAAGGGTAGATCCGCCTATGAGAGAGAGCGAGATGGTGGATTACTTCTTGCAGACACTAGAGCCAACCTATTTCGGACATCTGGTGACGTCCGTGGGCAAATCATTCACTAAGGTGATAAAAATAGGGGCTATGATCGAGGAAGGCTTGAAAGCCAACAAGATCATGAGCTACTCAGCATTGAAAGCCACCACTCCGGCTATCCAAAGTGGTACTGGAGGAGTACTCGGGAAAAAGAGGAAAGAGGAAGTCGCGGCAGTCGAGTCCGGGACATGGTTCAAAAATAGAGGCCCCGCACCCCAATATAGCCCGCCCCAGCCTCACCACCGAAATTACTTCCACAATCCATATAACCACCCGCAACATTACTATCCAGCACCTTATCCCCATTTTACTGTCCATCACGCACAGTCCTATTCTGCACCTCCCGTCCATGCACCGTGGCGTGCACCAAACCCGCAGAACAATTATCCACCCCCAAGAGCTTACAGAAACCCCTCGGGCGCGAGTTTTCGTCCGAACCAAGCATTCAAGAGCGACAGGGCGCCAAGGCCAAAGACTTTCACTCCCTTGGGGGAGTCTTACACCAGTTTGTTCCACCGGTTGAAGCAAGTAGGGTTGCTAAATCCGGTTGATGCTAAGCTACCAAACCCTCTTCCAAAGAACCTGGACCATTCAGTAAATTGTGCATACTGCTCGGGATGTCCGGGACACGACACGGAAAAGTGTTGGAGGTTGAAAACAGCCATCCAGGAGCTCATCGACACTCGCAGGATTGAGGTCCAGACTCCAACAGAGCCCAACATCAACCAAAATCCACTTCCAACTCATCATGAGACCAACATGATCGAGTTGGTACGGGTAGAAGAAGGAAAGGAGAAAACCTCCCAGACTGTAATGATGATCAAGTCTAGCGGGTTAGGAATGAGAAAGGGGCCGAGCCTTGATGAGTCATCTATTTGCAAGAAGGACATACCAGGAGGGTCAGAAGCAGGAAAGGGAAGTGTGAGCGGAGTACCGGTGAGGCCGGGGGAAGCAAAAATAGTTATACAAGGGCTAGCTACCAAGCCCGTCCCGATGGTAGCAGGCGTTCGAATGGATCCTTTCATCATCAAGCCAGCAATACAGTTGCCAATAACCGATAGCAGAGCTATTCCATGGAATTATGCTCGGATTACAACAACCTACAAAGGAAAGGAAGTGAAAGAGGAAGTTTGCGAAGCGCAAGGTTTGACCCGCTCGGGGAGATGTTTTGCCCCTGCGGAATTGAGGAAGATCACTCCGGCAACATTGAAAAAGCCGGTAACTGACGAAGAGGCAGAAGAATTCCTGAAAAAGATGAAGCTACATGATTATTCTGTCTTAGACAGCTGAAGAAAACCCCTGCGCAAATCTCATTGCTGTCCTTGCTGATACATTCTGAAGAACACCGGCAAGCTTTGATGAAAGTTCTGAATGAGGCCCACGTACTTGATAAAATCTCGGTGAATCATTTGGAGAAGATCACCAATAGGATCTTCGAAGCGAATCGGATCACCTTCACCGATGATGAGTTGCATGAGGAAGGCACCGAGCACAACAAGGCTTTATATCTTACGGTAAAATGTGAGGATTCGGTGGTTACCAAAGTCCTTGTCGATAATGGATCCAGTGCTAACATGTGTCCTCTCTCTACACTGGACAAGTTGAAAGTGGACATCGGCAGGATACGCAAGAACAGCATATGCGTTCGAGGGTTTGATGGAGGAGGCAAGGCGTCGGTCGGGGACATAGTATTAATCTTGACAATTGGGCCAAGTGGAGTTCACCATGGAATTCCAGGTGCTGGACATGGTAGTGTCATATAACCTTCTGATAGGGCGACCGTGGATCCATGCCGCAAGAGCAGTTCCATCCAGCCTACACCAACTCGTCAAGTTTGAGTGGGACCAACAGGAGATCGTCGTCCATGGAGAGAATGATCCACAACCAGGCACCATCGTCCCCTTTGTTGAGACAGAAGAAGATGTTGGGCCATGGGTATACCAGATCTGCGATGTGGTATCCGCCAACCGAGTTCCGGAAGGGGAGTGCATTCCCAATGACAGAATAATTACTGCAGACGTCATGGTGGCTCATGAAATGTTGAGACACGGTTTCATACCCGGCAAAGGTCTAGGTGCATCTCTGCAAGGAATCATACAACCGGTATCCGTGGTCGAAAACGTGGGAACCTTCGGTTTGGGATTCAAGCCAACATCAGAGGACATCCAGCGAGCCAAGAGGAATAAGCAGAAGACATGGGTGCTCCCGAAGCCTGTTCCACGCCTTTCCCAATCTTTCGTCAGGTCCGGAGTAAGAGGACATCCGACGACAAAGATTTCCGGTCCTATGGTTAGGCCAGACGAAGAGTTCTTAAGAAAGTTCGAGGACCTATTCGCAGATGTATGTATGCTCGAGGATGGTGAAGGATCCAGCCATGCCGAGATACAGTTTGTGGGACCGGAAGCAAAACTGAATAATTGGAAGGCTACTCCTCTCCCTGTCCGGAAGGAGTCTTGGTAGTTTGTTTTGGATTATTTTCTTTCGAAATTTTGTGTTGGGGGTTGTCCCCGGAGTAAAATCCGTTTGTTTTAATTCATTTTGATTTGAGTTTGCAAGTTTGTTTTCCTTGTACCGTTCCCATTAATGAAATTCGGTTCCCTTCGTGTCTAATTTTGTTTATTTTCCTTCTTTTACTTTTCTGAACAGCCTTCTTTCAACTGATCTTAATGATATGGCGTGCTTAAAGATTAATCAACCCAGTCTAGAAAGTCAATCGGGATTGGAAATAATAACACATGAAATAAGAAGTGACGAGAGTGAATCGGAATACGGCGATGATGAAGCCATAGAAGAAATCGGTGAAGAATTAAGTCACATCGAGGAAAAACCCAAACCAAATTTAAATGATACTGAGGCTGTTAATCTGGGGAACACAGATGACGTCAAAGAAACCAGAATAAGTGTCCATATTGGACCCAACCTGAGAGAAGAATTGATCAAAACACTCACGGAGTTTAAAGACATTTTCGCATGGTCGTACGACGACATGCCAGGACTCAGCACTGACCTAGTGGTCCATAAATTACCTACTGACCCGGCATGCCCGCCCGTCAAACAAAAACTACGGAAATTTAAGACGGAGATGAGTGTAAAGATCAAGGAGGAAGTAACCAAACAGTTGCAGGCAAAAGTCATTCGTGTCACTCGATACCCCGAATGGTTGGCTAACATAGTACCGGTGCCAAAGAAAGACGGAAAAATCAGAGTATGCGTGGACTACCGCAATCTCAACAAGGCGAGTCCTAAGGATAATTTCCCACTTCCCAATATCCATATCCCGATTGATAATTGCGCCGGACGTGAAATCGGGTCCTTTGTGGACTGCTACGCGGGATATCATCAGATCTTGATGGATGAAGAGGACGCAGAAAAGACGGCTTTCATCACACCGTGGGGGACTTATTGCTACCGGGTGATGCCATTCGGTTTGAAGAACGCAGGGGCAACATACATGAGGGCAATGACTACAGTATTCCATGACATGATACACAAGGAAATTGAAGTGTACGTGGATGACGTGATCATAAAATCTAGACGTCGAGAAGACCATGTTGCCGACCTCAGGAAGTTCTTTCAAAGACTTCGAAGATATGACATCAAGCTCAATCCGGCCAAGTGTGCATTCGGAGTTCCATCAGGAAAGTTGCTAGGATTCATCGTCAACCGACGGGGCATTGAGTTGGACCCATCCAAAATCAAGTCCATTCAAGAGCTACCCCCGCCAAAGAATAAAACAGAGGTAATGAGTCTGTTGGGAAGGTTAAATTACATCAGTAGGTTTATTGCTCAGCTTACAGCAACCTGTGAACCCATATTCCGTCTGTTGAAGAAAGATGTTGCGATAGAATGGACGACAGAATGTCAGGAAGCGTTCAACCAAATCAAAGGGTATTTGTCAAACCCACCCGTACTAGTTCCGCCTGAACCGGGCAGACCTCTGATTCTTTATCTGACGGTTTTGGAGAATTCGTTCGGCTGCGTACTGGGGCAGCATGATCTTACCGGCAGGAAGGAACGGGCCATTTACTACCTCAGTAAGAAATTCACGGTCCACGAGGTCAAGTACACTCATCTAGAAAAGACATGTTGCGCTTTGACTTGGGTAGCCCAAAAGTTGAAACATTATTTGTCTTCTTACACCACTTACCTCATTTCGCGTTTGGATCCGTCGAAGTATATTTTCCAGAAACCTATGCCTACAGGGAGGTTGGCAAAATGGCAAATATTACTTACAGAGTTCGACATCATATACGTGACAAGGACGGCTATGAAAGCTCAAGCCCTAGCCGATCACTTAGCCGAGAATCCTGTCGATGACGGATACGAACCTTTGAGGACGTATTTTCCGGACGAAGAAGTATTGCAAATTGATGGGTTGGAATTAACTGAGGATCCAGGGTGGAAGCTTTTCTTCGACGGAGCGGCGAACGCAAAGGGAGTCGGAGTAGGGGCTGTGCTTATCTCTGAAACAGGACATCATTATCCTGTTATTGCTCAACTGCGTTTTCATTGTACCAATAATATGGCCGAGTACGAGGCATGTATCTTGGGGTTGCGATTAGCGGTGGACATGGATGTACAGGACGTCTTGGTCTCGGGGGACTCGGACCTTCTGGTACATCAGATTCAGGGAGAATGGGAAACCAGAGATTTAAAGCTTATCCCATATCGTCAGTGTTTGCATGATTTGACCAAACGCTTTCGATCAGTAGAATTCAGGCACATCCCAAGGATGCATAATGAGGTTGCCAACGCTCTAGCTACTTTAGCGTCAATGCTACATCACCCGGACAAGGTTCGTGTCGATCCGTTACATATCCAGGTCCGGAATCAACATGCTTATTGTAATGTCACAGAAGAAGAGATGGATGGTGAGTCGTGGTTTCATGATGTCAAAGAGTACCTCAGGTTAGGAATATACCCAGAGCAGGCAACCGGAGATCAAAAGAGGGCTATTCGGCGGTTGGCGAACGGATTTTTCCTTAGGGGAGGGGTACTGTACAAAAGAACCCCAGATTTGGGATTGTTAAGATGTATAGATGCGAGTCAAGCCACAACAGTGATGACAAATATACACTCCGGAGTTTGTGGACCACACATGAGCGGGTATGTATTGGCAAAGAAGATTCTTCGAGCAGGATATTACTGGATCACTATGGAGAGTGATTGTATAAGTTTCGTGCGAAGATGCCATCAGTGTCAGATACACGGAAATTTGATTCATTCTCCACCGACCGAATTGCATACAATGTCGGCACCATGGCCGTTTGTTGCGTGGGGTATGGATGTTATCGGACCTATAGAACCTGCGGCTTCCAATGGTCATAGGTTCATTCTGGTGACGATCGATTACTTTACCAAGTGGGTGGAGGCCAAAACCTTCAAATCCGTGACTAAGAAGGCAGTGGTGGACTTCGTACATTCCCACACCATCTGTAGGTTTGGAATTCCAAAGATAATCATCACAGATAACGGTGCAAATCTTAACAGCGGATTGATGAAGGAGGTCTGCCAACAATTCAAGATTACACACCAAAATTCCACACCATATCGTCCCAAAGCAAATGGTGCGGTTGAGGCAGCAAACAAGAATATAAAGAAGATATTGAGGAAGATGGTAGAAGGGTCCAGGCAATGGCATGAAAAGTTACCATTTGCACTGTTGGGTTATCGCACTACCGTCCGGACTTCGGTAGGTGCAACTCCTTACTTGTTGGTATACGGGACTGAAGCAGTAATACCTGCAGAAGTTGAAATTCCAACCCTCCGAATTGTCGCTGAAGCTGAGATCGACGATGATGAATGGGTCAAAACCCGATTAGAGCAAATGAGCTTGATCGACGAAAAGAGATTGACAGCAGTATGTCATGGCCAATTGTATCAAAAGAGAATGGCAAGAGCATATAACAAGAAGGTACGTCCCAGGAAATTTGAAGTGGGACAACATGTGTTGAAGAGAGTTCTACCACATTAGGCCGAAGCGAAAGGCAAGTTCGCTCCAAATTGGCAGGGACCGTTTGTTGTGACTAGGGTATTATCCAACGGCGCGCTATGTCTAACTGATATTGAGGGAAGATGCACTGATATGGCCATCAATTCCGATGCAGTCAAGAGATATTATGTGTAATTCTTTAATGTATTTGTCAACGATTGGTTTCGTTTGTGTGTATTTTGGCATTTTCGGAGAATGAAATGACAGAGGTAATTTTTCTGCTACCCAAACACTTTAACCTTTGCTTTCCCCTTTGAGCCTTAATAATTCTTTCATATACCCTCTTTCGGAATCACCAAGGAAGATGTGTAACAAAAGGAAAAAAGGAAACAAAGAAAAGACACAAGAAAAAGTGAACTACGTTCGACCCTGATTCCTCAAGAAGGATACGTAGGCGCCACACGGCTCGGTCATAATGAAATAAAAATCAAAGATTCCCCAAGTAACAAAACTGGGGTAGAAGTCATTGTTTCGTTTGAAAGATAGTGTGGATTCCGAAAGTTGTAATGAGCTAACCGTTGAGGTTAAACCCCTTTTCTTTAGCCTCACGCGCAGAAACCACAGTAAGAACCAAAAAGACCTCTCGATCAGTACTTGAGAAATGCCAAGTCATGCGAGTTGAAACTACGAGTCCTCGACTGAATTTAGGACTTGCAAGCTGAAAAGGGATGGCCCCTTTTATAGGAAATTCCACAGATAATACCCCAGCCCACCGCAGGGAAAGAAAGCGAAAATGAAAGAGTCTTAACGGTGAAAACCCTCGCGGGCACCTTAAGGCGAAGAAAGTCAAGAGAAATAAAATGAGAGAGTCTTACGGTGAAAACCTTTACGGGCACCCTAAGGCGACGGGAGTTAGAGAGAAATGAGAGAATCTCATTAGTGAAAACCCTTCGAAGGGCACTATGAGGCGACAAGACGAGATGGTTACAAGGTGTCTGCATGAGACAAGGTTTGAACATTCATTTACTCCTAACACAACACGACCATCAGAAAGTTATTGACATGAATAGACTGGGTAGATTAATCTCAAAGGCGCGGCATAACCATTGGATCAGCCACACATTCAGATAAGTTTTTTTTTCCTATTTTTTGAGTTCGGAAAAGTTTTCCTTTTCTTTTGTCATTTGCGGTCAACATTCTTTTTCTTTTCTTTCGTTTTCGAAAACTGATTTTTCAAAGCTTACTACCAAGTCTCCTAAAGCAGTATAATGAAAATGAATAGGCGTGGAACGAGGCAATAAGGCAGAAGTCGTTCCGATAATAAGATTGGAACGACAGGTTGATTGGAAGGTTCACAGGGATTATGGAGTATGATGGACACATATGGCACGACCGGAAGGTGATTTCTCACAACAGATCACCGGCTAAAAGAGTCGGATCAAACCAAAGGTTGGAATAAAAGGGAGAGATGAGAAACCATTTGTGGAAAGAGCATCGTCCCCAGCAAGCTCCAACGTCGTCCCCAAAGTTCGAGGGAGGCCAAGCAGCTGAAAGAGAAAAGAAAATGGCCCCTACAAGAGTGGCACGACCACTCGCTGCGTTTTGAAACTAACAATTTTTCTTTGATTTAAAGCAGGAAAAGAGGGTTCGTCGGTGGAAAAGCATACCATCTAGAAGTTTATCAAACTGGGGCAGAAAATTTTCTCCTGTTGCGAAAATTTTCTTGAAAGCAAAGACCCAGTGGATAAGGATAGAAAGCAACACAAGATTTCGGGAAATACCAGTTCCGAGCAGAATAGTTTTGAGAAAGGCCAGACAACACGATGGGGTGATCTTTGAGCCTGGTATCATCCCCAGCAGTTGTTGGAAAAATGAAACACTGGCTTCAAGATTCCCCCAGCAGTATTATATCCCACAATTTGTTCAAGGAAGCAAAAGCGTGAGTCCTAGAGGAGGTATGGGAAGAAGGAAGAGGAAAAGGGGTCCCCCGCCAGGATAACCCCCTAGTCCATGACATTTCAACCCCCGGCGAGCCCGAGAGAGAATGAGGGGTGAAGGAAACGAAGAATACTTCCTCAGCAGCATCATCCCCAGCGGGTGAGTAAACCGTTTCAAAGATATCTCCAGCAGCCAAAGGAAAAGTAGCACGGCTCAAGGGGAAGGCAATTCCAAGACAAGATAATTCAGAAGAGAAGGTGGCCCAAGAGGCAACGCAGGAAGAAGAAAATGGTACAAAAGGCAAAGGAAGGTGATCAGGATAGGATGAAATTAGTGAGTTGTAGTTGAAGTCAGGGAGCCCGCCTGGAGAATGGAGTGGCGATTTAGTTTTGAAGTTGTAGTTGAAGTCGGGGAGCCCGCCTGAAGAATGTAGTGGCGATTTATTTTGAAGTTGTAATTGAAGTCAGGGAGCCCGCCCGGAGAATGGAGTGGCGATTTAGTTTTGAAGTTATAGTTGAAGTCGGGGAGCCCGCCTGAAGAATGGAGTGGCGATTTTATTTTGAAGATGTAGTTGAAGTCGGGGAGCCCGCCTGAAGAATGGAGTGGCGATTTATTTTGAAGTTGTAGTTGAAGTCGGGGAGCCCGCCCGAAGAATGGAGTGGCGATTTTATTTTGAAGTTGTAGTTGAAGTCGGGGAGCCCGCCTGAAGAATGGAGTGGCGATTTATTTTGAAGTTGTAGTTGAAGTCGGGGAGCCCGCCTGGAGAATGGAGTGGCGATTTAGTTTTGAAGTTGTAGTCGAAGTCGGGGAGCCCGCCTGAAGAATGGAGTGGCGACTTAGTTTTGAAGTTGTAGTTGAAGTCAGGGAGCACGCCTGAAGAATGGAGTAGCGATTTTATTTTGAAGATGTAGTTGAAGTCAGGGGAGCCCGCCCGGAGAATGGAGTGGCGATTTAGTTTTGAAGTTGTAGTTGAAGTCGGGGAGCCCGCCCGAAGAATGGAGTGGCGATTTATTTTGAAGTTGTAGTTGAAGTCGGGGAGCCCGCCTGGAGAATGGAGTGGCGATTTAGTTTTAAAGTTGTAGTTGAAGTCGGGGAGCCCGCCCGGAGAATGGAGTGGCGATTTAGTTTTGAAGTTGTAGTTGAAGTCGGGAGCCCGCCCGAGGAATGGAGTGGCGATTTATTTTGAAGTTGTAGTTGAAGTCAGGGAGCCCGCCCGGAGAATGGAGTGGCGATTTAGTTTTGAAGTTATAGTTGAAGTCGGGGAGCCCGCCTGAAGAATGGAGTGGCGATTTTATTTTGAAGATGTAGTTGAAGTCGGGGAGCCCGCCTGAAGAATGGAGTGGCGATTTATTTTGAAGTTGTAGTTGAAGTCAGGGAGCCCGCCCGAAGAATGGAGTGGCGATTTTATTTTTGAAGTTATAGTTGAAGTCAGGGAGCCCGCCTGAAGAATGGAGTGGCGATTTAATTTTGAAGTTGCAGTTGAAGTCAGGGAGCCCGCCTGAAAAAATAGAGTGGCGATTTATTTTGAAGCAGTTGAGTGTAACGGAAATCCCCAGCATGAATTCGAGTTCATAATCAAAAGGAAGGCAACAAGGATCAGAAAGATGGGTTCAGACTTCGAAGTTGTAGTTGAAGTCAGGGAGCCCGCCTGGAGAATGGAGTGGCGATTTAGTTTTGAAGTTGTAGTTGAAGTCAGGGAGCCCGCCTGGAGAATGGAGTGGCGATTTAGTTTTGAAGTTGTAGTTGAAGTCAGGGAGCCCGCCTGAAGAATGGAGTGGCGATTTAGTTTTGAAGTTGTAGTTGAAGTCAGGGAGCCCGCCTAGAGAATGGAGTGGCGATTTAGTTTTGAAGTTGTAGTTGAAGTCGGGGAGCCCGCCCTGAAGAACGGAGTGGCGATTTATTTTGAAGTTGTAGTTGAAGTCGGGGAGCCCGCCTGGAGAACGGAGTGGCGATTTAATTTTGAAGTTGTAGTTGAAGTCAGGGAGCCCGCCCGGAGAATGGAGTGGCGATTTAGTTTTGAAGTTATAGTTGAAGTCGGGGAGCCCGCCTGAAGAATGGAGTGGCGATTTTATTTTGAAGATGTAGTTGAAGTCGGGGAGCCCGCCCTGAAGAATGGAGTGGCGATTTATTTTGAAGATGTAGTTGAAGTCGGGAGCCCGCCCGAAGAATGGAGTGGCGATTTTATTTTGAAGTTGTAGTAGAAGTCGGGGAGCCCGCCCGGAGAATGGAGTGGCGATTTAGTTTTGAAGTTGTAGTTGAGTCAGGGAGCCCCCGCCGGGAGAATGGAGTGGCGATTTATTGTGAAGTTGTAGTTGAAGTCGGGGAGCCCGCCCGGAGAATGGAGTGGCGATTTAGTTTTGAAGTTGTAGTTGAAGTCGGGAGCCCGCCCGAAGAATGGAGTGGCGATTTAGTTTTGAAGTTGTAGTTGAAGTCGGGGAGCCCGCCCGGAGAATGGAGTGGCGATTTATTTTGAAATTATAATTGAAGTCGGGAGCCCGCCCGGAGAATGGAGTGGCGATTTTGTTTTGAAGATGTAGTTGAAGTCGGGGAGCCCGCCTAAAGAATGGAGTGGCAATTTATTTTGAAGATGTAGTTGAAGTCAGGGGAGCCCGCCCGAAGAATGGAGTGGCGATTTTATTTTGAAGTTGTAGTTGAAGTCAGAGGGAGCCCGCCCGAAGAATGGAGTGGCGATTTATTTTGAAGTTGTAGTTGAAGTCGGGAGCCCGCCCGGAGAATGGAGTGGCGATTTAGTTTTGAAGTTGTAGTTGAAGTCGGGAGCCCGCCTGGAGAATGGAGTGGCGACTTAGTTTTGAAGTTGTAGTTGAAGTCAGGGAGCCCGCCCGAAGAATGGAGTGGCGATTTTATTTTGAAGATGTAGTTGAAGTCGGGGAGCCCGCCCGAAGAATGGAGTGGCGATTTTATTTTGAAGTTGTAGTTGAAGTCAGGGAGCCCGCCTGAAGAATGGAGTGGCGATTTTATTTTGAAGTTGTAGTTGAAGCCAGGGAGCCCGCCTGGAGAACGGAGTGGCGATTTTATTTTAGAGTTGTAGTTGAAGTCAGGGAGCCCGCCTGAAGAATGAAGTGGCGATTTAGTTTTGAAGTTGTAGTTGAAGTCGGGGAGCCCGCCTGAAGAATGGAGTGGCGATTTTATTTTGAAGTTGTAGTTGAAGTCAGGGAGCCCGCCTGAAGAATGGAGTGGCGATTTTATTTTGAAGATGTAGTCGAAGTCGGGGAGCCCGCCTGAAGAATGGAGTGGCGACTTAGAATGGAGTGGCGATTTAGTTTTGAAGTTATAGTTGAAGTCGGGGAGCCCGCCTGAAGAATGGAGTGGCGATTTTATTTTGAAGATGTAGTTGAAGTCGGGGAGCCCGCCCGAAGAATGGAGTGGCGATTCATTTTGAAGATGTAGTTGAAGTCAGGGAGCCCGCCTGAAGAATGGAGTGGCGATTTTATTTTGAAGTTGTAGTAGAAGTCAGGGAGCCCGCCTGGAGAATGGAGTGGCGATTTAGTTTTGAAGTTGTAGTTGAAGTCAGGGAGCCCGCCTGGAGAATGGAGTGGCGATTTATTGTGAAGTTGTAGTTGAAGTCAGGGAGCCCGCCTGGAGAATGGAGTGGCGATTTATTTTGAAGTTATAGTTGAAGTCAGGGAGCCCGCCTGAAGAATGGAGTGACGATTTTATTTTGAAGTTGCAGTTGAAGTCAGGGAGCCCGCCCGAAGAATGGAGTGGCGATTTATTTTTAATTTGGTTGAGGAAAGCGGTTGAATGTAACAGAAATCCCCGGCATGAATCCAAGTTCGTAAGCAGAAGGAAGGCAACAAGGATCAGAAAAGATAGATTCAGATTTCGAAGGAGAATAGTTCGAACACCACAAAGAAGGAACCAATGGTCGGAGGTCGGCAATCAAGATAGGCCGAGACAACAATTGTCAGAGGAGAAGAAGCATGTGAGGAAACATCAGAGCCGGCAGGATGGCAAGGAGCATGACAAGATCAAGTTAAAAAGGATAGATAAGAATTTGTAGTACTGTAACTTAATCTAGCTTCTTATTTTTTGTTTAGCACGGTGTAATAAGGGGATCAGTTAAGCAGTGGCGACAGCAGTAACAGCAGTAACAGCAAGATCGCAACAGTCATGGTAGTCCCAGCTACCAAAACTTCCCGAACTACATTGACCTGATTCCTGTTTAGCCCAGGATATGTAGGAGGCCTCCTGAAGTAAAGGCTCGGTCAAGATCTTTTAGAAATGCTTCACACGGAGTGCTCAAACGGGCAAAAAATCGCTCGTATTCGCTCACTATCTTTGCACGAAAACTCTTCATGTTTCCGCGCAAAGAGGGGCAGCTGTGAGCACGTGATTTTTGCCCTACGTGAGATTTACTCCCAAAAATTCAAAATAAAATTATTTTTGTATCGTTGTAATATCTGCGGATTTTTGTGTCAATTTTCTTACTATTTGTATTCTTTATGAATGCATGTTTGATTGTTTAAATTAAAAAATAAAAATGAAAAAAATACAAGAATGTATTGCGTTTGCGTTCTTAGGTTTTAATTTACGATTGAAAGTAATCAAGTTTATGTGACAAAAATAGAAAAATCACAAAATATGTACATTTTTTGTATCTTTAGCATTTAATGTCCCAATGGTGTGATCTTAGTTTAATTTAAGTATAATAAGAACTTAATTAGTATTCTTATAAACTAAGCTAATTTTGGTAATGTATTATAGAGTTTTGGTTTTTAATAAATTAAGAATTAAAAAGAAAATAAAAGAAAAGAAGAAAATAGAGAGGAAATCGGAATGGACTATGCCCAAACCAAAAGACCAGGCCAAATTAATCCCAGGCCCAATTACACACTTCTCTTGATCCAACAGCCCAACCCATCTCCCAGTCCGTCTCTCACAGGCACACCAAACGACGTCGTTCCGCTTCAAGTGAAGAGATCCAAGCCGTCGATCAGAGTTGATCCGATGGATCACATTAATCGCCCCATTGTTTGATCCTGGCCATTGGATTCTCATTATCCAACGGCATTAATCACTTCATGATACCCGATCCGTTTCACTCCAAAGACCGGTCCGGTCTTAAATCGACACTACACGACACCGTTTGGTTTAAGTGAGAAGATCCTGGTCGTTGATCGTAAATGATCCAATGATCAGGATTTAATCTCTTAATTCATATATAAGGTCCATCTCACACCCCGCCCCCCAAGCCGGACCCCCCCTTACCTTCATCGTCTCTCTTAGAGACGAATTAAACCTCGTCGTCCACTACCGTGCTCCGCCTGCCGGAAATCGCCTCACGGCGGTTCCGGTAGGCCAAACCCAACCAAATTAACACCGTAGGACCACCTCGACTCCCCCATTACGAATCCATCCTTCATTTACCCCGAATCACTCCGGAAATCTTCGAATCTTCATTTGAAGATTCGAGTCAAACTCGAACCCACGCCAAACCACCCCAAACTCACCCCAAACCCTCCCATGACCTCCCTCATACCCCCACCGGCCTTGGTTTAGCTCGAATCTTACCAGGATTGTAAAAGCCCCAAATCTCGGCCATGAACCCTAGATGCCGATTTCTTCCTAATTGAGGTCTAATAGACCTTAATTGGGATGTTTTCCTTGTTGAAAACATCTCAATTAAGGTCCATTGGCCTCAAAAACGAAAGTCCAAGTCCGAGTTGAATGCAAGATGGGTCCGAGGTCTGTTCAAGTGCGGATTTGCTCCTCACATGGTATTTCTTTTTTCTTTCTTCATATTTTAGTGTGTTAATGAGGTGAATTTGTTATCCTTTGTTTCTTCTTTAGTTTTCTGTTTTATTCTTCATCTCCAAAGACCTTTTATTTGGTCGATTTGTATTCTGTTATTTGTTCGAATGTGCTTGTTATAGAATAGTTATTCGTTTCGATTAAGGTCGTTAAGCATTCAATTCATATTTGATTGGTTCTGTGTCTCTGCTTAAAGCATATGGAATCAAACTGTAGGTCGCTTTTTTGTCATCAATTATGTATTTTGTCATCGACTAATCAATGTGGTCGATTAGTCTCGTAGACCTGGTTTATTAGCATTTTTAGGGCAGAATTGGACATTACAAATCACTGGTGAATCGAGAGGTCCTTTCTTTTGAACTGTTTGTGTAATTAAGATTGAATTGGGTATAGTTGTTGTTAGTTAAGGTCAAAGGGTGTGACCAATGAAGTATTAAAGCACATTAGGACTGCAGTTGGATTAGAACCTGGAGTTTGCTAATTTTAAAGTAAAGATTAACAAGATTAACATTCCTTAAGTTTTAAAACTACCTTTCCCATAAGTTAAACTAGTGGAACCTGCTATTACAGCAGGGCATCCCACCAGGCCCTGCACTTAGGGAATTTTAAACATAAAACCCCATGTTTGGACAAGTTTAAGTGGGAAAACAGAGGGGATAGTGGGCTGGCAGAGCAGGGTCTGGGCAGAGATAGGAATGGGTAGGGGTATTAGTTTAGTGAGGAGCATTAATTCAAAGGGGAATTCAAAAACTATAAGTATAGGATTCAAAAAGAGAAAGGGGGAGATTTGGATATCCAGGGAGACCTTAGAGGAAAAACAGGGAACTGAGGAAACATACACGGTTTTCATATACAAACATACCTACACAGCTTTGAGGGAGATAGTTTGAGAGAAAAGTAAGGAAGAAAACATTGTGCTTCTTCACTGGATCACTGTTTTATTAAGCTCGGATTGGGTTTTTGTATTGGTTTATTGCATTTTCTGGCTTGGACTTGTTGCTGGGTGCCTGGTTGCTGAGTGTTGTGGTGTTTGGGCCACTGCTGGTTCTGAATTTGGTTACTGCTGTGGTCTGTGTCTGGGTGTTGTTTGTTGCTGTGTTTTTGGCTACTGTTTTTCTCCTGTTGCTGCTGTTGGTATTGCTTTGTGTGTTGTTGCTGCTGGTTCACTACTGCTGTTGCTGTGAATTGCTTGCCACTCCATCACTGACCTCCTTTTATTTTGCTCTTCAATACCCAGGTACACATTTATGAGCTTATTTTGATGTAACTGGGAAGAGAAGTCTGAAAATGAGATGCTCACAGATTCATATGTATTGAATGTCTCTTCTGTTATCCAAATGGATAGACTGTAGTTAAGTAAATGTAGTGAATGTTAATTTTAGATTTCATGCCATACGGATAATAGACATATATGTATACCTTTGTGGACTGTTTGATCCATTTCAATTCATTCCCAGCAGCATGAAAAATCTGCTAGTTGTAGGTTCCTGGTTTAAGTTTGCATCATTAGTTTAAATGTAGTATAGTTTAGTACTTCAGTAGGGATAATAATCACCTTCCATTTTCAGTGTGTTATTTCAAAATTCCCACTCATAATATCGTTGGTTGAAATCGATTGAGATAAAGTTGGTAGTTCTCGAATGTTAGTGATTTAAATGTTGGGGATTAATGTGAAGCTCAATAGTTGTTAAAACAAAACATTAGGTCCACTTGTCGGCAAATTGGGTGCAATTGAAGGATTTTGGTATATATATTTTGACATAGCATAAGTTTGGGCTTTCGAGTTAGGTAGTGGTGAGAATTAAGAGGTTTACCCCCTTTTGTTTGGAATTAGACTTGAACTTGAAACTCGAATTTCACCTCGTTGATTAAATTAGGATAAGTTAGTTTAAAGGGATAATTGACACCAGTCACTCTAAAATCCAGTTGACACATTAGTATAAGTATTCGTACATTTGACGTTATAAAATTTTCTTAGTTTAATCGATTCGCCCAAGTCGTTGACAGAAATCAAAGTAGCTAGAAATGAGAAGTTCAAATATAAGATTTAACCGAATAATGCTTAAATAACAATTAGTCACTAGGTTTCACTCACGATTTATAATTAGAGATGAAACATATACGAAGAGGTAATATCTATGGGTCGACCTTCAAATAAACAATGAGATGGAACTCGTGAGAGAACAAATACACACGGGGCCCTCGAATAATTGTCATGAGAACTTAGATTTGGAAAGACCGTTTAGTGAATTTCACGGTCCTTTCCCAAAGTTAAACGGACGATAGACTCTTTAGGCGCGACTTGAAATGAAATTACTTTCCTAAATACGGGTGCGCATTTATGTGACCCAAATCTTACTCCCGGCGAAACTGAAATGCATTAAAGTCACAGGCGTACCGGTTGCGCTGTGATTCGAAATGTGTTTTCGTGACGTCGCAATTCTTCTAAAAATAAAAGAGGAGCATTAAAAATACATAGTTAAAATATATAAAGAAATCAGATAAAAGCAAAAAGTGCAGTTGAGCGACCGTGCTAAAACCACGGAATCCAGGAGTGCCTAACACCTTCTCCCGGGTTAACAGAGTTCCTTATCCGGTTTTCTAGTTTCGCAGACCATATTACACAGTCATAAATTTCCTCGGTTCGGGATCAGACCGGTGACTTGGGACACCATTATTTTTCCAAGTGGCAACTCTGAATTTAATAAATGGATCCCGTCTCGACTGTCCTTTAATTGGAAAAACTCCCTCGTGCCCTCGCGGGTGCGTAAAAAGGAGGTGTGACACCCGCCATGTAGGCTTCCGTACGTGCAACAAAAGAGAAAGATCTGGGTTAGGTTAGTAACTTACGTGAGTGGTAGATCTAAAGAAAACTAAAAAATTAGCTAAGAAGTTCCCACAGACGGTGCCAAACTGTTTGACCCAAAAATTTAGATCTGGGTTCAACTAATTAGATTTAGATAAAACAAACTCAATTAGAGCTAATATTAACATCCAAAACACAAGGCTGTCAATTATATGGTAGATAGTATGTATATTTGATCGAATGGTAATAAATATGAACAATAATAACAATATTCAATTATCTAAAAAGGTGAAAGATAGCATTAAATAATAATAAGTAGCGATGAATGTCATTTAAGTAAATAAAAATGGGCGAGTCACATGAAAAGGGGTAGATGTATGGATATTCTTTATGACAATAATGAATGATTGTTGAGCATTTGAGCACTCAGGTTGTTCTTGGATCAAGTGAACAAGTTAGACAAGAATTTTAGTAAAAAAGTTATTTTCGTATGCTTGTAATATGGCAAGATTCTCTCTATAAAGTCAATGTATTTTTTTACAAGTGAATAAATGTCCCTTATCATTGTATCTTTTTATATTTATAGGGAGAATATTCTTAAAAATCCTAATAGTATAAGTTCCGAGAATATTCGCTTTTGTGTCATATCATAAAACTAGATGTTATAATTCCATCCAAGATACTCGTCCTCGACCTTAATCTGTAATGACTTCTCGACCTTGATCTTTGCTGACTCTTCGACCTTGATCTTCACTAACTCTTCGATCCTAATCTCCATTGCTTCAGAGATCACTTAGACCTTTGACGAGTCTTTGTTGAAGTCATATTAATGACATGTGGTAGTCTATGACTGCCTTCTTAATGTCAATATAGTTTGGTCATATAAGAAATGATTTTTGACTTATACAATCTTATTGCATGAACATCCCTAAAGTTTTAATATTCAACTGTGTTATTTGAACAAGTTTAGAGGGACTTATTTATTTTGCCTTGAAAAAAAGAAGTATGGTCAAATGCCATAGAGAATTCGCAGGAGGGAGCGATAGAGTCCGGAACCTAATTGCAGTCTTTTTGGACACAAAATACCAAAATAAGTGGGATAAAACTTAGTGACCAAACTATATAAAATGCGGTTTTAAATCACGCTTTACTTTAACGTCCGTTTGGGACATTAAGGTAAAGCGCTTTTCAAAATCACATTTTATATAAAACACCTTTTCGAACCATGCTTTACCTAAAAACTTTACTAAACCACATTTTACATATTCAAATACCTTTCCCCTTCCCTTCCCCCACGCTCAAACCAGAAAGCAACCCTCCCCCCTAAATTTTAAAATTAGTTCCAGCGGTCTCCCCTCCCCCCCCCCCATTAATGACCCAAAAAACTCAAATGGGCCCTACCCGTTCCACAAAATAAAACGTGTTAGTCCCGTATCCTAGCTAAGGCATTCTCTCGTTGTGGGTTGCTAGTTTCGGACTCAAATCTTCAATTATTCAATTTTCCAAAAAACATAAATCGAAGTATTTGAATTTAGTTGTTGTCGAAACTAGTATAAAAATTGCATATTAGTTGTTTTACATGTGTTCTATGTGTGTTTTTTGCGATTAAAATGGTATCTTATTTTTATCCGGACTTAGATATTAGTATGCTAACAAATATGTAAAAACCTAGAAATCATTATTATTTGTTAAAAAAATGAAAATAAGTCTTTTTACTATTGTATATTTATTTTTGTGAATATTTTATGATTAAATGTATTTGTTGTTTTATCTGGTTTATATTATCTATTTGCTTAAAGACTAGTAATATAGTATCCTTTTAAGGTAGTAAAATGCATTGCAGTTTAGCATACTATAATTTAGTGCCTTTTAACGTAGTATCCCTGTAGTTTAAGTATCTCTTACTCAAAAATATGTCAAAATAATTTATAGATCAAATAGAAACTCTGTCCAATTATAGTCAACGATCGTAAGAAAATAACATGCAAAAAGAACAATATTTTTCCAGATATCTTGGTTCTATTGGGCCGCAAATATCGAGCCTGGAACCCATAGATGAATATTTAATAATTAAATATTGTATAATTATAAAAGTTAATTATTAATTTACAAACAAACATATATAATTATAATACTAACATCTAAAATAATAAAACTAACACATATAAGAATACATGATATCTTTATGCTATGGGCCCGAAAATATCGAGCCTGGAACCTAGATGTGAATATTTAATATTTAAATATCGTATAATTATCAAATTTAATTTACAAACAAACATATAAAATTATAAAACTAACATGTAAAATAATAAAACTAACACACAAGAATTCTGGATATCTTGGTACTACTAGGCTACAAATATCGAGCCCGGAACCCATCTGTGAATATGTAATAATTAATTATTATATAATTATAAAAACTAATAATTTACTTTACAAACAAAAATATAAAATTATAAAACTAACATGTAAAATAATAAAATTAACACATACAAGAATTCAGGATATGTTGGTGCTATTGGGCCTTAAATATCGAGCCTGGAACCCTTATTTGAATACATAATTAAATATTGTATAATTATAATCGTATATGAATTTAGAGACAAACATATAAAATTATAAAACTAACATGTAATTAATGTTGTTTAATTTACAGTAAACATGGAGGTGCCGCCTATTCATTATGAGCTACTGTCGTTATAGGGTGATCATATGAGAGGGAGAATTACAGGTCCAAACTCTCTGCGTTAGGAGAGTGGATGACATATGGGACTTTCTTAAGGACTGCCAACTCCATCCCTATGTAGTCAGACACCTGCTGGATATGGGCTTCTACATGATTATGAAGATCAGGTGGATGCATCTCGATTAGTCTTTGGTCACGGCCTTGATAAAGCGGTGGCGACCGGAGATGCACACATTCCACTTGCACATTTGGCGAGGCCACCATCACACTACAGGACGTGGAGGTTATATATGGTATGCCCGTTAATGGACACCCAATTACTCTACTGCATGCCATGAGAGAGATGACATGTGTGCAGTACTTGGACATGCTACAGCGGCACACTAGTTTCCAGCCACAAGATAAGAATGTACTGGCTGGGACTAGTTGTTTTCGTTGATGACTATACGAGAGCATTTGGAGATATCGCATCCTAACATCAATGGAGTACACCAGATTATCATATTCACTCGTATACGAGGTTTGGAGGGGTCTTATTCCTGAACACTTCGAGGAACCTAGTCAGCTTGAGATTTCTTCATTATCTTGAGCAACTAGATGATTTACCCCAATACAGCTGGAGAGCTGCTGTTCCTGAGTACTTGTACAAGCAGATGTGTCGGGAGAGCATGGGCACCCAACGTGACGTTTCTAGATTTTTGTCGCTACTACATGTGACAACATATTCGAATACTCTATTCATTCTAACATACCTAGTAAAACTGTATCTTAAATTTTACGAAAACTTTTTATGTTAGGTTTTGGCCTGGGAATGGTTCTTGTTGTTGTAGCCACCTCTACCACCGTTAGCTTCGGATGTAACACCTCTGTTGCTCCATCTAGCTAGGAGGTGGATTCCCCTACAGGGATATACGCCTGAGTACGAAGCTCAGCATAATCTCTCCTTGTGAAGGGATATCTTGGATATGCTGGAGGGCGCACAAGAAAATGTATATCTAAGTTTACTTGTCATAGCTTCACATGTGTTATGTATACTTGCGTTTTCTATTGTTACTTAATAGTTCATCTGGACGCCATACAGCGACGTTGATTGCTGGCTTGACCGATTATTGCTTGATAGGTCGACTTATGTGGGGCTCTTACATCCCATTGATGTGCCTTGATATTGTGGAGCATCATGCCACCGAGCGGGTACTTCGCCAGTTTGGCCATCCGTAACTCATACCGATATCATCCACCTGGCAAACAACACATTTCCAGCGGGATGACCATTCCAGGTTGGACGACGCATATTTGGCGTGACTAGAGGAGTAGATCAATACTTGGGACGGTTGATTTGACTTGATTTCGCCCACTTCACCAAGTCAGCTGGATACTGAGCATGATTTATAGGCTGGTACCACGACGTTACCCGACTTTTCATCAAGAATCCCATTCATCGAGCTGGCGTTCGGTAAGTTCCATACGACGGGAGACATGAGGAACTAGTATGTTATTTGGTATTATTACTTATAACTGTGACCTAGCGACCGTAACTTATATTTTACATGTTGTGCAGGCTATTAGCCTACATTTATTTCACCAGTTGGGTCAACAGATACAACAACATGTCGGCGAGGGAGCGGTCATTTTGCATGAGTACGACTTGTAGGTTACAGAGCTAGCTGCCTAGACACTACAGCGAGCCCGAGAGGATGGGCGCTGAGTACACGACCTTGCTTGTGTGGTGCCAGAGCATTACCATCGATATACGTCTATCCCACAAGGTAGGGGAGCACGAGGCAGGGCTATCCCGCGAAGCAGGGGTGCCCCCACAAGGCAGGGGCCCAACAGGGTCATGGGGGCCGGTGAGAAGGTGGTCCCCAGCAAGGGGGCATTGAGGTACCAATTAAGGATGTTGGAGCTGATTTGTCAGGTGAACTCCATCAGCTAGACAAGCTTCGTAGAAGCATGCCGTCATACAGCCTTCAGATGTAGCTCACTCCAGCGACTGCGCAGATGACCCCGTCAAATCCACTATTGATCACGAGCACGAGCATTACCAGAGAGGATTAGGATTAGTACTTTTCAGGCCCATGGACCGTTGTTAAGAATTCCCCGACCCGATATGTGGATGGTGGACGCCGGCTGAGTTATGGCTCATCATCGACGGGTGCTGGGGATCTTTCACAGGCGCAGGTATGTTTGTATCACTATTAAATTTAAATTTATTTTTATCTCATTAATTCAACATAAATAACTTTATAATTTTCTTAACAGAGGCAACTTTGTATAATGCTGAGCAGGATGCGACATATACTTATATTCAAGAGCCCGACGAGACCATGGTAAGACAATTTAATTTTTTTTTTACTTAACACGTACATTATTAATATATATTTTCATTTATTGGGCTGACTTATTCTTCTGTAGGTTGTTAATGGATCGATGGCCCCTTCTACCGATCCTACTAGCAGTGCTAACGATCATACTACAGTGCAGCCTTCGAAAAAGAGGCGACATGATGAGGATGATCCTGATAGCGTATCCGGGCAGGACGGGATGTACACACATGTTGTGGGACACATTGATATTTTTTTGTATTTTATGTAAATATTATTCTATATAAATAATAACAACAATTTTTTATGTTTACATTATGTGCGCATTATCTTTTTATTTCTTCGTTTCTTCTTTATTTTAATACTACAACACAAACACAAACATAACAACTTAACATAATTTAAATTCAGTACAATTCATGAAAACACATGACATGGAAAATATAAAGATAAAGTACTACACTCAATAATTTAGTCACGACCACCTAGTATTCTCTACTCCAACCACTTAAACTTCTCTTCTAGTTTATTTTTTTCTTCTTTGGTTTTTAGTTTCTCCTTCAACTCCGAAATTTCTCGTTTATACATCATCTCATCATCCCAGTATCGTTTGGTCAAATCATAATAAAATTGCAAAGACTCTTTGTAGAATTTCTGCTTAGAGGGTTCATCAAACCATCTCTCAAAATTGCAAAACTTTTCGTTGTTGTCTCCAAAATTGTTCACAGACATACAGTAATTGTGCCAAACTTGACCATCATCCCAACACTCTGCCAACTTACAGCGTTTCTCACATTGGTACATAAATGTGCACATACATTTGTTAAAGCGAAAAAAATCCTACTTTTATGGAAAGTCTTTCTATTTGTACTGGTTAAACGCATAAAATAACTAGAATGCACCCGTTATTTATAGGCAAGACAATATACATAACGTAGTATTTAACTATGCTATGCTTACACAAAACGTAATATTTAATTGCGCTATGCTTCGTGTGTAAACGATTCTTTTGGATATAAAATAGTTTTTTCGCTGGCGGGAAGCTTTACGGAGCGACAAGACAACACACATGACGTAGTATTTAATCGCGATGTGCTCGCACATAACATAGTATTTAACCGCGCTATGATTCGCGTGTTAAAGATTCTTTCGGATGTAAAACAACTTTTTTGTAGGCGGGCAACTTTCAGATCGACAAGACAACACACGTAACATAGTATTTAATCGCGCTATATATGCTCACACATAATGTAGTATTTAACAGTACTATGCTTCGCATTTTAAAGATTCTTTCAAATACAAAATAACTTTTTTACAGGCGGGCAGCTTTTCAGATCTACAAGACAACACACATAACGTAGTATTTAACCGCGTTATATATATTCACATATTTATCAAACATCTTCCTCCTCTGACGGTGTAGTTTTCTAATAATTTTAGAGTGAAATTAGAAAGTCAACAGAAAAAAATTTCATTTTTAATCCAATACTATTTTTTGATTACATGAACGGGGTGGAGAAATTTGTTAATTTACAAAACTGAAAAATGTTAAATTTCAATAAGATTTAACAATGGAAACAAAATTTTATTTGATACATCTTGCAACATAAACAAGTACATACACTTATTATAACCATATTACGAAAACAAAACACTACGTGTATTGTCACGACCCTAGTTCACCAATCGTGAACATGTCGTGATGGCACCCAGTCCCCACGACTAGGTAAGCCTAACTCATTGCGGAATATACAAGCTATGAACACTTAAATAAGAAACAGCGGAAAAATAGCATAAAAAGATATGTAATCCGTGCCGCTTGGCACATATATCCGTCAACACACTGTATAAAATACTACCAAGATCCGGA
This sequence comes from Nicotiana noctiflora, assembly GCA_032618575.1. Taxonomy (NCBI): domain Eukaryota; kingdom Viridiplantae; phylum Streptophyta; class Magnoliopsida; order Solanales; family Solanaceae; genus Nicotiana; species Nicotiana noctiflora. The sequence goes on from JASVEL010007621.1 coordinate 26,950, forward strand.
ACCTCACGGGTAACACAGACTAAAGAGAATATACAACTGAGGCTCTATGTGTAAAGAGTATCTAACAACGAAATGAAGGAAAATGTCAACTAATTACTAGGGAAGAACAGAAGAAGACCCTCCGGATCTGCGGACGTAGCAGATGCATACCTCGAGTCTCCTGAAAATACTCCTAGATCACCGGTAGTGCGTCTGATCAGATGGACCTGGATCTGCACAATAAAAGTGTGTAGAAGAGTAGCATGAGTACACCACGGCGGTACTCGGCAAGTGCCAAGCCTAACCTTGATGGAGTAGTGACGAGGAAGGTTAAGGCCCTACCGAGAATAATAGAAATAATGATAATAATATCGAACAGTGCAAGGTATGAGTAAATCTGAAATAGCAGCAAAGCAAGATAAAACTACAAGTCATCTACAGTTAACCGAGCAAAGAGAAAACAACACAACAAGTACAAATCAATAACTCAAGATCTCCAGGAATTGAACCCGTAGTCCATTCATACTCAGCAGCTCAGGATCTCCTAGAATCGAACCCGCAGTCCATATATCAGTAAATCTGAGGATCTCCGGGAATCGAACCCGCAGTCCACATCTCAATAAATCTCAGGATCTCCGGGAATCGAACCCGCAATCCACATCTCAATAAATCTCGGGATCTCCGGGAATCGAACCCGCAGTCCACATCTCAATAAATCTCAGGATCTCTGGGAATCGAACCCGCAGTCGACATCTCAATAAATCTCAGGATCTCCAGAAATTGAACTCGCAGTCCACAACAGTATGACTCCGGGTCTCTGGGAATCGAACCCACAACACTGGGATCTCCGGGAATTGAACCCGCAGTCCACAACACAACAAGTAAAGGAATACACAGAGAGAATATAATATGCTTAACTATAACTTCACCGATAAATAGTGCCAATAATTATCAAGAAGCTCAAGTAAGACAATTAGGCAACTAGACAGTTAAATACTACCTAATCATGCTTTTCTAACTACTACCGGGTAAGAATATTGAATTAACAGCTAAAAGCAGGAATATCACTCATCGAACATTTTAAGTAAAGTATGTGTTCAACAACCAGCGCATGTACACGCCCGTCACCTCGCGTACAAGGCATTTAAACTATCACATAATATCATAGGGATGAAAGTTCCCCCACACGAGGTTAGACAAGCCACTTACCTCAATTCCGGTACAAAACCGCTAAGAAATAACTCTCTTGCCACGAATGTCGGCCTCCACAGGTGTAGTATCTGATAAAAATCAATAGAATCACATCAAAATAAGCCAATTGGGCATTACCCAATCCAAATAACTCAAAATACACCAAAACCCACAAGTTGCCAAAACCCGACTTCCGGTACGCTTATCAAAAAATCACAAAAATTATTTATTCGGGTTCCTTATCTCAATACGAGTCTGTGCATATAAAATTTATCAAAATCGGACTCCGTTTGCCCATTCAAATCAAAGGTTTTCTAAAATGTAGGCCTAGGGCTCAAACCCACCTTTAAGCTTCCATTTTCAGTGAAATAATCACGGATTTCATGATAAACCAACGAATTAAGGTCAAGAAACTTACCCCCGATGATTTCCCGATGATATCCCAGCGTTTCCCCTTCGAAATCCTCTCTTGGAGCTCAACAATGGCGGTTTTGGTGTGTTAGGCCGCGACCTGAAATGTTCTGGACTTAAAGTCACTGCCAGGCCATTTTACTCTACGCGATCGCAGCACTGGGCTTGCCATCGTGATGCACAAAATATGGGTGACCTAATTTTCCTCTACGCGATCGCAGTGAACAACTCAGCGACCCTACGCGATCGCAATGACACGAACGTGTCGCGAAGAACAAACTCGTCCGGCTCCCCAAACTACCCTACGCGATCGCATACTACCTCACGCGATCGCGATGCTTACTCTCCTAGACTTACGCGATCGCACGCTTTACTTAGCGATCGCTGAGCTTAGGATTTCTCCCTTACGCGATCGCATGGCCATCTCCGCGATCGCGGAGAGCAAAATTTCTCTGCAATTATTGCATCAGAACAACAGTGCCTTTTGGCACAAATTGGTCCGTTTGGACCCCCGAATTCATCCCGAGGCTCCCGGGACCCCAACAAAAACACCAACATACTCCAAAACATGATACGAACTCATTCCAATCATAAAAACACGTCTAACAACATCAAAACCCATAATTCACATCGAATTCAAGCCTAAATTTCTTAAAACTTTCCGAATTTCACATTCGATCAAAAACCCGACCAAACGACGCCCGAATGACCTGAAAATTTGCGGACATAACCAAAATCACATAACGAAGCTACAGAAATTGTCGGAATTCCATTCCGACCCCCGGATCAAAATCACACCTATCGTTTGGATTCGCCAAAATTTCAAACTTCGGCATTTCAAGCCTAATTGAGCTACGGGCCTCCAAAATACATTCCGGATGTGGTCCCAACCCCGAAATCACCTAACGGGGCTAATGGAACCATCGGATTTCCGTTCCGAGATCGTCTTAACATTATTCCCATTATGGACCATTTTCTAGCCTTAAAGCTCTCATTTAGGGACTAAGTGTCCCAAAATGCTCCAAATTTCAGAACCGACTCTCCCGGCAAACCACAATAGCAGAAATGAACTTAGGGAACAGTTAAATTGGGGATTGGGGCGTAATTTTCTAAAACGACCGGTCGGGTCGTTACATCTTCCCACACTTAAAGATTCGTTCGTCCTCGAACGAGCATAGAAAACATACCTGGAGTAGTGAAAAGATGAGGGTACTGGCTGCGCATATCCTGCTCAGTCTCCCAAGTCGCCTCCTCGACCAGCTGGCCCCGCCACTGAACCGTTACCGAAGCGATGTTCTTTGACCTTAGCTTTCTGACCTGCCTGTCTAGAATGGCTACTGGTTCCTCAACATAAGATAGATCATTGTCTAGCTGAACAGAAGTGAAATCCAACACATGCGACGGGTCACCATGGTATCTCCGGAGCATGGAGACATGAAATACGGGGTGAACTCCGGCTAAACTAGGGGGTAAGGCCAACTCATAAGCAACCTCCCCAACACGCCTCAAAATCTCAAAAGGGCCAATAAACCTAGGACTCAGCTTTCCTTTCTTCCCAAACCTCATAACGCCCTTCACGGGCGAGACTCGAAGTAGAACCCGCTCGCCAACCATAAAAGCCACATCGCGAACTTTCTTGTCCGCATAACTCTTCCGTCTAGACTGGGCTGCACGAAGTCTGTCCTGAATCACCTTGACCTTGTCTATAGCATCCTGGACCATATCAGTACCTAGCAACCTGGCCTCGCCCGGCTCGAACCAACCCACGGGAGACCTGCACCTCCTACCATATAGGGCCTCATACGGTGCCATCTGAATACTAGACTGGTAGCTGTTGTTATAAGCAAACTCCGCCAGCGGCAAGAAGTGATCCCACGAACCTCCAAACTCAATCACGCACGCACGGAGCATATCCTCCAAAATCTGAATAGTGCGCTCGGACTGACCATCAGTCTGGGGATGAAACGCTGTGCTCAGCTCCACCCGAGTACCTAACTCCTGCTGTACAGCTCTCCAGAACCGTGAAGTGAACTGAGTGCCTCTATCTGAAATGATGGAAACTGGAATACCATACAGCCGGACTATCTCCCTGATATAGATCTCCGCCAGACATTCCGATGAATAAGTAGTGCTCACCGGTATAAAATGGGCGGACTTGGTCAGCCGATCCACAATAACCCAAATGGAATCAAACTTCCTAATAGTCCGTGGAAGCCCAGATACAAAGTCCATGGTGATGCGCTCCCATTTCCACTCGGAAATCTCAATCTGCTGCATCAATCCACCCGGACGCTGATGCTCATACTTCACCTGCTGGCAGTTGAGGCATCTAGAAACATAATCAACTATATCCCTCTTCATCCGCCTCCACCGGTAATGTTGTTTCAAGTCCTGATACATCTTCGCGGCTCCTGGATGGATGGAATACCGGAACTATGGGCCTCTACTAGAATCAGCTCTCGAAGATCATCTACATTGGGCACACAGATACGCCCCTGCATTCTCATGACTTCATCATCCCCGATGGTAACATCTCGAGCATCACCACGCCGAACTCTATCCCGAAGGACAAGCAAATGAGGGTCGTCAAACTGACGCTCCCTGATGCGGTCAAATAGAGAAGACCGAGAAATCACACAAGCCAAAACCCGGCTGGGCTCCGAAAGATCCAGTCTTACCAACTGCCTGGCCAAAGCCTGAACATCCATCGCCATAGGCCTCTCCGAAGCCGGTAGATATGCCAAACTCCCCAAACTCTCTGCCCGACGACTCAAGGCATCGGCAACCACATTAGCCTTGCCCGGATGATAGAGAATAGTTCCAACCATCTCCTCTGACGCATATTCAGGTCCTTCTGCTTAAGCAAGTGCTGCAAGCTCCGGTGATCAGTGTAGATCTCACAAGGGACCCCATATAAATAATGACGCCAAATTTTCAAGGCATAAACAATGGCAGCTAGCTCCAAATCATAAATAGGGTAATTCTTCTCATGTACCTTCAGCTGTCTCGACGCGTAGGCAATCACCCTACCGTCCTGCATCAATACCGCACCGAGTCCAACTCGTGAGGCATCACAATATACAGTATAGGACCCCGAACCTGTAGGCAATATCAATATAGGGGCCGAAGTCAAAGCTGTCTTGAGCTTCTGAAAGCTCGCCTCACACTCGTCTGTCCACTGAAAAGGGACACCCTTTTGGGTCAATCTAGTCATAGGTGCTGCAATCGAAGAGAACCCCTATACAAAATGACGGTAATAGCCCGCCAAGCCAAGGAAACTGCGAATCTCAATGGCGGAGGAGGGTCTGGGCCAACTCTGCACGGCTTCCACCTTCCTCGGATCTACTCGAATACCATCACTCGACACCACGTGGCCCAAAAATGCCACTGAACTCAACCAGAATTCACATTTAGAGAACTTGGCATAAAGCTGCTTCTCCCTCAGTATCTGAAGCACTATCCTCAAATGCTGCTCGTGCTCTTCCCGGCTCCGGGAATATACTAGAATATCATCGATGAAAACAATCACGAACGAGTCCAGATAAGGCCTGAACACACTGTGCATCAAATGCATAAAGGCTGTTGGGGAATTAGTCAGTCCAAAAGACATCACGAGGAACTCATAGTGACTATACCGAGTCCTGAAGGCAGTCTTCGGGATATCTGGCTCCCGAATCTTCAGCTGGTGATACCCAGAGCGCAAATCAATCTTAGAAAACACCTGTGCGCCCCGTAGTTGGTCAAATAAATCATCAATACGGGGCAAAGGATACCGGTTCTTCATTGTAACCTTGTTCAGCTGACGATAGTCAATACACATACGCATAGAACCGTCCTTTTTCTTCACAAACAATACAGGAGCACCCCAAGGCGAAACACTGGGTCGAATGAAACCCTTGCCCAATAACTCCTGTAACTGATCCTTCAACTCCTTCAACTCAGGAGAAGCCATACGGTACGGTGGAATAGAAATAGGTTGAGTGCTCGGCAACAAATCAATGGCAAAATCAATATCTCTGTCGGGCGGCATGCCCGGGAGATCAGCTGGAAATATTTCAGCAAAGTCACGTACCACAGGAACAGAATCAATAGAGGGAGTGTCAATACTGACATCCCACACATAGGCTAGATAAGCTGCACACCCCTTCTCAACCATACGCCGAGCTCTGAGAAAGGAAATAACACGGCTAGGGGTGTGATCTAGGGTACCACTCCACTCAATACGTGGAATGCCTGGCATAGCCAGCGTCACGGTCTTGGCGTGACAATCAAGAATAGTATAATGGGGCGACAACCAGTCCATGCCTAGAATAATATCAAAATCGACCATCCCGAGCAACAATAGATCCGCTCTGGTCTCAAAATCACAAATGGTAACCAAACACGACCGATATACACGGTCCACGACCAAAGAATCACCCACCGGAGTGGAAACATAAATGGGGGCACTCAAAGAATCCCGAGGCACACCCAGATGAGAAGCAAAGTAAGAAGACACATATGAAAAAGTGGAACCAGGGTCGAATAGAATCGAAGCCTCCCTGTGACTAACCAAAATAATACCTGTGATAACAGAGTCAGATGCAACAGCCGCATCGCGATCAGGAATAGCATAGAATCTGGCCTGTCCCCCCTCTCGAGGGCGGCCTCTGGAACTCTGACCCCCGCCCCTGGCTGGCTGGGCAGGTGGAGTAGCAGCTGGGGCTGGAATGATAGCCTGCTAGCCCCGAGAACCACGCGGATGCTGTGATGACTGATGAGGGGCTCCTCTCCTGCGCCTGGGGCACTCCCTAACCAGGTGGCGAGTATCCCTGCACTCAAAACAAGCTCTGGGAGGACGCGGTGGCTATGACTGACCGGCCTCACCCCCACTAGTCTGACCCCTGGAAGTACCCAGCGCAAGAGGTACACTAGAAACTGGGGGGAGCATAGTAAGGCTCCTGAGGTGCTGGAAGAGCCGGAGTACTACCGGCTGCTGGCAATGCTGAATGAACTGGACGACCGGAATAACCCCCGCCAAAACGACCGGCTGCTGAAGTGCGGGCACCAGAGAAATGGCCCGACTCACGAGACCTCTTGGCCTCTCTCTCTCCCCGCTCTCTAGGGAGCATACTCTCGATCCTCCTGGCAATGCTAACTGCCTGCTGATAAGATATATCTGTCTCCAGCTCTCTGGCCATGCTGGATCGGATAGGCGGAATCAGGCCCTCAATAAATCTCCGCACCCTTTCCCGGACTGTGGCTACCAAGGCCGGTGCATGCCTGGCAAGACGGGTGAAATTGATAGCATACTCCGATATTGACATGGAACCCTGTCGCAACCGCTCAAACTCCGAGCGCCAAGAATCCCTAAGGCTCTGAGGAACGAACTCTCTCAAAAATAGATCTGAAAACTGCGTCTAGGTCAATGAAGCAGACTCCTCTGGACTATACAACTCGTACGTGCACCACCAATCGTAAGCGGCCCCACAAAACTGAAAAGCAGTAAATGAAACCCCGCTGGTCTCCACAATCCCCATAGTACGAAGAATACAATGACACTCCTCCAAGAAAACCCAATGCATCATCTGAAGCCAACCCACTGAACACCGGAGGGTCATATTTCTTGAACCTCTCCAATCTATGCTCGCTCGTCCTCGCAGGCGACTCGGTCCACCTCCGGTTGTACCGGGGCGGCAGGGAGGCATAACCAAAAGCTCGGAACCTGTTCCTACCGGCACACGTTGCTCGGGTGTAACGCGCCGCGGGAGTCCGGGCCCCTCCCCGGCCCGGGATGTAGCCGCGACGAGAGGAAGCCAACCCCGCCTAAGCTAAAGTGGTATACATACTCATGAACTCGGCCAGGGTCTCCCGTAGTGCTCGGAGTAGTAGCGGATGTAGTCGGTGTACCGGTGCCCGCGCCCCAACCTCGGTCTACCCGTGGCACCTCGGCGCGCCGCGCGCGGGTGCCGTGGCTGCACCTCGGGAGTGTCCTCATCCTCATCCCTCGGCCCCGGCCTCCGACGGCGGCAACAGGGGGCGCGGTACCCGATCGTCGCGAGTAGCTCGTGTCCTCACCATCCGTGAGAGAATAGAAAGCAATAATTTAGAGTTTGATGCTAAATATGTCGCACGATAAGGAATCCAAAAGAAATGAAGAGTTTCCTAAACAGTTACATAGCCCCTCGTAGATAAATACAGACGTCTCCGTATCGATCAGCGAGACTCTAAGTAACCGGTCCGTGTCCCGTGACTCCTATGAACCTAGAGCTCTAATACCAACTTGTCACGATCCTAGTTCACCAATCGTGAACATGTCGTGATGGAACCCAGTCCCTACGACTAGGTAACCCTAACTCGTTGCGGAATATACAAGCTATGAACACTTAAATAAGAAACAGTGGAAAAATAGCATAAAAAGATATGTAATCCATGCCGCTTGGCACATACATCCGTCAACACACTGTATAAAACACTACCAAGATCCGGAACCTCACGGGTATAACAGACTAAAGAGAATATACAACTGAGGCTCTATGTGTAAAGAGTATCTAACAACGAAAAAAGGAAAATGTCAACTAATACTATCATAATAGAAGGAAAGCCTCCGGATCTGCGGACGTAGCAGATCATACCTCGAGTCTCCTGAAAATACTCCTAGATCACCGGTAGTGCGTCTGATCAGATGGACCTGGATCTGCACAATAAAAGTGTGTAGAAGAGTAGCATGAGTACACCACGGCGGTACTCGGCAAGTGCCAAGCCTAACCTTGATGGAGTAGTGACGAGGAAGGTTAAGGCCCTACCGAGAATAATAGAAATAATGATAATAATATCGAACAGTGCAAGGTATGAGTAAATCTGAAATAGCAGCAAAGCAAGATAAAACTACAAGTCATCTACAGTTAACCGAGCAAAGAGAAAACAACACAACAAGTACAAATCAATAACTCAAGATCTCCAGGAATTGAACCCGTAGTCCGATTACTGCAACCGTCTACAATTAAGCTAAAAACAAGTAACTAACTCAATAAAACAAGTCCAGGACCTGTGGGAATTGAACCCGCAGTCCCCTTTGACAGTACTCATGGGTCTCCGGGAATCGAACCCGCAGCCCATGTCTCAGTAAATCTCAGGATCTCCGGGAATCGAACCCGCAGTGCACATCTCAATAAATCTCAGGATCTCCGGAAATTGAACCCGCAGTCCACATCTCAATAAATCTCAGGATCTCCGAGAATTGAACCCGCAGTCCACAACAGTATCACTCCGGGTCTCTGGGAATCGAACCCACAGCCCTGGGATCTCCGGGAATTGAACCCGCAGTCCACAAACACAGCAAATAAAGGAATACACAGAGAGAATATAATATGCTTAACTATAACTTCACCAATAAATAGTGCCAATAATTATCAAGAAGCTCAAGTAAGACAATTAGGCAACTAGACAGTTAAATACTACCTAATCATGCTTTTCTAACTACTACCGGGTAAGAATATCGAATTAACAACTAAAAGCAGGAATATCACTCATCGAACATTTTAAGTAAAGTATGTGTTCAACAACCAGCGCATGTACACGCCTGTCACCTCGCGTACAAGGCATTCAACTATCACATAATATCCTAGGGGTGAAAGTTCCCCCACACGAGGTTAGACAAGCCACTTACCTCAATTCCGGTACAAAACCGCTAAGAAATAACTCTCTTTCCGCGAATGTCGGCCTCCACAGGTGTAGTATCTGATAAAAATCAATAGAATCACATCAAAATAGGCCAATTGGGCATTACCCAATCAAAATTACTCAAAATACACCAAAACCCACAAGTTGCCAAAACCCGACTTCCGGTACGCTTATCTAAAAATCACGAAAATTATATATTCGGGTTCCTTATCTCAATATGAGTCTGTGCATATAAAATTTATCAAAATCAGACTCTGTCTGCCCATTCAAATCAAAGGTTTTCTAAAATTTAGGCCTAGGGCTCAAACCCACATTTAAGCTTCCATTTTCAGTGAAATAATCACGGATTTTATGATAAACCAACGAATTAAGGTCAAGAAACTTACCCCCGATGATTTCCCGATGATATCCCAGCGTTTCCCCTTCGAAATCCTCTCTTGGAGCTCAACAATGGCAGTTTTGGTGTGTTAGGCCGCGACTGAAATGTTCTGGACTTAAAGTCACTGCCAGGCCATTTTACTCTACGCGATCGCAGCACTGGGCTTGCGATCGCGATGCACAAAATATGGGCGGCCTAATTTTCTTCTACGCGATCGCGTGATCCTAGACTCGATCGCAGTGAACAACTCAGCGACCCTACGCGATCGCAATGACACGAACGCGATTACGAAGAACAAACTCGCCCGGCTCCCCAAACTACCCTACGCGATCGCATACTACTTCACGTGATCGTGATGCTTACTCTCACAGACTTATGCGATCGCACGCTTTACTTCGCGATCGCAGAGCTCAGGATTTCTCCCTTACGCGATCGCGTGACCATCTCCGCGATCGAGGAGAGCAAAATTGCTCTGCAATTATTGCGGCAGAAACAATAGTGCCTTTTGGCACAAATTGGTCCGTTTGGACCCCGAATTCATCCCGAGGCTCCCGGGACCCCAACGAAAACCACCAACATACTCCAAAATACGATACGAACTCATTCCAATCATAAATACACGTCTAACAACATCAAAACTCATAATTCACATCGAATTCAAGCCTAAATTTCTTAAAACTTTCCGAATTGCACATTCGATCAAAAACCCGACCAAACAACGTCCGAATGACCTGAAAATTTGCGGACATATCCAAAATCACATAACGAAGCTACAGAAATTGTCGGAATTCCATTCCGACCCCGGATCAAAATCTCACCTATCATTCGGATTCGCCAAAATTTCAAACTTCGGCATTTCAAGCCTAATTGAGCTACGGGCCTCCAAAATACATTCCGGACGCGCTCCCAACCCCGAAATCACCTTACGGAGCTAATGGAACCATCGGATTTCCGTTCCGAGATCGTCTTAACACTGTTCCGATTACGGACCATTTTCTAGCCTTAAAGCTCTCATTTAGGGACTAAGTGTCCCAAAATGCTCCAAATTTCAGAACCGACTCTCCCGGCAAACCACAATAGCAGAAATGAACTTAGGGGAACAGTTAAATGGGAATTGGGGCGTAATTTTCTAAAACGACCGGCCGGGTCGTTACATGTATCCTTGATAGTTGGGCACATTAGATGAACTTCCACCAGGAGATGGATTACCACAGCCACCCAAACCACCTGAAGAACATTTATGATGGTTGTGTCCTATTTGAGAGCATATGCCACATTTACGCGTATTAACGGTATCACCAACATCCATTTGGTTCTGTATACGCGTTCTTTTCTACACTTGGAGCTTAAGCAAATAATCCTTGTTACACACTATTTTAAATGCTTCCGGCGGCCAAAATTCTCGGCACCCACTGCCTGCAACTGCTCATTATATGTGTTTAAGTATGTAGCAATACTATATTGCTTATGATGTAACGATCCGGCTGGTCGTTTTTCAAATTTATGCCCCGATCCCTATTAACTATTTTTCCTAAGTTCATTTCTACTATTGTGGTTTGCCGGGATGTTCGGTTTAGTGTGTTTTGGAACAGTATTAAGACAACCACAGAAGGGAAATCCGATGGTTTCGTTAGCTTCGCTGGGTGATTTCGGGGTTGGGAGCACGCTCGGAATGTATTTTGGAGGTCTGTAGCTCAATTAGGCTTGAAATACAGAAGTTTAAAATTTTTTGAAATCCGATCGATAGGTGAGATTTTGATCCGGGAGTCGGAATGGAATTTCGATAGCTGCAGTAGCTTCGTTAGGTGATTTTGGATATGTCTGCAAATTTTTAGGTCATTCGAACATCGTTTGGTCGGGTTTTTGATAGCATGTAGGTTTTGAAAGTTTTGGTTAAAACTTAGGCTTGAATTCGCAATAATTTAATGATTTTGTGTTTAATGATATATTTTTATGATTGGAACAAGTTCGTATCGTGATTTGGAGTGGACATGTATTTTTGGTTGAGGTCCCGGGGGCCTCGGGATATTTTCGGAAGGTGAAACGGAAGAAAAATTTGAAGTTACAACATGTTTTTCCCTGCCTTCTGTTGTTTCCGCTTCTGTGGAGCTTGGACCGCAGAAGCGGAGGGAGGTACGCAGGTGCGAAATTTTGTAAGGGGAGCTGTGTTCACAGAAGCAAAAGATTAACCGCTTAGGCGAGCCTCACAGAAGCGGGCTTATGCCCGCAGAAGCGAGTCTGGGTGGCTGGCAGCTTTCTGCAGAAGCGGATAATTCCCGCAGAAGCGGTCGTCGCAGAAGCGACATTGGACCGCAGAAGCAAAACTGGGTGAATTAAGGTAGAGCCGCAGAAGTAACAGCTTCTCTGCAGAAGCGGGATCGCAGAAGCGACCCCAGAGCCGCAGAAGCGAAAATCGCCCTGTGATTAATGGGCAATAAGGGTTCGAATTTCAAAACACTAAAAACATTGGAGGCTTCGAACTAGGAGAAGATTTTAATGATTTTGACAAGGAAATCAAGGGAAATCATCAGGTAATCACTCATGGACCAATTTTATGTTAATATATTGTTAAACCATGGATTAAACCTCTGAAAATAGAGAATTAGAGGTGAGTTTATGGAGGACTTTTGCTCTAAGCCTCGGTTATCGAAAATTATTGATTTGAATAGGCAAACAGAGTCCAATTTCGATAAATTAATATGGTTAGACTCATGAGAGTACGAGTGTTCTGAAAATGTAAAAATATTTTGATTCCGAGCCGATGTCTACAGGGGTATTTTGGTCATTTTACCCATTTTCGCGTCGTAGCTTTAATTTTATCACTGTAATTAGTTACTTGCGATGTTATTTACACTGTGTAATTGGTTTGACTAGATTTAGGCCACTAGGAGTCGGATACTCGTGGCAAGGGAGTCGTTTCTTAGCGATTTTGTACCGGGATTGAGGTAAGTGGCTTGTCTAACCTTGCGTGGGGGATTTTCTCCCCTAGGATATATATGTGTTGATTTAAATGCCTTGTACGCAAGGTGACAGGCGTGTACTTGCGCAGGTTGTTGAAAATCATCTTACTTGAACTGCTCAGTCCGTATTATCTTTGTTATTTAATTGATTTAAATGCAAGATTTATCTGGTGATAGCTAGGGAAGCATGGTTAGATAGGATTATCTGTCTAAGTGACTACTTTTCTTAATTGAACTTCCTGGAACTTGTTGAGACTTGATTTGGTGTAAATTTTAGCCGTGTACTTCATATTTCTCTGTGTTTTCCTCTTATTGATTGTGTTTGTGTTCTGTGGACTGCGGGTTCAATTCCCGGAGATCCGATGCTACTGAGGTAAAGGACTGCGGGTTCAGTTCCCGGAGATCCTGAGATACTGATATACGGACTGCGGGTTCAATTCCTAGAGATCCTGTGCTACTGATAAAGAGGACGGCGGGTTCAATTCCCGGAGATCTTGAGTTGCTGAGAATAAGGGGACTGCGGGTTCAATTCCCGGAGATCCTGGATTGTTGAATTGTACTTGTTATGTTGAATTCTTTTTGTTAGCTTAACCGTAGATGGTTTGTAGTATTTATCTCAGACTTATTCTTAATTGAGTTGTTCGGTATTATTATTATCATTATTTTTATTAATTCTCGGTATGACCCTGACTTTTCTCGTCACTACTCCATCAAGGTTAGGCTTGGCACTTACTGACTACCGCCATGGTGTACTCATGCTACTCTTTTGCACACTTTTGTTGTGCAGATCCAGGTACATCTGATTAGACGCACTACAAGTGACTTAAGAGCATTTTGAGGAGACTCGAGGTATGATCTGCTACGTCCGCAGATTCGGAGGGTCTTCTTCTATTCTTCTTAGTGATTTCAGTTATTTCCTTATTTTTGTTGTGTAGACACTCTTAATGTATAGAGCCACAGTTGTACTCTCTTAGTTTGTGTTGCCCGTGAGTTTTCGGGTCTTGGTGGTTATATTTCTTCTGGTATTTGGCGAAGAGTATGTGCCGAGCGGCACTTATTACATTTCTTTATACTATTCCGCTGTTATATTATCTTTTGTTCATAAAAGTATATATTCCGTATTGTGTTAGGCTTACCTAGTCGCGAAGGCTGGGTGCCGTCATGACATGTTCACGATTCATGAACTATTGTTGTGACACAACATTATTGGTTGGCCCTAAACCTGTATGTTGAAAGCACTTCATGGCATGTGAGCACGACATGTGGTAAATAGACCATTTTTCACAAGAACACAACCTACTAGATCTATTTACGGTGTGTATATTATTCCTCTAGTTTTGATATATAGTGGTGCGAACTCCAAAAATATTTCACTCGTTGCAATACTATAAATATGAATGCCAATATGCTCCCATCCTATATTTCTCAAATATTTTCATTGGTATTGGCATAAATTCAACTTCCATCTCCATCAATTTCGATGCACCCCTATACTTTTCAACAAACCTCTCCGCCATCTGTTTGTATGATATCCGTACCACGGCATTGACAAACAATCCACGTGCAGACTTCAATAACCGGTTGAAAGACTCTATAAACATTTGTAGTCAGGGTTCCCTATCGTCTCCCACCACCCACATGCAATATCCACTTATGAATCTTATGTCGCATCAACCAATGATAGGCTCTTTCGTCTTCCTTGCGGATCAATTCCACGCGCTTCCTGAATTTGCACTCCTGGTGATCAATTGCAGCCATCTACATTAAATCATGCAAGTCCTTATTGGGATATTTCTTCTAGGAATTGGTCTTCAGGTGCCTCACACAGTAAAGGTGGTATGCATATGGATCCTTCCATTCAGGCAAATTCTGTACAGCACTTTATATACCCTCATGCCGATCATATATTAGACAAATATCTGAACGTTGTTTGATAACGTGGTCCTTCAAGTGGTTCAAAAATAGCGTCCACATCGCTTGGCTTTCATTGGCATAGATGGAAAAATCTAGGAGAAATATTTGTCCATTGGCATCTACTACAACGAAGATCAACGACTTAATATCATACCTTTCAGGGACATGAGTACCATCTATGAAAATTACCGGACGCCAATGCAGAAAACCATCAATTGATCATTTAAATGCCCAGAACATGTATTTGAATATATATTATGATATTCCTGCACTCCGATCAACCTTCCATTCAACAACAGTCCTGGGGTTAAAGTGTACAATGTGTCCATATACCTGGGTACAGAGGCAAATTACTTATCCCAGTCACCATAAACAATTTCAAATGCACGTTTGCGCCCGAGATATGCCTTTTTGGTAATAATACACCTATATTCTTGGTGGACGGATGTAATACACTCTTTGATCTTGTACCTTATGGACGCTTTAATGTATGGAATCAGTTGAAGAGAAACCAATGGAATATCCATGTTGAAGTGATTTCCATTGAATGTGTCCATTTCACAATTGTGGATGCCAATATATTTACCCACTTCCACAACTCTATTTTTTTCTTGCTCGCATGCAGCATCTAATGATAACCCGTAAACCATCTACGGCAAACAGCCTTGTATACACCTAGACTTGACTCCCATACCGTCATCTCACGACACTCATTTACGCTGTACATTTTTGCTGCCTGCTGAGGCGTGCTTTATTAGGAAAAAACATGCCATTTGCCAGCATCGTTGGTCTAGACTCATCCCACATTGCTGATCAAATTTCGTGAAAATCCCTTGTGAAGACATTTACATCTGGCATACTCGGCAAATAATCAAGATAGGAAATATGGCTTGAAAATACCACGTGGGACTCGTACACTCTTTGTCTAACGGGAGGTGGATCAAGCTCCCTCGTCAAATCAGGTTCGGCATTCTTTTCCTACTCATCATCACCCTCGTCAGGGAAAGGTGTGTCATCTTCAAGCTTATCGGTATTGTTGTCATAATCACTATTATCTTCTTGACTCTACGCATCTGCAAAATCCCAAGTAAATACGTCGTCTACGGGAAATTGAGTGAGGACAAGACCATCAACTTGCTCATTTCACTGCAACAACAAAATAATAAGCTACTCAAATTGATAAATACTTTACATATAGTTATATCATTTCACTTACAAGTCGTAATGTGTTGACGTTCCATGATGGACTTTATCATGTTGGTAATGACTCCCAGATGGACCACCATGATCCAACACACCAAAACAACGCATATTCCAACTGGGCGTGGGTTCTTAACTTGTTAAATTCATATCTGGACGGTACCCCATGTGGAATTAATACAAAATCAATGCAACAAAAAAAACATAGTAATACATAGGAAAATTGAAGTTTACCACTCGTCTTGTGGATTATGTATAGCAGGAGAGAAATTATTTCCTCACTCCTAATTCGCCTGTGGAGATAAGTTTACATCCGGCCAAACACTTTCAGCTGGAACCTATTCGGCTAAACTACTCCAGAATAACCACCCAATGATTGAGGGTTATCTTTTCTTTGCGCAGCTTCATTATTGCGAACGTCTTCAACCTTCACGTACATTTCCAATATTTTTATCAAAAATAATTTCCGGTATTCATCCGGAGTCCCCCAAAAAATCTCTCAGAGTTTCATCATCCTCGATGTTAAACTCAGCGTAACAAGCAACCCCTGCGGAGTCACCGAATACGGATATCTTTTGATTATTTTAAGATGCACTGAACGTTTGCTCACACTCGTTTTATTACATAACAATGATATCAGTCTATCGTAATCCATTGTAAGTGTTAACTTAACATGACTTTGTGGAGATAAACTATAACTCACAGAGTTATTCACCACCAAAATCTCACCACCCTCCCTCACTCCCCCAATATAATGAAACCCTCACTTTTCGCTCTTCAGACATTACGAAAAAAAGTTTGAAAATTTAACAAGAACGATAACTTATCAGGAGTTGAGAATATTTCTAATGAATTTTTGCAAGACTCTTAACGCCTAAGGCAATGCCCAATCTGAGGTCGAATTTTTTGAAGTAAAGCTCTTTTTAAAAAGGTGCGTTAACCATTTGAATTATTGTTACGTCAGTTAAGTACAGAAAAGTTATTGATAGGTCCACTAAATAAGTATAGCATAATTTGAAAAGATGTTTTATATAAAATACAATTTTAAAGTGCGCTTTACCTTAAAGTTACAATCGGACATTAAAATAAAGTGTAAAATTATATTTTATATAGTTTGGTCACTAAATTATTTTCCTACTAATTCCGATATTTTGAATCCAAAAAGACCATAATTGGTTTTCGGACTCTTGGTCATCTCATATATTCTGGAGAATAGTCATTTCTTTCAAGTCATTCTTTGACACACCTTTCAAGAACGCACGAGGTGGTGTCAGTGAGTTGGACCAAAGTTGAAAGGTTTGACTCTGCTACTCGGCCGTCTCAGTTCTACTATTCACAATTTTCCAGAAGACGACGTTTGAACCGCAACCCCATGCAACCCATTCATGCAGTGATTAGATGGCATTATATTGCAAATGGCAAAGATAGGGCAAATAGGAGTATTTTAGTACTCCCTCCGGTCCAAAATAAGTGATGTTTTGTATGTTTGCCCACATATTAAGAAAATCACCTTTTAGCATTTATTAGCAATAGAATTGACCATTTTAACCTTACTATCTCACATAAACACTCCTAACATATATTCCAATACTATTTACTCCAAGGACAATATAGGAAAAACATCATAAAGTCATTCTTGAAATCCAAAAATATCACTTATTTTGGACCACAAAAAAATGGTCAAAACATCACTTATTTTGGACCGGAGGGAGTATGGTTAGACTAGTCACTAGTGTAAGCACTATTTGGCAAAATAACTGTTCAATTCAACGCTCTCTGAGAATTAACAGTTCTGAACTGTGTCACATCTCAGCAGGTTTCAGCTGAAAAAAGCTGCATTTAGCACGAGTAATTCCTCACAGATATGAAGATGGAGACACTTAAGTAGCTACCTATTGGATTTATATGCATGTGTGTAAGATATAACATACGTAGTAATAGTATTCGCTCCATTGGTTCCAATTTACGTAAATTTATTTGACTAGGTACATTTAAAAAATAAAAAGTTTTAAAATTTGTGATCCTAAATAAGTCCAAATGGGACGCAGAGTATTTGTGTGGTTATAAAACCTTCTCTTTAAGGATAGAGTTGTAAGTTTAAGCTAAATTATTATTCAAATTTTAAAAGGATTCATTCTTTTTTGAACGGACCAAAAAGAAAATAGATTCATATAAACTGGAATAGAGAGAGTATATTTCTACTTGGCATCTTCTTAAGCTCAGCATATTTCCCTTTGACTGACTTGGGCAATCAACAAAGTATAACCTTTGGTTAATGAAAGTACTCATTAGACTTCCAAAAGATTCATAAGCATTACGTAAACTTTGAGACCGTTTGAATTAGCTGATTTGAAATAGCTGATAAGCATTAAATATTGAAACGTATTTTTAAATGTTCAAATTGATTTAATAAGGAAGCAGTTACGTGTTTGTGTACAAATGTTGAAATTAATAATAAGTTTCTGCAGTATTTGATAAAAAAAGTGCTGATAAGCTTTTTTTTTCTAGTTAAAATAACTTAAATAACATTGAACTGTTTATACTTACAAGGGATAATTTCTTCAAAATTTTGTATTCCAGATCGAGTTAAATATAAAATATTCTATTTGTTATTTTTTTTAAATACAATTGTGCTTAGATAAGATAATTTTTATGATAAATATAATTATTTTATGATAAGCATATAATCATAAATTATAATAAATAATAAATTGACAAAAAATTCTCAGTGAAAAATAAATCTAAATAGGATAATTTATTTAAAGAGAAACAAACAATGCCTTCATCACCACAACACATAGCAATACATTAAAAATTTGATATGTTCCTATTTATTACATATAGTTTAAAGATTAATAAACAATTGCATATATATTATTTTGACTAATCAGAATTTTATTAAAAATAATCGGATTATAATATATATACTACTCCGCAAGTTTTATCATACTTATATAATCAATCTTCCACCCTATGTGGCAAAGTATTTCCTGCAACTCTACTTTTTTGGTTTTACAACCGAAGATCTTTTTTGAGATGTTGTTAATTTGGTTTCGAATCAAGAAAATCCCTTGTAGGAGTAAATATTCACTACAATATAGGAGTATGGCTTTATTTTAAAATTTTCTACCCAAGACTTCTAATCAAGGACGAATGAGTAAAGTATTTACTAGCTTACCACAATCTTTAGTATCAAGGCAAATCTACGTTGAATATTGAGTTCCCATTTCGATATAAATTAGAGTATCAAGCTGTCGGGGACCATTAAGGGGTCGTTCAGTTTGTATACGATTTATTTTGGGATTAGTAATGCAGGAATTAGTTATATTTGTATTAATTTTTGTTCACTGTTTGATATGCTGTATTAAAATAACAAATTGTATAATTTATAGGAAGAATGTAAATTTATCCTGGCACTAATTATTCCATTCCCTACAAGGCATAAGTTATCCCAATACTAATTTTAATCTCGTGATAACTAATACCAAATTTGCTAACCAAACAAAGTATTAAGTGTGGATTTGGAAGAATTGAAAAATTCACAATTTGGGTCAAAAAAAATTTCAAGTGAAAAATGATATTTGAAATGTAGAGTTGCGTTCGGACATGAATATAATTTTGGATTGTTTTTGAAGTTTTATGAGTGATTTGAATAAAAATTTTGAAAAATTATTTCTTGAAGTTTTTCAAATTTTTAAAAATTTCTAAAATGCATCTTCAAGTGAAAATTGAAAATTTTATGAATAAACGCTAATTTTGGAAAAAAAATATATCAAAACAGGCTCTAAAATAATATTAAATTATATACCTACTTATGCCTCGTACAAAATGACCCCTAAGAGTTAAACGTGTTAGGTAGATAATAGAGTGAGAAATAACCGCAAATAAAAAATTTGAATTATTGTTTGGGAGTAATTTTAGCCACCGCTAATTTGAATAATCATATCTATTTACCGAAGAAAAATAATATTCTCTCGTTTTCAATTTAGATAATACATTTGCTTATCGAAAGTTAATATTGCGTGAAGTTTGATCAATATTTTAAATGTGTTTTTTATTATATTAACATAAAAAAAATTACAACTTATATTATTTTCGTATAATTTTTATTACTTAAATTTTAGTTTAAAATATGTATACGGTCGAAAACAGGCTTGTTTATTATACGACAGATCAGTATTGAAATGTGATAGGTTAAAGATCAACCTCGTGTTCCATCGAACCATGATACGAGCTCAGACTTCCTCAATAACATCGAGCATGTGACCCCGGAATCAACCATGATGCCGATTGAGCTCGAGGAACCATTGCCATACGAAAAAATGAAAAGTAAAATATCTATAATCGGTCGGATATCACGGCTACAATCTCGGTACATATAAATGAGAACCGGCTAATTAGAAATTCATGGAATTATTTGCTTTTTATAGAATTGTACTTAAAGATAACTCCCCTACTATATAACGGAGGTCTGATTATTTGTAAAACACATTGTTATACAAATCCCAAAGCAATATAACATTATTTTCTTTATGTAAGCTACTGTACTTCTATATCTGATATCGTTTGAATTGCACCTAGTTCAAGGGAGACTCATTTTTTCAAGGCTATAATTGCTCAAGTCGCACGGTATGAATTTATTTTGTCATTGTTCGCTTTGATTAAAATTCAATTCATCAATTTATGTCAAATTAATCCACATGTATCTTAAAATCACTTTCAAATTTAATTATTATGCGATTCTGAGGGTAAGCAGTCTAGTGCCCACTGTGGGGCTAAGGATACTAGTGGTTATATAATACAAATTCCATATCATACATTACTTTACAGTTGTTTTTTGAAGTGTCTTTGATTTCAAGTTAAAGCTCAAAATATCAAACTCAAAATTAGCACCTGTACTTGCTAACAAAGAGTCTAGCCACCATAGAAAAAATAACAACACAGTGCTCAGTAACAAGGTACCACTAGCTGATACCATCGAAATTCTAGTTGCGAGCCTGTTGGACGCTAACTCGTATGTGGCTATTGACACGAACCTTCCTACATATCTCGAAAATAGCATCCGTGGTGGAGCCCGACCAATGGCGCAAAATTCTCAATACAATGAGGGAGATAGGATCAATCCACGGATGATCTATAAAATGTTAAAGGCTTAACAAGTGGTGATAGCTCGGTTACAAAACCAAATCCGCACACCGAGCATAATTGAACCCGACTCGTCTTGGGAAATCAACCGCAGAGAAGAACTGGTCACGAAGAGACCGAATGGAGATAAGTCGGAGACTAACCTCGAGATCATAAGAATGCTAGAGGAGCTGACAAACGGATAGAATCAAGGGAAACAAAAATCAAGGCCAATGACAAGAATGTTGACCTACAATTCTAAGGTCGACCAAATATCGGGAGCACCGCCGATACTGAAAGTCTTAGATTCTAAGAAGTTCGTGCAAAAACCTTTCCATCCGAGTGTGGACTTGAAAATGATACCTAAAATATTTGCATGCCCGAGATTTCTAAGTACAACGAGATGACTAACACAAATAAGCATGCCATCCATACACATGTGCTATCACCCAAATAAACATGTCATTCATACACATGTGCTATCACCCAAATAAGCATGTCATTTCATACACATGCGCCATAAAAGAAAATGACTTGGAGGATGATGAGATCAAGTTTTCTTGCTGAAGAAATTCGGAGAGACCTTGTCGAAGGGAGCCATTATATGATATCACAACTTGCCTCCTAATTCAATTGACTCATTTTCTATGCTTGCAGACTCTTTCGTGAAAGCACATGCTGGGGTTATCAAGGTCGTGACCAGGAAGTCGAACCTCTTCAAAGTAAGGCAAAAGGATAATTAGATGCTCAAAGAGTTTGTATCACAGTTTCTAATAGAACGAATGGACCAACCACCGGTTGCTGATAATTGGGCCATTCAAGCTTTTACCCAAGGACTCAACGTTCAAAATTTGATGGCTTCAGAACAGTTGAAGAAACATCTGTTTGAGTATTCGGCTATTACTTGGGTTGTGTGCACAATTGGTATCAGTCAATAATCAGAGTGGAAGATGATCAATCGGGGCTCCTTCTGGGTCCGTTTATCCTGTTAGACCCATCAACAGAGTCAAGAGAGATTTTGACGGAGAACCAACATTGAATAGGGAGTGGTATCGACCTTACAATGGAGATCGAAGAAGCAACTCATTCCGACAGAATTAAATGCAAAGCAAATGGAGAAGTGACAAAGGTTAGAGCAACCGAGGACTCATGAACAAGAACGGTTTCGACAGGCCAACGGGACCTAAGGAAGCACCAAGGTATCATAATATAACTTTGACGCAGATACTGCAGCCATTGTAGCAACTATCGGGCGCATCAAAAATACCAAATGACCCAACCCCTACAATCCGATCTTGGCCAAAGGGATCCTAACCAGATGTGCAAATGCCATGGCACTCACATACATAGAACATAAGATTGCCAACAACTGTGAGAGGAAGTGGCCTGGCTATTCAACAACGGGCATCTTGGAGAATTACTGAGTGATCAAGCCAAGAACCATTTCAGAGGAAGGGATTCTAATAACAAGAGGAGCCTCAACACGTTATTAACAAGATCATCTTTGGGGTTGACGTTCCTCAATGGATAATGCTAAAATGCTAAAGTGCACAAAAGTGTCCATCACAAGGGAAAATGGACTCGAGACCACATATTAGAAGGAATTTTATCTGCCAACGATAAGGACGTAGAAGGGATCGTGCAACCCCACAATGATGCACTAGTAATATATGTAATCATAAATAAATCTCAAGTTAAGCATGTTTTAATTGACCCGGGTTGCTCGGCCAACTTCATCCGATCTAGGGTTGTAGAACACCTCGGCCAGCAAGATCAAAATTCTGCCTGTGGTTCGGGTTCTAAACAGATTCGACATGGAATGCGAAACCACAAAGGGACAGATAACACTTTCGGCGAATACCATGCTAACCATCCAGGAGACCAAGTTTTATGTGATCGAATGAGACATAAGGAATAATGCTCTGTCTGGGAGGCCATGGATCCACAACATGAGGGAAGTACCCTCGACTCTTCACCAAGTGTTAAGCTTCCCGACACTGGGAGGAATCAAAAAACTCTACGGGGAAAAACCGGCTACAAAGGAAATGTTTGTTGTCGAAGAATGATCCTGGTATCAATATTGGAAATATTAAAGGAACAGAGTTTGGATACAAAGTATGAGGCTAAATAGCAATTATCGACATCGGCCACGACATAACTGGATAAATAGGGGACTGACGAAGACGATGATTACGGGGTTCCCAGATCTTTTATAGTCCTTGATGATTCCAACGCCACCAAATCAATGGTTGAGGAGCTGGAACAAGTAATATTGATTGAACGCCTGCTGACCGGAAGGTATACCTGGGCAAGTGCTTAACTCCCGAGCTTAGAAAAAAAACTTTTTAAATGTCTTGTGGCTAACATGGATTGTTTTCTTTGGTCCATTATCGATATGATAGCGGTCTGATAAGAGATAACCACTCACAAGTTGAGCCTGGATCAGGAATTCCACCCGGTCAAGCGAAAAGGAGACCCTAATCTGAAATTAAACATACTTTAATTAAGGACAAGGTATCCAAACTCCTTATAATAGAGTCCATTCGGGAGGTAAAATAACGGACTAGTTAGCAAATATATTAGTATTACCTAAAAAGGGAAACAAAATAAGAATGTTTTTCAACTATAAGAATTTAATAAGGTGTATCCCAAGGACTATTTCCCTTTGCCCAATATCGATCGCATGATCGATACCACAACCGACCATGATATCTATTGTTTTCTCGATGCCTATTCCGGGTACAACCAAATACGGATAAACCTAGATGATAGGGAAATAAACTCTTTCATCACTAAGTACAACACATACTGCTATAGTGTAATGCCATTCGGATAAAAAAATTACGGTTCCACTTATCAACCCCTAGTAAATCGGATGTTCGGAGAAATAATAGGAAAATTAATGGAAGCTTACATTGATGATACATTGATTAAGTCCTTGTGAGTGGAGGACCATTGTAAATATTTTTAGGAAACCTTAAGCATATTGAAGAAGTACAATATGAAGCTGAACCCGGAGAAATGTGCGTTTGGAGTCAGATTAGGTAAATTCCTCAGGTTCATGGTATCCAATCGGGGAATCGAGATAAACTTCGACAATATCAAAACCATCAAAGATATACGATCGTGGACAATGTGAAGACCGTGCAATGGTTAACTAGACGCAGAGCCATCTCGGGGCGATTCATCTCGAGATCCTCAAATAATAGTCATCGATTCTTCTCACTACTAAAAAAGAAGACCAACTTTTTGTGGACCTCAGAGTGCCAATGGTCCTTGGAGGAACTCAGGAGGTATCTATCAAGCCCATCACTGCTTCACACACCGAAGGCATATGAACAATTATACATATAATTAGTTGTATCAAAGATAGCGGTAAGTGGAGTCCTAGTTCAGGAAGAACAAGGTACGAAATTTCCAATTTATTATGTTAGCAAGACTCTAGGTGAGGCTGAAACTAGGTACCCACACCTAGAAAAATTGGCGATCGTTATGCTAAGCACATCTAGGAAATTGAAACCATATTTCCAGAGTCATCCCATATGTGTTGGGACAACTTACCAGTTGCAAAATATAATGCATGAAACCAAACTCTCAGGATGATTGGCCAAATAGGTTGTGGAAATGAGCGGGTAAGATATTGAGTATCGACCCCGAACAACCATCAAGTCTCCAATTTTGGCACATTTCATTGTTGACTTTACACTAGCCATAAACCTGAGGTCAAAAATGAGTTGTTGGTAAACTCGAAGATGTCTTTAGGAGATCTGGACCCTCTTTACAAATGGCACCTAGAACACAAAAGGGGCCAGACTTGGCATCGTATTAAAGCCACCTACAGGCAATATAGTTAGACAATCTATTAAAACTGTGAAATTGATTAACAACGAGGCCGAGTATGAGGCCATGATTGCAGGTCTCGAACTAGCCAAAAGCTTGGTGCCTAAGGTGACCGAAGCTAAGTGTGACTCCCTCTAACAAAGTTAATGGGACATTCGAGGTCAGAGAACAATGAATGCAAAGGTACCTAGATAAGTTGCGGGTAACATTACACCAATTCAAGGAGTGGACCTTGCAACACATACCTCAGGATCAGAATAGCAAGGTCGATGCCCTTGTAAAATTAGGATCATCGGTCGAGGATAAAGAGCTCAACTAGGGGGCATTCGTACAACTCATAAAATCGGTAGTGGAAGAAGGTCACACCGAAATAAATTCTAGAATCTTGACCTAGGATTGGCGAATAAATATATGTAGAATATTTAAAGACTGTGAAACTGCCCTTGGATCAGAAAAGAATCGAGGACCCTACGTACAAAGGAAACATGATTTAGCTTGTTCGAAGATGGAACCTTGATCATAAGAACACTCGATGGCCCACTAGAAATATGTTTAGGTCTAGGAGATACTGAGTACATTTCGAGGGAAGTTCACAAGGGAACCTGCGAAAATCATTTAGGCACCAAATCGTTGGTTCAAAAGGTAATTGGAGCTGATTAATACTGGATAGATATGGAAAAGGAAGCAAACAAGTTTATACAAAAATGTGATGAATGTAAAAGACATGATCCAATGATACATAAACCAGGAGAGTTGCTGCATTCAATTTTGTCACCACGATCATTCACAAAGTCGGGAATGAACATCGTTGGCCCCCTTTCATGGACACCCGGTAAGGCTCAATTCATATTATTTATGACTGACTATTATTCTAAGTAGGTTGAAACCCAAACATATGAGAAGTTCAGGGAGAAGGAAGTCATTGACTTCATTTGGGACCACATTATATGTCGTTTTGGAATATCGTCTGAAATCGTATGCAATAATGGGAAATAATTTATCGACAGCAAAGTGACCAAATTTCTCAAAGACCATAAGATCAAGAGGATCATGTCAATACCCTATCACCCTAGTAAGAATGGACAAGCGGAATAGACCAATAAAACCATACTCCAAAACCTAAAAAATAGGTTAACTGAAGCCAAAGGAAAATGAAAGGAAATCTTGCCCAAAGTCCTATGGGCACACCGTATAATCTTGAAGTCCAGTACAGGGGCCATCCCATTCCTGTTGGTTTATGGCACCGAAGCTCTAATACTGATCGAGGTTGGTGAACCAAGTATCAGAATATGCCACCAAGGAATCGAACGATGAGGCTGTGAGAACGGGACTAGAGCTATTGGTTAAAAGGCGCGAAGTTTCCCTTGCCGATTGTCCGCCCAAAAGTAGCGGATCAAAATATTCTACAATCGAAGGGCCAATCTCCAGCACTTCAATATCAGGGACTTAGTACTAAGGAAGGTCAACCTAAGCACCTGAAACCTAAATGAATGGAAGTTAGGACCAAACTACGAAGGACCATACCAGATTATCGAGATCACCAGAAAGTAGTCCTACAAACTCAGAACATTGAAGGACAAGTAATTACCAAATAATTGGAACATAACTCACTTGAAGCGATACTACTGCTAAGGTACGCCCACATTCGTTTCCTTTTTACTTTTCTTTAAACCAACACTTACAGGTAACCAACAAGAAACGGTATAAATTTTTAGGTCTAAAATCACGCGTTGCACTCTTTTTTCCTTGAACCAGTTTTGTCCCAAAGGGTTTTCCGGCAAGGTTTTTAACGAGTCAACAGTTGACCGTGCTAACTTAAAATAGAAGGTTAGTTATGAATAGATGTCAAAGATTGCATCAATAGTATCGAGACCTCTCAATGATCAACCTCGAATACTGGGGGAGGGGGTTACCCTCAGATTCGAATTTAGCAAGGAAAGAAACTTCGTAATTGAAAGGTCTTGAAGATAGGACTTATTGTAAGGGCTAAATAGTCAAATAAACCATGTCCGCATAGATTTCTCAAGCACTAGAACAAATCATGTACGCATGTATAACTATTTTACACAAGAATAAAAAGAAGTCTCTTAGTTGTAGATAAATATTTCTAAAATGCCTTTTAAATCTTGATCGATACCTTTAGAGGATCCTCTAAAGGTATCGATCCCAAGGGCCATCTTGATTCGAGTTTGAACAATCACTCTCAATCGGGGATTACCATCCAAAAACATATTCATATGGTCTGAGCTATCATAGCTTGGGGGTGTAAGACCTATCAAGCAATACCCGAATCTTAAATGCCACGGCCATCCCCATTTGGGAACTATTGTCCTAGGCAAGCCCGGATAACTCGGGGTGACCGGCCCACAGGGCGACACCCGATCTAAAAAGGCTACTGCCAAATTAAAACGACTCAAAAAAGTCGAACACCCATAATAAAATGGCCTTAAAATTTCTTAACCGATTCTAAACGCTACCCTCGGCAAACTATGATCTAAGAAAGTATAAGTAGTTCGGGAAAAAAATTTCGATCATGCTGAAGCCCTACAAAGCCTTACAAATAAAATAATATTGAAGACAACACTTGTTTGAACCCTCGAGCATAACCTAAGTATTTCATTCTAAGGCAGTTTAATATTTACAAATATAAATGACAAAGCAAAAAACTTAGATATTGCTGAATGGAAAAAAGGCTTATATACATATCAGAAATTTCTTACAAGGGCCAAAATGGCCTCAACCAAAAGGTAACATGAAAAGTAAAAAACAAGAAACATTTACAAAGAGCCTAAGTGGCCTAGTCGTTGCCGGAGGCTGCCTCGTCACCCTCTGGATCTTTGCCATCGTCAGACTCGCCCAAATCTTCGGGTTCCTCGTCATCTTTGGGATAGGTTAATTGTTTGGTCTAGACTTTAAGCTCTTTGGCACTCTCAATCTCAGCTGATAATTCAAATCCCGAGTATGAATTTCCTCAAGGGCCTCCTTTGAGACTCCCACTTAGCACACTCGATGATGTCTTTTGCTCGAACCTGATCCATCTTGGCATCAACCTTATAAACGGCCACCGTCTCATCACCACAACTTTAATTACTTTGACCTCCGACTTGACCTCTTCAAGCTCCATGGACAGATTTTCTCGATTAGAAACGGCTGAATTCAACTAGGACTGGAGCTCATCGATCTACTTGGCCTGCACCATGGACTTCTCCTTTACAACTCAGAGCTGGACCTCAACCGAAGCCAGTTGGGCTCGAGCGGTCTCCTTTTCTAAGGCCAAAAAGTCCATATTCTTTTTCTATTCTTTGGCCTTGGCCTTTACTACATAAACCTCTGCTTGTAGTTGTTCGATTCGGTCAAGCTTCTATTGTACCGGCAGGTTCAGACCACTAGCCGACGTATCTAACTCATAGTCACTAACCTTAAATACTCTCCTAACATGCTCAGAAAGGTTAGCATGCTCCTTCTGAGACGCCTCTAACTCAAATTAGAGTTTCATGACCTCCCCCTCATGTTGCTTACTGAGAAGTTTGTAAACATCCATTTTTCTCAATGAGCCCTCGGGTCTTGGCCTCATGTTGGGTAAACTCTTCTCTATATTGGAGGAAAGTGTCATGACCCAGATTTTCCACCTTCGGGAGTCGTGATGGCGCCTACTATTAGAAGCTAGGCAAGCCAATTATTTATTACCTCTTTTAGAAAACATCAACAATTTTACAAAATAAAACATGTAATAATATAAGCAGAAGTCTCAAATGTAAATAACTCAAAGAAATGCGGAAGTTCCAATACAAAACTCTACCCAAGATTGGTTTCACAGCACTTACAAACTTCAAAGATTTTCTAAATACAATAGACTAAAAGAAATCATAATCTGTTTGTTTAT
The DNA here is from genome assembly GCA_032618575.1 of Nicotiana noctiflora. NCBI lineage: Eukaryota > Viridiplantae > Streptophyta > Magnoliopsida > Solanales > Solanaceae > Nicotiana > Nicotiana noctiflora. The sequence goes on from JASVEL010007621.1 coordinate 55,493, forward strand.
GTACAAGGATAACAAACTGAAATAAAGATTGAAGAAACTCTGGGCCCGCAGACGTCAGCAAGGCTACCACGGTGTCTCCGGAATGAAGGTCTACTCCCAATCTATTTCTGATGTCCAAGAGCTTCTCCAACACCATAATCTATGCAAAAGAGCACAAACGTGTAACATCAACACAACCGACCCCATGTGCTGGTAAGTGCCTATCCTAACCCCGGCGAAGTAGTGACGAGGCTAGATTAGATACCACATAAACCTGTGCAGATATATATATATATATATATATATATGAATACAACGAAAAATAGCAAGAATGTAACAATGTAATTGGGAGGGGAGCATGCTTCAGGGGTAACAGTTAGAAACAAATATCAAGAATAATGGTAAGTACATCTCCATTTTAAACTTCCAACAATAATGAATAGACAAAGCATCTTTCATATTCAACTCATCTCGTTGCAGGCGTGAAACCGGTTCTTATTTCTCAGTATCTCGTGGTAAGCGTACCACCAGCTCCCATTTCAATACGTCATATGTGGTCGGCATACCACTCACTCCCACTTCAATACATCATATATGGCAGGCATACCACTTGCTCCTATTTCAATATATCATATGTGGTAGGCGTACCACTCGCTCCCTTTTCAATATATCATGTGGTTGGCGTACCACTCGCTCGCATGTCATATCACTCGTGGTAGGCGTACCACCCACACCCATTTTTATTACAACACCATATCACAGAGAATCCCAGCAAGGGAGTAAGCAATATAATAAACTTCCCGGAAAGGGATCAAAAAAACATAGTAAGTTTCCCGGCAAGGGAACAAAATATCAACTCAACTATCCCGGCAAGGGAGATTCCAGCTATAACCAAACTTATTCAATTCCAACTTAACACAAACAATACCAATGCTTAGTCATAATAATTACTTGCTCGATTTTAAAGATCTTCAACCAAGACTTCATAAGCATCATTTAAGAATACAACCTTAGCAATTTAAGACTCACGATCATGCTAGATACAATGTATAAATACTCGTCAACATGTCTATATATTGTACTCGATCAATTAGCACGTAGCAAATAAGACTCAACTCCTACTCCCTCAAGCTAGGGATAAACTAAACACTTACCTCAAAGCCTTGAAATCCACTTAATCCTCAACTATCATTTTACCCCCGTGATCCCACCTCTAATTCACTCGAATCTAATCACAATTTGCTCAATTGCTTTAATAAACACTAAATGAATCGATTTGAATGCATAAAAGTGAATTTCCCAAGATTTTTTTTCCAAAAATTCCAACATCGCCCCTGGGCCAACGTGGTCAAAACTCGAGGTTCGGACCAAAACATGGTTACCCATTCCCCCACAAACTCAAATATATAATTTGTTTTGAAATCGGACCTCAAATTGAGGTCCAAATCCCCAATTTTTAGAAAACCTAGGTTCTACCCAAAAACCCCAATTTCATCTATGAAAATCCTTAATATTAAGTGGAACACATGTTAAATGATGTTAAATATTGGAATTGAGTAAAAATCGACTTACAAAGATTTGGAATGAAACTTGTTCTTGAAAAATTTCCTAAAGAGTTTGGGTTTTGAAAAAGTGGTGAAAAATGACTTAAAATCGACTAAGTATAAAACCTGCTTGGCTGCAGGTATGGGAATTGTGAACTGGGGTTCGCAATTGCGAACCCCGACCATTTGTAAGAATTACGAACAGCAGTTCGCATTTGTGAACCATGGGCAGGGGCGGATTTACCCTGGTTAAAGTTGTGTCACCCGACACCGCTTTGTAAAATTTTTTCATTATATATATATGCTACAGAAAAAATGTGTACAAGTAAATTAAAATGACACCACTTAGTAAAAGTAAGCTAGTTGGTCCACTGGTTAATTCCCTGAAATGTAGGCCGGGTGGTCGGGAGTTCGAAACTCAACAGCGTGTTCCTTTCCTTTGAATTTTTTAGCAACACATTTTCTTTAAATTTTTGAGCAGCACGTTTCTCTTGTTCCACCAGCATACTTCTTATTAATTAGAATTAGATGCATTCTAGTATACAATTACTTATCTGGTGTGTATTAGGTAAAAGAGAACAAAACTACTTTTTTGTGTAGGAAAATGATACTAAACAATAGTATAAAATATATTGGAACTCAATTATTTTAGACCAACTTTTTGGAAAAATCTTGCCATTGAAATCGCCGAAATTGCTTGACATGAGTTGTTCTACTACTTTTAGTTTTCCTCTTTTTTATTTCTAATGGGAATTTATTCAAACATATATTACTTTACTTTTTGAGTATATTTTTGTGAAATTTACAGGATTATCTAATTGATGTTTTGATTTATAATTCAGCTTAAATTCCAATGAAGAGATTTTATTCGGTAGTACCTCCCGAGCCTTCAAAACAAGGTTTAACTTCTCAAAGTTCATATAACTTGGAAGAAACGATCGATGAGTCGGAAGAACATCCATGAAGTGAAGGAGTTAATTTGAATTCTTTAGAGACTGATCCGGCTAAAAGATTAGCAATTTGAAAATATCATCCAAATGATCGTGATGCAGTAAGAAGAAGATATATTCAACAAGGTCCTTGCCGACCTCGAAATCATAACTTCCCACAAACAAATTTTTATGGGCAATTATGTTGCTTTAATACACGATGGTTTGATGAGTACGATTGGTTGGAGTATAGCATACCAAAAGATGTTGCATATTGCTTCTACTGTTATTTGTTTCAAGATGAATGTATTAATCAAGGGGGAGGAGATGTATTTTCAAGCATAGGGTTTACAAGTTGGAACAAGAAGGATAGATTTGATATGCATATTAGTGGACCAAACATCGTTCATAATCAGTCAAGAAGGAATTGTGAAGATTTGATGAGACAAAATCAATCCATTCAAAGTCCATTTGCTAAACAATCTGAACAACAAAAGTTAGAATACCGAACTCGTTTAGAAGCTGCAATTGACGTGATAAGATATATTTTGAACCAAGTATTATCATTTCGGGGACAACATGAAGGTGAGTCGTCTTTTAATAGAGGTAATGATATTGAACTTCTTACATGGTATGCAAAGCGATGTAAAAATATTGATGATGCATTTGAAAAAGCTCCCAAAAATAACCAATTAACTTCTCCATATATTCAAAAGGATATTATCATTGCATGTAAGATGGAAACAATTAAGAGTATCATTAAGGATATTGATGATGATCCCTTTTCTATCCTAGTTGATGAATCTCGTGATGTGTCATGTAAGAATCAAATGGCTATTGTTTTACGTTACGTTGATAGAATGGGAAGCGTGATGGAGCGATTTATGGGTATTGTTCATGTTCATAATACTTGTGCATTGTCTCTAAGGAATGAAATTGTTAGTTTACTTGCTCAACATTCTTTAAGTCCATCTTCTCTACGTGGACAATGTTATGATGGAGCAAGCAACATTCAAGGTGATATAAATGGTCTTAAGATCTTAATGCAAAAAGAAAGTAGAGGTGCTCATTCTATTCATTGTTTCATCAACTTCAATTAACTCTTGTTGCGGTTTCTAAAACATGTGATGAAGTACAAGAACTTTTATTATTGGTTTCTGATATATTAAATATGGTGGGATCTTCTTTCAAGCGTAGAGATGAACTTCGTGAATCTCAAGCAGAAGAAATAGAAGAGGCAATACGTAAAGGGGAGCTTGAAACTGGTAAGGGTTTGAATCAAGAATTGGGTCTTGCTAGAGCTGGTGATACTCGATGGGGATCTCACTATAAATCCTTTAATAATTTTATTATTATGTTTGGCCCTATTATTGATGTGCTCGATGCTATTGCTGTTAACTCACGTTTTAAAGAGAAATGTAAGGCAAAGGGATATCTTAAAGCATGTTTAACATTTGAAGTTGTCTTCGTATTGCATTTAATGCGTACAGTTTTAGCAATCACAAATGAGCTTAATGCAGCCTTTCAAAAGAAAGAGCAAGATATTGCAAATGCCATGTTATTTGTTGGAGTGGCAAATGATCAGTTGCAAACATTGAGAAAAGAAGGTTGGAATTCACTTATTGATGATGTATCTCAATTCTATATAAAATGTAATATTTTTATACCCAAATTTGATGAGATTTATGTTATCCCTGCAAGATCACGTCGTAGAGTTTCTGAGTACACTGTTTTTTAGCACTATCATGTTGAGGTATTTTGTAAAATTATTGATTGGCAATTTCAAGAACTCAATAATCGCTTTGATGAGGTGACAACTGATTTGCTTCTTTGAGTTGCTTGTTTGAACCCAACTGACTCTTTTTCCAATTTTGACATTGAGAAGATATTGAGATTAGTCGAGTTATATCCTGATGATTTTGAAAAATATTCTATGGTCGACCTTCGCTTTCAGCTTCAGAATTACATTGTTGATGTCCGAAATCATGATAAAAGGTTTTTTGGTCCTATGGGACTTGGTAATCTTTCCATAAAACTAGTGGATACAAAGAAGCATGCGACTTATCCTCTTGTTTTTCAACTAGTGAAATTTGCTTTGCTTTTGCCAGTTGCTACTGCTACAGTTGAGAGAGCTTTTTCGGCAATGAAGTTGATTAAGACCGATTTGCGGAGTCGAATGGATGATGAGTTTTTAAGTAGTTGTTTGGTGCCTTATATAGAAAAGGATGTAATTAGTCTTATTCCTAGTTCGGTTATTATGAATACATTCCAAAATATAAAAACTCGTCGAGGAGAGTTGTAGTAAGCTAATTGTTTTTTTTTAAATATGATGTCGTTACTATATTTGTTTCTTTGTCTACTTTAAATGTCAACACCACTTATGAAAAATCCTGCGTACGCCCTTGACCATGGGCATAATTGGGGACTTTGCATCTACAAACAACAATGTTGCTGTCACGACCCAAACCCTGGTCGTGATGGCGCCCAACTCAATGCTAGGCAAGCCCGACCATATTATCCCTTTAACCAGCCAATTATTAAATAAATTAAACTTAAACAGTAGTTAGTCATAACAGGTGATAACCGAAACGTCAAAACATACAAAATACGGTCCCAAACATATCGTGGTGTCACGAGACTGAGCCTCTACAGAATAGCATCCTAATACAACCAAGTCTAGGCAAATAGGAAATCAACAAGATAATAAAGAAGTAGAAAACAAGCTCTGCGGACACTGGCAGCTACCTCGTAATCTCCGTAAATTAGACAAGGATCAGCAGCTACAATGTCTCAACTGCTCTCGGGCACCTGTGGATCTGCACAGAAAGTGCAGGGGAGTGGGGTGAGTATATTTCAACTCAGTGAGTAACAATAATAAATAATAACTGAAGGTAAGAAATCCTGCGCTATCACTTAGCAGTTCTAAGGCAACCCTCGCAAGTACGTTTATCTCTACAAGATTTCCACACTCCAATCTACGTTTATCTCTACAAGATTCCACACTGAACTAACCCTCACTCGTACCCCTACGGTGTACGGCCATCTTAACATATAAAGACACATACTTATGTCTATAATGTATAAGTATTTAAGTAGATAGTAGGGTATGATTAAGTATAATGCTGCGGCGTGCAGCCCGCTCCAATACATATACCGCTGCGGCGCGCAGCCCGCTCCATTTTACGTCGACGGCGCTCACTGGGGGTGTATACAGACTTCGGAGGGGCTCCCTAGGCCCAAGCACTATAATACTGCGGCGTGCAGCACGATCCACACAAATATTACTGCGGCGTGCAGTCCGATCCATTATATATATATATATATATATATATCTCTATACTGCTGCGGCGTGCAGCCCGATCCCATGATATACACCAGCGCTCACTGAGAATGTGTGCGGACTCGGACTCCGAAGGGGCTCCTACAGCCCAAGCGCAATAATACTGCGGCGTGCAGTCCGTTCCACATGTATATCACTGCGGCGTCACATGTATATTACTGCGGCGTGCAGTCCGATCCAATATATATACTGCTGCGGCGTGCAGCCCGATCCAACGTAGGTATATATATATAATACCTCATAATGGGTCCTCGACCCTATCCCAGTCAATATATACTTGGCCTCTCAGGCCCAATATAATATATCACAGTGGGTCCTAGACCCTGTCTCAGTCAATATAAACTTGGCCTTTCAGGCCCACTCAGCTAGAACAGGGAATTCCACCCTAGATAATCTCTCTCAATGTACACATCAAGTACGGGCTCATATTATGCTATACAGCTAGAGCTACGGCTGAGTGTATGTTTCCAAACACGATATAAGGGTCACCTAGCTCTATAGGTTCCCTAATACTCTACAGATCGGCACAAGGCCCCAAACATGGCTATTAGCCCAATTGTACAGTTATAACCTCATTAACAGTTGTACAACACAGTATTCTATTAGCCGGGAAGGACTAAGTCCGAACCCCTATCACAATGTCACCACGCCCGTCATAGAACGCGTGTCTCATCTCAATATAGCACTGTAAAGTGCTAGTACGGGGTTTCAAACCCTCAGTGCATTGTTTACTACTACCACTCACCTCGAACCGGTAGAAGCTTCAATCCGCCTTGCGCTTGCCTCGCAAATCAATCTCCTCGGATGCCAAATCTGCTCAAAATCATAGAGAATGCATCAATATACGCTAATTTCACGAAATTCATTCGAAATAACCCAATTTATATCAAAACCCACAAGTTGTCAAAACCCGACTTTTGGTACACTTGTCGAAAAATTACAAAAATCACATATTCGGAATCCTCATCTCGATACGAGTCTAAGCATATCAATTTTACCAAATTCGGACTCCATTTGCCCATTCAAAACCTTGATTTTCTAAAGTTCAAGCCTAGGGTTAAATCTTCCATAAATCACCCCAAATTCCTCCATTTTCATGATATAATTGCATAATATTACCAATACTAATCATAGTTTAAGTCCATAGTTGATTACCTGATGATTTCCCTTGAATTTCTCTTCAAAATCGCCCAAATCGCCTCAAAAGCCGAGACCCAAATGTGTGAAATGTTCTGAAATTTTTCTAACTTCTGATACACTTAACTTACAGCGATTTTCGCTTCTGCGGAAGAATTTCCGCTCCTACGCGTCCGTATCCGCGACCAAAGGGTCGCTTCAGCGGTTCCAGGCCTGGCCGGCCAATTCCGCTTCTGCGATATACGGACCGCCTCTGCGTGTCCGCTTCTGCGGAGATTCGATCGCTCCTGCGGGTTTTCCCGCTTCTGCGACTAGGCGTCCGCCTCTGCGGACTCGCCTAAGCGGCTACCCTTCCGCTTCTGCGATCCTTCACCCCATGGCCCTTGGCCGCTTCTGCGGCTCACCTTCCGCTCCAGCGGTGCCGCACCTGCGGGCTCAGTTCCGCTTCCGCGATCACAAGCGCTTCTGCGCTCCAATATCCGCTTCTGCGGACTCGCTCCTGCGCCCATAATTCCGCAGGAGCGAAAATGACAGAACCAGAACTCTTCAACCTGCAATTTCCATGATTTTCTTCCGTTTAACCATCCGAAAACACCCCGAGGCCCCCGGGACCCCAACGAAAACCACCGACATACTCCAAGACACGATACGAACTTGTTCCAATCCTCAAAACACGTCTAACAACACCAAAACCCATAATTCACATCAAATTCAAGCCTAAATTCCTTAAAACATTCCGAATTACACATTCTATCAAAAACCCGACCAAATGACGTCCGAATGACCTGAAATTTTGCAGGCATATCCAAAATCACCTAACGGAGCTACTGCAACTGTCGGAATTCCATTCCGACTCCCGGATCAAATTCTCACCTACCGTTCGGATTTCGCCAAAATTCAACCTTAGCCAATTCAAGCCTATTTTTACACCGGGCCTCCAAATTCAATTCCGATCGCTCCCCTAAGTCACAAATCACCTTCCGGAACTAACCGAATCATCAGAATCCGATTCCGAGCCCTCGAGCTAAATAGTCAACTTTGGGTTGACTTTTCTTATTCAAGTTTCCTTCACAAAGGCTATATGCCTCATTTCCAATTTAATTCACTCCTAACTCCCCCGATAGACTCTAACACTTATATAAAAGCATGAATTATGTAATTACAACACAATGGGGTGGTAATTCCCGTGACGACGGGCCGGGTCGTCACATTCTCCCCCTCTTAAGCAAACGCTCGTCCTCGAGCGGGTCAAGAAACATACCTGAAGTCTCAAATAGCTGAGGGTATCTGCTCCGCATCTCCCGCTCAACCTCCCAAGTAGCCTCCTCCACGGGTCGACCTCTCCACTGAACCTTAACCGATGCAATCTCCTTGGACCTCAATTTTCTCACCTGACGACCCAAAATGGCAATAGGCTCCACATCATAGGATAGATCACCATCAAGCTGAATGGTGCTGAAATCTAATACATGAGACGGATCTCCAATGTACTTCGGAGCATAGACACATGGAATACTGGATGAACGCTGGATAAGCTGGGCGGCAAGGCCAACTCATATGCCACCTCTCCAACTCTCCTAAGTATCTCAAAAGGACCAATGTACCTGGGACTCAACTTTTCTTTCTTCCCAAACCTCATGACACCCTTCATAGGTGAAATCTTCAACAATACTCTGTCACCGACCATGAAAGACAACTCTCGAACTCTACGGTCCGCAACCTCTTCTGACGAGACTGTGCTGTACGAAGCCTCTCCTGGATCAACTTTGCTCTATCCAGAGCATCTTGGACTAACTCAGTCCCTATCAATCTATCCTCACCAGGCTCAAACCATCCCACGGGAGATCTACACCGTCTGCCATACAATGCCTCGTACGGGGCCATCTGAATACTCGACTGGTAGCTGTTGTTGTAGGCAAACTCAGCAAGTGGTAAGAATTCATCCCACGAACCACCAAAATCAATCACACATGCCCGCAACATATCCTCCGGGATCTGAATAGTACGCTCAGACTGCCCGTCTGTCTGGGGGTGAAATGCTGTACTCAACTCAACCCTCGTACCCATCTCTCGCTGAAATGCTCTCCAAAATTGAGAAGTGAGCTGAGTGCCTCTATCAGATATAATAGACACTGGGACCCCATGCAACCTGACAATCTCCCGAATAAAGATCGCTGCCAACCGCTCCGATGAGTAAGTAGTACTAACTGGGATGAAATGTGCGGACTTAGTCAACCGATCAACAATCACCCATACAAAATCAAACTTCCTCGCTGTCCGAGGGAGCCCAGTAACAAAATCCATGGTGATCCTCTCCCATTTCCACTCGGGAATAACCATACGCTGAAGAACACCGCCCGGTCTCCGATGCTCATATTTGACCTGCTGGCAATTGAGGCACTTAGCTACATGCCTAACAATATCCATCTTCATTCTCCTCCACCGGTAGTGTTGTCTCAAGTCTTGGTACATCTTTGCGGCACCTGGGTGAATAGAGTACCGCGAACTGTGTGCCTCCTCAAGTATCAACTCCCGCAAACCATCAACATTGGGCACGCATATACGGCCCTGCATCCTCAAAACACCATCATTGTCGATAGTCACATCTCTAACATCATTATGCTGCACTTTGTCCTTAAGGACAAGCAAATGTGGGTCGTCATACTGTCGCTCCCTGATGCGATCATATAAGGAAGATCGAGAAACAACACAAGCCAACACCCGACTCGGCTCCGAAATATCTAATCTCACTAGCCGATTGGCTAGGGCCTGAACATCATAAGCAAATGGCCTCTCCCCAACTGGGATGCAAGCTAGGCTGCCCATGCTAACCGCCTTCCGACTCAAGGCATCGGCCACCACATTGGCCTTCCCCGGATGATACAAAATAGTGATGTCATAATCCTTAATCAACTCCAACCACCTCCGCTGTCTCAAATTAAGGTCCTTCTGTCTGAATAAGTGCTGACGGCTGCGATGATCCGTGAACACCTCACATGAGACACCATACAGGTAATGCCTCCAAATCTTCAAGGCATGAACTATGGCTGCTAGCTCCAAATCATGAATAGGGTAGTTCTTCTCGTGGGGCTTCAACCTGACGAGAAGCATAAGCAATGACCCTACCCTCCTGCATCAACACACAACCAATACCAACTCCTGAGGCATCACAATATACAGTATAAGAATCTGAAGCTGTCGGTAGAATCAAGACTGGTGCTGTGGTCAGTGCTGTCTTGAGCTTCTGAAAGCTCTCCTCGCACTCCTCGGACCATAAGAAAGGAACACCCTTCTGGGTCAATCTAGTCAAGGGTGAAGCAATAGAAGAGAACCCCTGAACGAATCGGCGATAATACCCTGCCAATCCCGGAAAGCTACGGATCTCAGTAACTGAGGTCGGTCTGGGCCAACTCTGCACTGCCTCGACCTTCCTCGGATCTACCTGAATACCATCACAGGACACCACGTGCCCTAAGAATGCCACGGACTCAAGCCGGAACTCACATTTGGAGAACTTGGCATACAGCTTCTCCTCTCTCAATCTCTGCAACACAATACTCAAGTGCCGAGCATGCTCCTCCTGGCTACGAGAGTAGACTAGTATGTCATCAATGAATACGATCACAAATGAATCAAGATACGGCCTGAATACACTGTTCATCGGATGCATAAATGCTGCTGGGGCGTTGGTCAGCCCAAAAGACATCACAAGGAACTCATAGTGACCATATCTGGTCCGGAATGCGGTCTTCATAATGTCAGACTCTCTAATCTTCAGCTGATGGTAGCCTGAACGAAGATCAATCTTCGAGAACACCCTAGCTCCCCGGAGCTGATCAAATAAATCATCAATACGAGGAAGAGGATACTTATTCTTCACTGTTACTTTGTTTAGCTGCCTATAGTCAATACACATCCTCATAGATCCGTCCTTCTTCTTAACAAACAGGACCGGTGCACCCCACGGCGACACACTCGGCCGAATGAACCCCTTATCTAGGAGTTCCTGGAGCTGCTCCTTCAATTCCTTCAACTCAGCTGGTGCCATACGATACGGAGGAATAGAAATAGGCTGAGTGCCTGGCACTAAATCGATACCAAAATCAATATCCCTGTCCGGCGGCATGCCCGGCAGGTCTGAGGGAAACACATCAGGAAAGTCTCGCACAATGGGAACAAAATCAATACTGGGAGTCTGGGCCTCGACCTCCCACACAAATGCTAAATAAGAGAGACATCCCTTCCCAACCATTCGTTGGGCCTTGAGGAAAGATATTACCCTGCTAAGTACATACTCAGTCGTGCCTCGCCACTCGATCCTCTGAATGCCCGGCATAGCCAAAGTGATTGTCTTAGCATGACAGTCCAGAATAGCATGACATGGAGATAGCCAGTCCATGCCCAATATAACATCAAAATCAATCATGCTGAGAAGCAACAGGTCTACTCGGGTCTCCGGACCTCCAATAGTGACCAAACAGGACCGGTATACGTGGTCCACAACAATAGTATCCCCTACCGGGGTAGATACATGCACTGGCAGCTCAAGACTCCCTCGGGTCGTGCCCAAATGAGGAGCAAAATATGTAGACACATAAGAATAAGTAGAACCGGGATCAAACAATACCGAGGCATCTCTGTGGCAGACTGAAATAATGCCTGTAATGATAACATCCGAAGCAACGGCCTCAGATCGGCCCTGAAGAGCATAGCATCTAGCCTGTCCGCCTGATCGGCCTCCCCCTCGAGAGCGACCCCTAGCTGTCTGACTCTCACCCCTAGCTGGCGGGGCGGGTGCTGAAGTAGAAGGACCGGATGACGAGGGCTGCCCCCTCTGCTGATAAGATCTGGAAACAAGACGGGGACACTCCCTACGGTGGTGCCCAAACTCTCCGCACTCGTAGCAACTCCCCGGTGCTGGGTACTGAGACTGATAAGGACCTCTGGCGCTGGAGTGGCCAGCTGATGAACTAGGCCGAGATGAACCCTGAGCGGATGGGGCCTGTGAAGAACTCTGTGCTGGCATGGCACTGAGAGATGGCTGGCTCTGGTGCGAACCCTGATAACCCTGTCTAGGAGACCATCTGCGATGATCTGAGTGACCCGACTGCGAAGACCTAAAAGAGCGACCTCGACTCTGCTGACTCTGGCCTCTGGTCTGAGTGCACCTGGAACTAGCTGCTCCTCGAGGCCTCTTGGCCTCCCTCTCATCCCGCTCCCGGCGACGATCTGTCTCTATGTCGCGAGCAATATCCACAGCATCCTCAAATGTACGACTCGAAACCCTCTCCCGAGTCATCAGAATACGAATGGGATAAATGAGGCCGTCCACGAAGCGCCCAATCCTCTCTCTGTCGGAATGAACCAACCACGGTGCATATCTGGACAACTCTGTAAACCTGATCTCATACTCTGACACTGACATGTCCCCCTGACGGAGACCCTCAAACTGCCTACGCATCTCCTCTCTCCTGAGATCGAGGCACCCATTTCTCCAAGAACATAGTGGAGAACTCCGGCCATGATAGTGGTGCTTCCCCTGCCGGCCTGCGGCGCTCATAAGCCTCCCACCAAGCGAAGGCTGGCCCCTGAAACTGAAAGGCAGTGAATGATACCCCACTGGACTCCAAGATCCCTGCCGTACGAAGCATCCGACGGCACTTATCTTGAAAACCTTGGGCGTCCTCCCCTGGAGCACCAGTGAACACTGGAAGAGATAACCTGGTGAACCTCTCGAGACGACGCTGCTCATCGTCTGTCATAGCTAGGACCCTGTCCCCCTGAATCTGATCTGCTGGCTGAACCGGTACCACAGGCTGAACTGGAGGAGCCTCTGGTGTCTGTAAGCCCTGCACTGCTGGCTCTGGAGTGCGTACTGCGGGGGTCTGATGACCACCCCCGATCCCCGATGCAGCTGTTGCAGTAGTAACTGAAACCGCCTGTGCTAGGCCAGTGCAGACTGCTAGTATCTGAGCCAGGGTCTCCTGTAGACCCGGAATAGCAATGGGCACAGCTGGTGCCTGATCTGGTGCTGCTGGCACCTCTGCAACTGGGGGCTGTGGGTCAGCTGGCACTACCTCAGCTGCCCTAACTCTGCCACGACCACGACCGCGTCCACGGCCTCTAGTAGGTGGTAGTGGTGGTCGTCCCCACGTCCGGATGATCGAGTTCTCGCCATCTGCGAGAGAGTAGAAGGTCAAAGTTCAATTCAAGTCAAAAGTAATCGCACGACAAGAATTCCAAGAATTGAAACTTTTCCTAAAAGGTTTGCAGCCTCCCGAGGATAAGTACAGGCGTCCCCGCACCGATCCACGAGACTCTACCAACCGGCTCATGACTCGCGAGACCTATTAACCTAGGCTCGATACCAACTTGTCACAACCCAAACCCTGGTCGTGATGGCGCCCAACATAATGCTAGGCAAGCCCGACCATATTATCCCTTAAACCAGCCAGTTATTAATCAAATTAAACTTAAACAGTAGTTAGTCATAACAGGTGATAACCGAAACGTCAAAACATACAAAATACGGTCCCAAACATATCGTGGTGTCACGAGACTGAGCCTCTACAGAATAGCATCCTAATACAACCAAGTCTAGGCAAATAGGAAATCAACAAGATAATAAAGAAGGAGAAAACAAGCTCTGCGGACGCTGGCAGCTACCTCGTAATCTCCGTAAATTAGACAAGGATCAGCAACTACAATGTCTCAGCTGCTCTCGGGCACCTGTGGATCTGCACAGAAAGTGCAGGGGCGTGGGGTGAGTATATTTCAACTCAGTGAGTAACAATAATAAATAATAACTGAAGGTAAGAAATCTTGCGCTATCACTTAGCAGTTCTAAGGCAACCCTCACAGGTACGTCATCACTATAGTAGTACTCTAACCTCCAATCTACGTTTATCTCTACAAGATTCCACACCTGAACTAACCCTCACTTGTACCCCAACGGTGTACGGCCATCTCAACATATAAAGACACATACTTATGTCTATAATGTATAAGTATTTAAGTAGATAGTAGGGTATGATTAAGTATAATGCTGCGGCGTGCAGCCCGCTCCAATACATATACCGCTGCGGCGCGCAGCCCGCTCCATTTAACATCGACGGCGCTCACTGGGGTGTATACGGACTTCGGAGGGGCTCCCTAGGCCCAAGCACTATAATACTGCGGCGTGCAGCACGATCCACACAAATATTACTGCGGCGTGCAATCCGATCCATTATATATATGTATATATCTCTATACTGCTGCGGCGTGCAGCCCAATCCCATCATATACACCAGTGCTCACTGAGAATGTGTGCAGACTCAGACTCCGAAGGGGCTCCTACAGCCCAAGCGCAATAATACTGCGGCGTGCAGTCCGTCCCACATGTATGTTACATGTATATCACATGTATATTATTGCGGCGTGCAGTCCGATCCAATATATATACTGCTGCGGCGTGTAGCCCGATCCAACGTAGGTATATATATATAATACCTCATAATGGGTCCTCGACCCTATCCCAGTCAATATATACTTGGCCTCTCAGGCCCAATATAATATATCACAGTGGGTCCTAGACCCTGTCTCAATCAATATAAACTTGGCCTTTCAGGCCCACTCAGCTAGAACAAGGAATTCCACCCTAGATAATCTCTCTCAATGTACACATCTAGTACGGGCTCATATTATGCTATACAGCTAGAGCTACGGCTGAGTGTATGTTTCCAATCACGATATAAGGGTCACCTAGCTCTATAGGTTCCCTAATACTCTACGGATCGGCACAAGGCCCCAAACATGGCTATTAGCCCAATTGTACAGTTATAGTCTCAGTAACAGTCATACAACACAGTATTCTATTAGCCGGGAAGGACTAAGTCCGAACCCCCTATCACAATGTCACCACGCCCGTCATAGAACGCGTGTCTCATCTCAATATAGCATTGTAAAGTGCTAGTACGGGGTTTCAAACCCTCAGTGCATTGTTTACTACTACCACTCACCTCGAACCGGTAGAAGCTTCAATCCGCCTTGCGCTTGCCTCGCAAATCAATCTCCTCGGATGCCAAATCTGCTCAAAATCATAGAGAATGCATCAATATACGCTAATTTCACGAAATTCATTCGAAATAACCCAATTTATATCAAAACCCACAAGTTGTCAAAACCCGACTTTTGGTACACTTGTCAAAAAATTACAAAAACCACATATTCGGAATCCTCATCTCGATACGAGTCTAAGCATATCAATTTTACCAAATTCGGACTCCATTTGCCCATTCAAAACCTTGATTTTCTAAAGTTCAAGCCTAGGGTTAAATCTTCCATAAATCACCCCAAATTCCTCCATTTTCATGATATAATTGCATAATATTACCAATACTAATCATAGTTTAAGTCCATAGTTGATTACCTGATGATTTCCCTTGAATTTCTCTTCAAAATCGCCCAAATCGCCTCTAAAGCCGAGACCCAAATGTGTGAAATGTTCTGAAATTTTTCTAACTTCGGATACACTTAACTCACAGCGATTTTCGCTTCTGCGGAAGAATTTCCGCTCCTACGCGTCCGTATCCGCGACCAAAGGGTCGCTTCAGCGATTCCAGGCCTAGCCGGCCAATTCCGCTTCTGCGATACACGGACCGCCTCTACGCGTCCGCTTCTGCGGAGATTCTCTCGCTCCTGCGGGTTCTCCCGCTTCTGCGACTAGGCGTCCGCCTCTTCGGACTCGCCTAAGCGGCTACCCTTCCGCTTCTGCGATCCTTCACCCCATGGCCCTTGGCCGCTTCTGCGGCTCACCTTCCGCTCCAGCGGTGCCGCACCTGCGGGCTCAGTTCCGCTTCCGCGATCACAAGCGCTTCTGCGCTCCAATATCCGCTTCTGCGGACTCGCTCCTGCGCCCATAATTCCGCAGGAGCGAAAATGACAGAACCAGAACTCTTCAACCTGCAATTTCCATGATTTTCTTCCGTTTAACCATCCGAAAACACCCCGAGGCCCCCGGGACCCCAACGAAAACCACCGACATACTCCAAGACACGATACGAACTTGTTCCAATCCTCAAAACACGTCTAACAACACCAAAACCCATATTTCACATCAAATTCAAGCCTAAATTCCTTAAAACATTGCGAATTACACATTCTATCAAAAACCCGACCAAATGACGTCCGAATGACCTGAAATTTTGCAGGCATATCCAAAATCACCTAACGGAGCTACTGCAACTGTCGGAATTCCATTCCGACTCCCGGATCAAATTCTCACCTACCGTTCGGATTTCGCCAAAATTCAACCTTAGCCAATTCAAGCCTATTTTTACACCGGGCCTCCAAATTCAATTCCGATCGCTCCCCTAAGTCACAAATCACCTTCCGGAACTAACCGAATCATCAGAATCCGATTCCGAGCCCTCGAGCTAAATAGCCAACTTCGGGTTGACTTTCCTTATTCAAGTTTCCTTCAATAAGGCTATATGCCTCATTTCCAATTTAATTCACTCCTAACTCCCCCGATAGACTCTAACACTTATATAAAAGCATGAATTATGTAATTACAACACAACGGGGTGGTAATTCCCGTGACGACGGGCCGGGTCATCACAGTTGCATTTGCGAATGTCCAGTTTTTGTATTTGCGATACAATGATCGCATTTGCGATCCCTAAGCAAAGTGACCGCCGTTGCATTTGCGAATGATAGGCATTTGCGAGCTTGCATTTGTGAAGCCTGTAGGTCAGAAATACCAGAAATTTTTCAAAGTTAAAAATGCACTACGACGCCTATCCAAAACTTACCCGAGCCCTCGGGGCTCCAAATCAAA
This sequence comes from Nicotiana noctiflora, assembly GCA_032618575.1. Lineage (NCBI taxonomy): Eukaryota > Viridiplantae > Streptophyta > Magnoliopsida > Solanales > Solanaceae > Nicotiana > Nicotiana noctiflora. The sequence continues at coordinate 72,242 of JASVEL010007621.1, forward strand.
TATGCACACAACCTTATCATCCTACAGACTTACCCGCACGATCAAATCGCCAAGATAACATCATATACCTCGAATTAAACCTCAAAATTCATAATTTATTCCAAGTTTTCATAAAACATCAAATTTCCATTTCAAGTCCAAAAAAGGTCAAATGACGTCCGTTTTCAATCAAATTTTACTGAAAGCGCTTAAACCAAATATAAGACTTGTATCGGGCGTCAGAACCAAAATACGAGCTTGATACCATAGTCTTTTAATCAAATTCCATTTCTAATTTCCATAATAATTTCATAAAAACAATTTCTCAAAAAAACTCATGTCTTGGGCTCTAGACCTCGAAATTCGACTCTGGGCATATGCCTGAGTCCCATATTTTCCTACGAACCCTCTGGACCATCAAATCACGGGTCCGGGTCTGTTTATCAAAAATGTTGACTGAAGTAAAATATATTTATATTAATATCAAAATTTATCATTTTCACACAGAATTCATATTTAAGCTTTCCGGCTATACGCCCGGACTGCACACGTAAATTGAAGAAACCTTAAATGAGGTTTTCGAGGCCTCAGAAGCATGAAATGAATAAAAAAATAGGTGATTAACCTTTGGGTCGTCACATTCCCCACCTCTAAAATAAGCGTTCATCTTCGAACGGACAAAAGAAAGAAGTACCTAAGTCGGGGAAAAGATAGGGATAACAGCTCTGCATATGAGAATTAGAGTCCCTCGTCGATGCCTCAGGAGGCCAACCTCTCCACTGAACACGAATAGAAGGAAAACTTTTGGACGTCAGCTAACGGACCTCCTGGTCTAGAATAGCTACCGGCTCTTACTCATAGGATCCTTGTTCAACTAGACTGTGCTGAAATCTAATACATAGGTAGGATAACCGTGATACCTCCGAAGCAGGGACACATAAAAACTGGATGCACGTATGATAAGATAGGTGGAAATGCAAGTCTATAAGACACCTCTCCACTCGATCAAGAACCTCAAATGTACTAATTGACCTAGGGCTAAGCTTGCCCTTCATCCCAAATCTCATCACGCCCTTCATAGGCGACACCAGGAGCAATACCCGCTCACCAACCATGAAAGCTACATCACGAACCTTATGACATGCATAACTCTTTTGCCTAGACTGAGTTGAACGACGTCTGTCCTGAATGATCTTGACATTATCCAAGTCCTCCTGAACCAAATCTGTACCTATCAACCGAGCCTCTCCCGGCTCAAATAACCCAATTGGAGACCGATACTGCCTACCATATACAGCCTCGTAAGGAGCCATCTGGATACTCGACTGGTAGTTATTGTAGGCAAACTTCACTAAAGGCAAGAACTGATCCCACGAACCTCCAAAGTCAATAACACAAGCCCGAAGCATATACTCCAAAATTTGAATATTTCATTCGAACTAAATGTCCATCTGGGATGAAATGTTGTGCTTAACTCAAATCGTGTGCCCAACACTCGCTGAACTACACCCTAGAAGTGCGAGGTAAACTGCATACCTCTTTCCAAAATGATAGACATGAGCACACCATGAAGGCGAACAATCTCTCGAATATAAATCTCAGTTAACCTCTCAGAAGAATAGGAGACTGCCACGGGAATGAAATGTGCTGACTTGGTCAGCCTATCAACAATAACCCATATCGCATCGAACTTTTGAGTCATCGAAATTCCAGTAACGAAGTCCATAATGATCCTCTCCCACCTCCACCCGAGAAGCTCTTTCCTCTAAAACAAACCACCAGGCCTCTGATGCTCGTACTTAACCTGCTAGAAGTTTAAACAGCTAGCCACATATGCAACAATATCCTTATTCATCCTATGCCACCAATAATGTTGCTACAAGTCCTGATACATGTTTTCGGCGCCTGGATGAATGGTGTACTGGGAACTGTGGGCCTCCTCTAAAATCAACTCTCGATGTCCATCCACATTGGGCAGGCTAATTCGCCTATGCAATTTCAAAACTCCATCCGTGTCACACCTCCCTTTTTACTACCTTTTTGTTTAATTTCCGATCAAGAGAATAAGGTATACCTCGATATTATGAATACCCCGAGAAGGATACAATAACAACGAGGAAGGAGTTTTTCCAAATAAAGGACAATCGGTTCGGGGATTTATTTACAGTTTTTAGAGTCGCCACTTGGGAAAATAATGGTGTTCCAAGTCACCGGTTAATCCTGAATCCGAGGAAATTGATTCTGTTTTTATCAGTCTGAGCAACAAAAAATCCGGATAAGGAATTCTGTTAACCCGGGAGAAGGTGTTAGGCACTCCCGGATTCCATGGTTTTAGCACGGTCGCTCTACTGTCATTCTTGGTTTTATATGACTTATTACATGCCTTTTAACAATATGTACGTGTTTCAGCTTGAATATTTTACGAATTGCGACGTCGCAAAAACGTATTTCGAGTCACACCGCAACCAGTACGCCTGTGACCTTTAACACGTTTCGGCTTCGCCGGGATTTATGATTTGAGTCACATCAAATGTGCACTCGTATTAGGGAAAGTATATTTTAAGTCGTGCCAAAATCGTTTATCGGCTTCTTTAATCTTTTGGAAAGGTTGTGAAAATATCTAACAACCTTCCCAAGTCTAATATATATATAAATTACTTATTTATTTAGGGGCCCCGCTGTTTTGTTTTCAATGCAAGGCTCGTCCCATTTTAGTTTTATAGTCTGATCCTAATATGTGTACTATGTTTTCTATTTTTGATTTTTTTCCTAATCCATTATTTTTTTTTTTCAAAACTTAAATCCAAGCCTTATTTTATTTACACAGGTCTGGACATTCTGGGCTTGTATATGATACGTCAATTTATGTTCCTGGGTAAAATATATTCAGCAGAAGACCAATGATGTTTTCACATAGTTCTGGGCCTTCGCAGCTTATTAGGCCTAGATCAAATATAATCAGAGAAGAGTAATAGAAATTGGAACTCATTATGTACACAGAGGATCAATATTCAGAAGATAAAAGAACTTAAACTATTTTATTCAATAAGAAGAAGTGAAATACAGAATTACAATAATAAACTCAGACTTTAAATGTTCAATGTGAATTAAGTCTAATTAACAGGTTGTTTTTGTTCTCATGTTTGATAGCTATTTAAACTACTGAATCTAATTATTTAGTATCTAAAGCTAATCAGTATTATCGATTGAACATGCTAATCTCGATTACTTGCAAAATGAAGAGAACTATATAAGGTATTTAAACATTAAACTAAATTAACTATGTGATATATGACTTCATGCTAGAATATCATTTAACTGCAACAATTTGTTTAATACTAACATTATTCAGATTAATCTAATTAATACCAATGTAAGCTAATTACTGCGGGTTAATGTCATTAGTTATCTAGTTGTATGCAGGTTTACTTTTGTATCTGATTAATTGTCGACTTATCCTAATTAACTAGGCGATTACTACTATACTATGCTACTTACGGAATATTTTCTGCATTCGCATTGCACGTTTCAATTCTGTTAGGCGCCCACCTTCAAATTCGGGAATATTTTTCTGTATCGCATTGCACGTTTAATTTCTGTTAGCCGCCCACCTTCAAATTCGGGAATATTTTCTGCATTCGCATTGCATGTTTCAATTCTGTTAGGCGCCCACCTTCTAATATGGGAATATTTTCTGCATCGCATTGCACGTTTAATTTCTGTTAGGCGCCCACCTTCAAATACGGGAATATTTTCTGCATCCGCATTGCACGTTTAATTTCTGTTAGGCGCCCACCTTCAAATACGGGAATATTTTATGCATCATCATGGTTTATATTTAAAAGCCCACACTGGGGCAGAAAAAGAAAAAAAGGTAGTTTGTTGTTTTGTTTTGAGCAGGTTCAGCTCGGGATCAAGAAGAAAAAACAAGAAAATCAACAAAAAGAGAGTCATCAAGAAAACAAGAAAATCAACAAAAAAGGAAGATCCAACATCACCGGAAAGGGAAAGAAGAGCAAAAGCTAGATTAGGAACAATTGTAATTGTAGGATCTTAGCTTAGAATAGCTTCTTCATTTTACATTTTTCCCCCGGTGTAATAAGGAGTAAGTCAGCAGGTCTCAACAGTGTCAATGCAACAGTGAGTCTGGTAGTTTTTAAAACTGCCAGACCTTCCCGAACTACACTGACCTGATTCCTGTTTAGCCCAGGATATGTAGGCAACCTCTAAAGCAGGGTGCGGTCAAAAGGTTTTCAAAAAAATGCTTTCACGGAATACGCCGAAGTGCAAAAATCTCTCATTACTGCTCACTTATCTTTGCACTGAAACTCTTCGTGTTCCCGAGCAAAGAGGGGCAGCTGTGAGCACATGATTTTTGCACTAAGCCTTTAAATTCCAAAATTAAAATAAATAGGTTTTTGAGTGCCATTACTTGTTTTGCTTGAAATTAGTTATATTTTTGTGTATTTGAATAAGTAAGAAATTAGAAAAATCAAAAAATAGTAGTAATTAATTTGTTAGTTTAGTTAATTAGAAAATTAGTAAAAATAGCTTAAGTAGTAGAAATTAGGAAAAATAACAGAAAATTACCAAAAAATACTAGGAAATTAGAGTAGGTAGTAAATTAGGATTTATAATTTTTTCATAAAAGAAAAAAATATATATAAAAGAAAAGTGCATAAAAATAATTAAAATACCAGAAAAATACAAAATATATAGGTGTATTTGGTTTGGGCCAGGAATAATTGAAAGCAGTGGCCCAATCTGCTTTAGCCCAATGAGCTGGCCGGTCCAGGCTTTCAGAGAGTGATCTCAGCCGTTCATGCGAGATAATCTAACGGTGAGAATAATTAGTTGATTTCTTTAATTAATTGAGAAGAGAGGCATAATCTGGGCCATCCATTTGAAGTGATCTGACGGTCGAAGACCTTTAGTCTCCCAGACAGGCGAAACTACGTCGTTTTAGTAACGCTTGGTCTAGACCGTTGATCTTCATCAGATCAACGGCCCAGATTACCTAAGACGGCCGGCCTATATAAGGCCCTTGTCTGAATGATTTTTGCCATTTTGTTAAATCCCTAACCCTAGCCGCCCCAAACCCCTCCCTTCTCTCCCTGCTTCACCTTCTTCAGACCTTGGTTAGCCATGGCGGCCACCACCTTCCACGGTGGTCGCCGGCCTTTTCAACATCCCTTCCTTCTTCATCTCCTTCTTCTCTGTCTTCTACACCCAAAAACCCCAGAAAATACCCTGCTCTTCATAAGTCCCGGTCACCGGAATCTTCGCCGGTGACCACCAAAGTATGAGAACCCACTTGAAACCAATGCCATTCTTTTCATCTCCACTAGATCTACCCACCCATACCAATGGTTCCCCTCGAATGTCCTTCAAACTTCTCGAATATCCCGAAGAAGGTCGTCGGAACCCTAACTCCGGCGACCCCAAACTCAACCCTCAATCAAGACCTCATCTTTTACACCCCTAAAACATCCCTCTACAATTCAAACTCAAAAAGGCCTCATCTTTAGGCCTAAAAGAAAAAATCAGAGAAAAAATCGAAGAAAAAGAGATCTGGAAAAGAATAAGAAAAAAGAAAAAGAAGGAATAAAAGAAGTCAGAGGGAGTTCGAGAAAGGTTGAGGAGTGAAGGGAATAGGAAGCTCGGGGGACAGTCCCCGCAAGCTAAGTACCTCCCCTTTTCTGTTTGCTTTGTTTACTTGTTTTGCTGTTATTTCTGTGTGCTTAGCATGTTTTTGATCAATTAGTCGCATGAACTAGGATTTTTATTAATCTTTGAAGAGTTTTAGTTTATTTGTTTGTTTTTCTATTTAAAAGACCCGTTCTTCTTTATCTTGTTAATCTTTGTATGTTATTTCTTGTGTTATGAGACTGCATGTTTAATATAAGGGTTCTATTTCCATTTCATCCTCATATGTGTGTTCTGTTTCTGCTGAGTACCCTGGTTCTTGATTGTTGGCTTGCAAATATCATGACTATCTATCTTCTCTGTTTCTTTTGGCTTAATTAGTTCAATTGTTCTCTTTTAGTATTCTATGGCTGGTAGTTTTATGTTGATGTCCTAGTGTTTCTTTGTCTACTATAGTATTGAGGTCCCTCACCTTGTAGTTTTCAGTAGTTCTTCTGTCATCATGCATGTTTTGATTCTGATATTTTGCTTGTCTTTCATTGTCACTCATGATGTGCATTAGATTACTTTTATTGGCTTGCAGTATCTCTACTGTTTCCCTTTCTGTGTGTAGTCTTGGTAAAGCTTGGCAACCTTTATTCATCCCTTATCCTGTCCTTAATTTGGGGTTCACTTCTTTGTTCACATGCTGGTGGTCTTATTTGTGTTCATTTTTAGTGCAAGTCTAGTATTCTTGTCATATCATCCCTCATATGTTCTATTTGATGAATGAGTATGCCAATTTGGGGTCTGTTTCTCTTCATGTTACCCTCATATGATAGACTTAGGTTTCTCTTTTCACTGTTTCTCCATGTTCTTCTTGTCATCATCTTCATCTCATTTGTCATGCACTTGTGCTAGATTTAGGAATGTTATTCTTTGCTCCTTCATGGCTTTCCTATTCTTCATCCCCACTCTTAACATGCATATATCAAGCTAGGGTAGCACTTAAAAATGAATCCTAATTACCCTGCTTAGGCTAGTTGAACCATGTTGATTGGTTTCTGGGAATTCAGTGTCTATATCCATAAATGCTAAGTGTTGTAGGGTTTTTCAGTATATCATCTAGCATGAGAGGACTGTTACTTAGCCTAATTGATGTTAATTGCCATGTTGCTGCATGATTTCAAGTTATGTAAGTTGATTAGTTGAGATTCAACATTATCAAACCTTACTTCTGAATTTTGATTGATTAATGAACAATATTTGACTTCATGTGTTATATGTGCAATTATATATTGAAATGGTTAAGTTTGCAATAGTTTTATGTTAAGTATGAACACTGTTGATGTCTATTATGCTTAGGAAGATTGGTTATAGCTGTTAGTACTAGTTCCATGAAAGTGGTTAGTTTTGAAATAGGACTAAAACTGAAAATGATCATAATTAGGCTATAGGTTTAATAATTGGCCTATGAATGGTCAACCTTGCAAAGGGTTGACCAATTCTGTGAGCCCTAACACACAGCTCACTGTTTAACAGTGGCTGGTTGTGCAAAGGGCTATGTCTGCAAATGCAGACTAGCCCAGGCTCTATATTGAGCCCCGAACAGCAAAGTGGCCAAACCTGTAAAGGTTTTGGGCCTAGCTGTTCAGTATATGGCTTTAATAGCCCAAGCTAAGTCTCAACTTGAGACTGGTTAACTTTTAAATAGTTTAAACATAATAACAAAGCAGGCTATGCCTGCAATTAGCTTTAATTAAGAATAAATTGGTCTTAATTGATTGAAATTAGTTTAAAAGTGGCTAAAATTGAAATAGCTCTTAGAAATAAAACTGGCCAGCCCTTAAATACTAATGCTAGGGCTGGCTATTAGTTAAATAAGTCCAAAGAAGCTGAAAATTAACCTAGGAGGGTCTAGTAAATCAGCAGTGGCATTCAGGGCATAATTGGAAACCAAATAGGTAAAATGGTGAATAGTGTGAAACATAAGAGGGTAGGGGAGTCATTTGTACCCCTGATTTCTGCAATTTTGCAGAGATTTAAGGGTATAATGGTCTCCCTAAAATGGGAAATCTGTAAAAATCTCCATCCCTTAGGGCTATACTAGTAAAAACCCCTTAAAAGGAATCTTTGGAACCTTCCAGCACATGCTGGAAGGATTTCTGGTAACAGAATTTGGAGGTTAAGTGTACATTTCACAAATTTTAGAGGGGGAAAGTTGGGATTAATCCCATAACTTTCTCCCCAAGTTTTCAGCCTTAGTTTTAGCTATAAATACACCCCAAAAAGGGCTGGAAAAGGGGATTCCACTGTAGAACAATCTGAATATATTTGGGGTTCCAAAATCTGAGTAATATAAGCAATATATCTGGTTTCTAATTGGGTAATCTGAAATTCATTAGCTTGACTAGAACTAGCAATACAACAGTAGGACTTCTGGGTTTTTCTATCGGACTTTCTCTGGGTTTTCTGCTGTGAATCACTGCTCGTTTGTTGGATTGCTGGGTTGCTGTGTTCCTTCTGCTTTCATCTCTCTGTTGCATTACTTCGAGTCCACTGCTGATTGCTTACTCTTTCTCCCCTAGAACTCATCGATTTTCTGTTTCATCCAGGTACACTTATTTATAAATGATGCTATAGTGGCGCTGTTGATGAAATAAATGAAGATTCAAGTTAATTTCATTGTTGTTTTTTTAGTTATAGTGTAATATTGTAATTTGTTTGTGGTAGTAGACAGTAGCAAAGAAAAGACAGAAACGAAGACAATGTAATAATGTAGTACCAACTGTAGTATAGTCGTGATAGCCTGTCACTTAGATTAATTAGGAAAACTTAAAACATAAGTTAATACTTGCAATGTTAATAATCTGCTAACAAACTTCATGAAGAAATCAGTAGTGTAATAACAACTTGATTGTAGATCACTTATCATCTAGTGAACTAGGAATCACGTTAAATATTAGAATCAATTCACATGCATGTTTTAGAACAATAAATTCACCTAGCTAATTTGTTCCATTAACTCGTCTCAAAAAGTTCGAATATGAATGGGAAGCAATTTCATTAGGATGAATGGATTGGTGATGAAGGGTGTAGCTCCTAATAAGACCAGCAATATATTTAGTATTTGCTCCTAATCTTCTGTTCTCTTTTGATACTTTGAATAAATTAATGGAATCATCTTTTAGCTTAATCTTTTAGAAGACAGTATCTCAAATGTACCTCTTAGCAAACAATTAATCTGGATTTCTAGCCATGAATATATATATAGCTATTGTTTAAGTTCTCTTTGTATACTGATTTTTGATAATGAATAAAAGTAATATGATTTCATTTCAAATTCTGAGTATTTATGCCTTTATGCAACCTGTATCGTATTCTCTATTATTATTGCAATCTGGTTTGGGCCTAAAATATCTCGTGGGCCTGAACCATGGTATTATTCGACTGGGTTGAAATCTGAAGACTGTTTGGACACGTCCAGTACAAAGCTGAAGAACCAAGCCCAATTAATTAGTAAAATCTCAACGGGCATGGATTATTATAGTAATACGACTAAGGTAAAAACAATGAATAGAAAATGTAGTTAAACAAGAATAGGACCGAACTTAATAAATTAAATTGGGACGAGCCTCGCCCGAATAACACCGGGGCCCCCATTTAGAAATGATATAACACAAAATAGACCCGGGAAAGCTAATAGCCAATTCCATAGCTTCTCCCAAAAGATTTAAAAGCCGATAGACATTACTTTAGGGCACGATTTTAATATACCTTCCTATGAACGAGTGTGCACTTGGTGCGACTCAAATCCAAATCTCGGTAAAGCTGAAATACACCAAAAGTCATAGGCGTACTGGTTGCGGTATGACTCGAGGTGTGTTTCCGCGATGTCGCAAATTCCTAAAAGATAATATTTAACGCAAAAGCATATTATGTTGTTAAAATCTATAACTGAGTCAAACAAAAGTCAAAAATGACAGTGGAGCGACCGTGCTAAAACCACGGAATCCGGGAGTGCCTAACACCTTCTCCCGGGTTAACAGAGTTCCTTATCCGGACCTCTGCTTCGCATACATTTTAAGAGTCAAAATTCCTCGGATTCGGGATTAACCGGTGACTTGGGACACCATTGTCATTCCCAAGTGGCGACTCTGATTAATCTCTAAATATATCCCGAACCGATTGTCCTTAAATTGGAAAAACTCATTCCCTTACGTTATTTTATCCGTCTCGGGTAATTGAGCGTCGGGGTATACCCTACAAGTGTATTTATATACCTTACGCATGTACGGGGTAGTAAAAAGGGAGGTGTGACACTCGTAACGTGTGATTATTTCCTGGCTGTTGGATCATTGATGATCAATAGCCAGGATTGAATGCTCCAAAACGACGACGTTCAACTTTAAATGGAGGCTGATTTATCTCCGTTGCATCTCACTAAATGGACGGCTCAGATTCGATCAACAAAAACCTTATTAAATTGATTAATTTCCGGATTGATTCTCATCCGTTGGATTAGGTAAATGGACGGTTGAGATCATTGTTACTTAAAGACTGGACCGGCTCTTCTTATTTGATTTGGGCCAAATGCATCTGGGTCTGTACAAATGGCCCAAATGTATATTTTTTGTATTTTTTACGTATTTTATTATTTTTTATGTATTTTCTTGTTGTATTTTTTCCTCTATTTTTTATATTCTTTTTTCAATTATTCAAATTCTTTCATTTCCTATTTTTTCTAATTTTTCTGACATTTTTCGACATTTTTTTGCTATTTTTCCTTTGTTTTCCAGAATATACTTGTATTTTTGTTAATTTTCTTTTAATTCCTTTAATTGTGATATTTATACTTAACCTATTTTTAATTTTCTAATTTTCATTTTTAATTGTTCACACACACAAATAAATCTTATTTCAAACATACATGTAATTGCGCACAAAAAAATATTATTTATTTAACTTTGGAATTTTATTGCTTAGGGCAAAAATCACGTGCTCACAATCCGCATCTAAGGTAACCTACTGGGCACCTCTACTCTGCACCGTGTCTCTAAGGACACAAAAATGGGGATCATAAAACTGCTAATCACGAATACTCTCCACTAATGAAGAACGAGCGATCGTGCAAACTAATACTCGACTAGGATCAGAAATGTGAAATCTCACAAATCGATTGGCTAAAGCCTGAACATCCAAAGCAAACAGCCTCTAACTGACTGCATATAAGCAAGATTCTCTATACTGGCCGACTTCCTACTCAAAGCATCGGCCACTACATTGGCCTTCCCTCGATGATACAAAACGGTGACATCATAACCTTTCAACAACTCCAACCACCTCCTCTGTCTCAAATTCAACTCCTTCTGCTTGAACAAGTATTGAAGACTATTGTGGTCAGTGAACACCTCACATGCCACGACATACAAATAGTGCCTCCAAATTTTCAAGGCGTGAACAATAGCTGCCAACTCTAAATCATGCACTGGATAATTCTTCTCATGAATCTTCAATTGCCTCGAAACATAGGCAATAACATTGCCATCCTTCATCAGTACTGCACCAAGCCCAATATGGGAAGCATCATAATAAATTGTATAAGGCCCTGATCCTGTGGGCAAAACCAACACCAGTGTCGTAGTCAGAGCTGTCTTGAGCTTCTGAAAGCTTGCCTCACACTCATCCTACCATCTGAACTAGGCAAATTTCTAGGTTAACCTGGTCATCAGGACTGCAATAGATGAAAAACCCTCCACAAATCGATGGTAGTAGCCTACCAACCCCAAGAAACTCTGAATCTCCCTAGCTGATACTGGTCTAGGCTAGTTTTTGACTACTTCAATCTTCTTCGGGTCCACCTGAATACCTTCTATTGATACAATATAACCTAGAAATTCTACTGAACTTATTCAGAACTCACACTTGGAGAACTTGACATATAACTGACTATCCCTCAAAGTCTGAAGAACCACTCTAAGGTGCTGCTCGTGCTCCTCCTGGCTGCGGGAGTACACCAAAATATCATCAATAAAGATTGTCATGAATATGTCCAAATATGGCTTGAACACTCGGTTCATCAAGTCCATGAATGCTGCTGTGGCATTGGTCAACCCAAATGACATGACCAAGAACTCACAATGCCCATACCGAGTACGGAAAGCTATCTTAGGGACATCGGATACCCTAATCCTCAACAGATGGTAGCCAGATTGCAAATCAATCTTGGAGAATACCCTGGCACCCTAAAGTTGGTCGAACAAATCATAAATCCTCGGTAGTGGATACTTATTCTTAATCGTTACCTTGTTCAACTACCGGTAATCTATGCACATCCTCATCGATCTGTTCTTCTTCTTGACAAATAACACTGGTGCGCCCCAAGGAGAAACACTAGGTTTGATAAAACCCTTCTCTAGCTAGTCCTGCAACTGGTCATTTAACTTTTTTAGCTCTGATGGGGCTGTACAATATGGTGAGATAGAAATGGGTTAGGTGTTTGGAGCTAAATCAATACAGAAATCGATGTCCCTGTCGGGTGGCATACTCGGCAGGTCTGAGGGGAAAACATCTAGGAACTCCCAGACAATAGGCGCAAAATCTATAGGAGAAACCTCAGCACTAGAATCATGAACATAGGCCAAATAGGCCAGACACCCCATCTCGACCACATGTAGAGCTTTTACGTACGAAATAACCTTGCGGGTAGAATAATCTAGAGTGCCCCTCCACTCTAAACGAGGCATATCAGGCAATTATAAGGTCAAAGTCTTGGCATAGCAGTCCAAGATAGCGTGATAGGGTGATAACTAGTCCATACCCAAAATGATATCAAAATTGACCATATCTAGGGACAACAAGTCTACACGGGTCTCAAGACCCAAAATCACTACAATACATGAATGATGGACTCAGTTGACCATGATAGAGTCACCCAACAGCATAGACACATACACTGGAATACCTAAAACATCACTAGGCATGTCCAAGCATGGTGCGAAATAAGATGAAACCTATAAATATGTAGACCTTGGATTAAATAGTACTAAAGCATCTCGATCACAAACTAGAACCGTACCTATAATAACTGCAGCTAATCCCTCATTCTCGAGCCTGAAGAGCATAACAAAGAGGTTGTCCCCCACTACTCGAAATTGTGTGCTGACCTCCGCCCCTGGCGGTTTGAGCTCCTCCTCTATGACCTCTACCTCTACCTCTAGTACCTCTACCCTCGCCTCTAGCTGGCTGGGCAGCCTATGGGACATCTGGTGCCTAAATCATAGGACGGGGACCCTGCTGCTGAGAACTGCTTGAAGATCGAGGGCAATACCTAGCAATGTGCCTCGGGCCTCGTAGTACCCGCATACGACAGCTCGGTGGACGGCCCTAGAAACTCTAAAGTGGATGCGCACTGATGAGAGATGATGGTGCAATAAACGGCTGCTGGTCAAAATGATTCCCATGGAAACCACGATCACTTGGGGCACTCTGGAAACCTGGAGAGATGACTGGAAAGCCCTAGAAGGATGACCCATATCATAAGAATCCCTGCCTCCAGATTAGGCACCACTGAATCATCCTAACTGACGGGGTCTCTTGTCTACTCTTTGGACACCCCCTGTGGCATTACCATCTCGATCCTCCGGGCTATATTGGCTGCCTCTTGAAAAGTAATACCACTCCCTGTCTCTCTAGACATATGGAGTCTAATAGACTGAATCAAACCATCAATAAATCTCCTCACCCTCTCCCTCTCAGTGGGGAGTATAATAAGAGCATGGCAAGCTAGATCGATAAATCTGGTCTCATACTGAGTGACTGTCATAGAACCCTACTGGAGGTGCTCAAACTACCTTCGATAAGCATCCCTCTGAGTAATGGGGAGAAACATCTCCTGGAACAACTCTGAAAACTGGTCCCAAGTCAAAGACCGCGACCCTGCTGGTCTAGCTAAACAGAAATCCTTCCACCAAGTCTTGGCGGATCCAGATAGGCGAAATGTAGCAAAATCAACTCCATTGGACTCCACAATGACCATGTTCACAAGAACCTCATGGAAGGTGTATAAGAAATCAGGGGGGTCCTGAGAAGAAGCACCGCTTAATGTAGAAGTGAAGAGCTTGGTGAACCTATCCAGCCTCCACAAAGCATCTGCGGACATAGCCGCGCCATCGCCGATCTAAGAAACTACCCCCGGCTAAACTATTATAGCTGGATGAACCACTGGAACGTAACCCTGGGGAGCTACCTGCTCTAGAGTACGTCCAGCAGGAGACTGGGCTCCTCCTCCAGCCTAAGAAGTGGCTGGTGCTATAGAAAGTAATCCTGCTCGGGTGACACTCTCCATGAGGCCCACCAACTGGACAAAAGCATCCTAAAGAATTGGGGTAGCAATAAACACCTCCGGGACCTGAGTTGGGCGCACAAAAACTACTGCAGCTAGGGCCGGAACCTCCTCGTCGATGCCAACTTAAGGCTCTGCCACTGGTGCTGCTGCTCAGGGCTAAACTTTGCCCCTACCTTGGCCTCTAGAACAACCTCATCCTATACCCCTAGCGGGAGCAGCCAGGGGCTCGAATTGTTGATCAATAAAGGAGGAAGCGCGTGTTCTCACCATCTGCGAAAGAATAGAGTAAAAATTCAATCAGCATTAAGAAACAGAACTGCACGACAAGAAGGAACAAATGTGAAACTTTTCCTAACTCTGTATCCTCTAGGGGATAAATACAGACATCTCTGTATCGATCCCTCATACTCTACTAAGTTTGTCCGTGAGTTGTGAGACCTATGTAACCTATTGCTCTAACACCAACTTGTCACGACCCAGATTTTTCACCTTTGGGAATCGTGATAGCGCCTACTATTAGGAGCTAGGCAAGCCAATTATTTATTACCTCTTTTAGAAAACATCAACAATTGTACAAAATGGAACATGTAATAATATAAGCGGAAGTCTTATGTAAATAACTAAAAGAAATGCGGAAGTTCCAATACAAAACTCTATCCAAGATTGGTTTCGCAACACTCACAAACTTCTAAGATTTTCTAAATACAATAAACTGAAAGAAATCATAATCCGTTTGTTTCGATACAAGGATAACAAACTCAAATAAAGATAGAGGAGACTCCAGGCCCGCGAACATCAGCAAGGCTACCTCGGTGTCTCCGGACTGAAGGTCTACTCCCGATCTAGTGTTGCTCTCTAAAATCTACCACAACACCATAATCTGTGCAAAAGAGCACAGAAGTGTAGCATCATCAAAACCGACCCCATTTGCTGGTAAGTGCTTAGACTAACCCCGGCGAAGTAGTAACAAGGCTAGACTGGACACCACATAAACCTGTGTATATATATATATACAGTGAAAAATAGCACGAACGTAACAATTTCACTAGGAAGGGGAACATGCTTCAGGGGTAACAGTTAGAAACAAATATCAGGAATAATGGTAAGTACATCTATAGTTTAAGCTTCTAACAATAATGAATAGACAAGGTAACTTTCATATTCAACTCAGCTCGTTGCAGGCGTGCAACCCGATCCCATTTCTCAATATCTCGTGGTAGGCGTACCACCTACTCCCATTTTCATTACAAAACAATATTACAGAGAAATCCCGACAAGGGAGTGAGGCAATACAATAAACTTCCCGTCAAGGGATTAAGACAACATAGTAAGTTTCCCGGCAAGGGAACAATATATCAACTCAACTATCCCGACAAGGGAGATTCCAGCTATAACCAAACTTATTCAATTCCTACTTAAAAAAAATAATACCAATGCTCAGTCAGAATAATTACTTGCTCGATTTTAAAGATCTTCAACCAAGACTTCATAAGCATAGAATACAACGACTTAGCAATTTAAGACTCACAGTCATGCTAGATACAATGTATAGATACTCGTCACCATGCCTATACATTGTACTCGATCAATTAGCAAGTAGAAAATAAGACTCAACTCCTACTCCCTCAAACTAGAGTAAAATGAAACACTTACCTCGAAGCCTTGAAATCCACTTAATCCTCAACTAATGCTTTACCCCGCGATCCCACCTCCAATTCACTCGAATCTAACCACAATTTGCTCATTTACTTTAATAAATACTATATGAATCGATTTGAATGCATAAAAATGAATTTTCTAAGATTTTTCCCCTAAAATTCCAACATCACCCCCTGACCCACATGGTGAAAACCCGATGTTTGAACCAAAATCCGGTTACCCATTCCCCCACAAACTCAAATATATAATTTGTTTTAAAATCGGACCTCAATTTGAGGTCCAAATCCCCAATTTTTAAAAAACTTAGGTTCTACCCAAAAAAATACAATTTCACCCATGAAAACCCTTGATTTTAAATGGAAAACATGTTAAATATTGGAATAATTCAGTAAAAATTGACTTACAAATAATTTGGAATGAAGCTTGTTCTTGAAAAAATTCCTAAGGAGTTTGGGTTTTGAAAAAGTGGTGAAAAATGGCTTAACATCGACTAAGTATAAAAAATATTAGGGTGCAGGTATGGGAATTGTGAACTGGGGTTTAAAAATGCGAACCCCCACAATTTTTGGGAATAGCGAACAATAGTTCGCATTTGCGAACCATGGGCATAACTGTGGACCTCGCATTTGCGAACAACAATCGCATTTGCGAAAGTCCAGCTTTCGCATTTGCGATACAATGATCGCATTTGTGATCCCTGAGCAAAGTGATTGCCTTGACATTTGCGAATGATTCTTTGCATTTGTGAGCTCACATTTACGAAATGCGAAGCCTGTAGGTCAAAAATACCAGAAATTTTTCAAAGTTCAAAATGCACTACGACGCCTACCCAAAACTCATCCGAGCCCTCGGGGCTCCAAACCAAATACGCACACAACCTTAAAAATTATCCTACGGACTTATCTTCGCGATCAAATTACCAAGATAACATCATATACATCGAATTAAACCTCAAAATTTATAATTTCTTTCAAGTTTTTCATAAAACATCAAATTTCCATTTCAAGTCCGAAACACGTCAAATGACGTCCGTTTTCAACCAAATTTTACAGAAAGTGCTTAAACCATATATTAGACTTGCAATGGGCGCCAGAACCAAAATACGAGTCTGATACCATAGTCTTTTAATCAAATTTTATTTCTAATTTCCTTATTAATTTCAAAAAAATAATTTCACAGAAAAATTTCATTTCTCGGGCTCTAGACCTCGGAATTTGACTCCGGGCATATGCACGAGTCTCATATTTTCCAATAGATCCTCCGGGACCCTCAAATCACGGGTTCAGGTCCATTTATAAAAAAAAGTTGACCGAAGTCAAATATATTCATATTAATATCAAAATTTATCATTTTTCACATGGAATTCATATTTAAGCTTTCCGGCTATGCGCCCAGACTACGCACGCAAATTGAGGCAACCTTAAATGATATTTTCAAAGCTTCGGAAGCACAAAATGAATAAGAAAATAGGTGATGAACCTTTGGGTGGTCACAAAAAGTCTCGTTATGGAGCACCGAGTCCTACAAACACAAAGGAAACGGGCCGAACGCGTCCACCTCATTCATCGTTGCTCAATCCTCTTTGGTCACAAAGAACTAAAGATAACTTGCAACCCCCACGGGGGCATAGTGGACCCGAGCATCCTTCAGAATAGATATAATAATCGGCCACTTCCGGTTAGGATCTGCACTCGGAGCTGGGAACCAGTTTATTAGTTTCAGACTCGAAGAAGGTCTGCTAGTTCCCGAAGGCAAACTCTTCTTTGGTACCATTAGGTTACCCAAATTGGTTACATCTTCTAAGGCAGTAGAGTCTAAACCTTCAAAAAGGTTTTAGAAGGGCTCTACCCCCTCCCCCCTAAGGCCCGTCATTTGGTCATCCTTTTAGCCTCAAGCATCATGTATCATATATTTGGTAAATGAGGGCGAGTCAGAGAGATCTATCACTCTAAGTGCATCCTTCGGGGAATCATCCTCTTCACGAGGAGCATCAACGCATCCTCTTTATGGTCCTCCTTAACTTGGGGCAAATCAATCTCGTCCCTATCGGTTTAAAGGCCTCGGCCGCTGCCTCCTTATCAGACCCCCTGGTTTGAGGTAGTTTGGTATTGCCTCGCATGTGGCCCACTAACTGGGAAGTCTCTTCTTCTTTTTAGGACTCATCCCTGAGCCGGTGGATCAAGTGCGATAGGAGATTTGGGGCATTGCTGCTTTCCTTGGATTTGCGCACCATCCACCTTTTCAGTTTTTTCTTCTCCGAGTTCTCCCTCAAAGCGCTTGTCCTCTTCTTCGCCTACCTCGGAGCAGGGGACTTGGCGGGGCTTTCTTCGTCACAAAATGGAGGACTCATGGTTTTATCCTTAGAAAGACCTGCAAAGAAAAAAGAAATAAGTAAGAACTCAATAGCACAACAGATTCAAGTGCTGCTCATTCAAGAAAGTAATCTCACCCTGAGAAAGGGCCTCCCACCAGCCCTTCTAAAGTTTGCACCATGTGCGCTCGGAATACATTTTATGTGAGCAATATCTTAACCCATTCCTTGAGTCGAGGAACCACATCCATGACTCGAAAAATAGCTACATCAACATCGAACATTGATAATAAAAGAGAAAAAAAGAGTAAAAATAAAATTCTGGGAAAAATAGAACTTTACTTGCATTTTGTGTTCCACTCCTCGAGGAACAACATGTCCTTGGCCAGGATCAAGTCCGAGGTCTTCGCTCGCACAAATAGACCTAGCCAACCTTGGTCTTGATCTTAATTGATACTCGAGAATGGGGCTTCAGAGATCCGGCGTGCAAGTTTAATCAGCCCCCCTGGAAGAATCGAGGATTGTATAGGCGCATCAGATGGTCAACAGTGAATGGCATCTGTTAATCTTGATCACGAAGAATGAGAGAAGAATAACTATCCTCCTGAATGAGGGATGGATCTCACTAAGGCACATCTCGTACCATTTACAGACTTGAACGATCATCGGGTCCAACGGACCCAATGTAAAAGGGTAAGTGTATACACTTAAGTATCTCTTAACGTAGGTAGTGATATCTTCTTCGGCCCCGGGAACCACCATGTCTTTTTTGGCCTAGTTGCAGTCCTTTATGACTGTAGGGAGGGTCTCTTCGGTGATCAAGCAAATATACCTTGATACTTTCTCGCCCCGGCTCGAAAGGTGTGAAGGTTTTTCAACGTTTAAGTCGGCGGCCAACGAGCACCCGCCAAGAATAAATGCATCAAGAGGAGGTTCTGCCGATTGTTCCTCACCGGCCGACCGTGATGAAGAAGCAATTTCATTTTGAGAAACTGTCTTAGAAGTATTCGCCATTTTGTTTTCAAATAAAGGATAAAAGATGAAGGACAAGAAGTTAAAAGGGTAAACATGACGATTTGGAGTGAAGACAAGCAAGAGTTCTTACAAAGCTCAAGAAATCTAGGCACAAGTGCTATGAAATGCAAAGAACTTTAAGAACAAGAGTAGGGAAGGTTTGAGTGTAAAGTTTGACTAAATGAAGAATGAAATATTTATAGTTTTCAGATGACAGTTCAAAATAAGGAGTGATTGACCAACTTACGAGCATTTAATGCCCTTAAGACGTGACTGACGAGACGTTTGTTCATTTTGTTGTTTCTAACGTAGAGTATTGAGGCAAAACTTTGGGGCTCATATTGTTTCACATCTTTTACTCTCCGAAAAATGAGAGGGCTATTTGTATTAAGTCTAAATCGAGCTTGTCTATTACACAACAGATCGGGATTGAAACGCGATGGGTTTGAGATCGACACTCGATTCCATCGAACCAAGATACGAGGTCAGAATGTCCGTCCTTGAATAACGGAACGCGAATATCCATAATCGGTCTGGTATCACGGCAGGAATCTCAGCACGTATCAATAAGAAACCGACTAATTAGCAATTCATGAGATTTTTATATTTTATAGAATTGTACCTAAAGTAAGCATCACCCTACTATATAAAGATAGTCTGATTATTTGTAAAGCACATTGTTACACGCATCCCAAAGCAATATAACATTAATTTCTTTTTGTAAGCTATTGTTCTTCTGTTTCTGATATCATTTGAATTGCATCTAGTTCAAGGAAGACTCGTTTTTTCAACGCTATAACTGTTCAAATCACACATATTGAATTTATTTTATCATTATTCGCTTTAATTACAATTCAACTCATCATTTGTGTCAAATTAATCCACATATCCTTAAAATTACTTACAAATTTAATTGTTACTCATTTTTGAGAGTAAACAAAACACTCATATAAAATAATTTAATTTAACTTTAAAGTTTAATCAAGTTGATTCTCGATAAATAAAAAATATCAATCTCAATTGAAGCTGATGGAGAAAGAAAAGAACAAGGGATTGTCAAGTCGTGCGGAAACAAAAGCGGAAAAAAAGGGAGTAAATGAAAATGTATTGCCTAAGATGAGGAAGCAAAGTTTTGCTTGGGATGCCAATTGTGTTAAGTGACAATTGATGGTTGGCTCTTGTGATTCGTGAGATTATGAGATATGTTTTTGGACCACCAATTATCGTCCCATTGGTCTGGCAAGTGGCAAAAAATGCAAATCAAGACTTCTTATAATACTTTAGTAGATTAGTTTTATTGATTAACACAGAAACAACTGTTTTATATATCCACCTGGTCTGGTGGATGCTAGATTCTTCAACTTGAATCATTGAATGATTAAACAAAAACCTCATCATTACTGCAAATTTCGTGTTCAATTTCAAATATGCAAGTACGTATATAATATTCTGTTAGTATATGTTACTGCTTCGTTCTTAAAACATTTTAGATTTATAGGTGGGGAAAATTAAAGGGATAAGGGCCAAAAAAGTACCTCTACTTTGGTTATTTATCTAAATTTGTATCCCATTATATTATCGGACTAAAAGAGTATCTACCGTTAATAAAGTAGGCAAAAAAGTACCTAGTTTTAACGGGCCTCCTACGTGGCAACCGGCAATTTGACCCGCCCCAGTAATGGGGCCAAAAAAAGTACCTCTACTTTGGTTATTTATCCAAATTTGTACCTCGTTATCAGGCTAAAAAAGTACCTACCGTTTTTTTAGTTTAACCCGCCCCAAATTTTAGTTAAACAAACCAAAAATTAAATAACAAAATACAATACATGTAGGACCACAAATTATAATAAATCTGATAAACAAACCAAAATCTCACCCTTTTTAGTTAAATACAATACATGTAGGACCACAAATTATAATCCCTAAATCGCAACAAAAAGAATATAACAGATGAGGATTATTCAATAACAAAATACAAACCCCACCAGTAACAAAGACCAAAAAACAATGGAATTTGCCGGATAGGGTTAAATCGACAAACCCAAAAAGCACCAGCAACAACCACAAAACAAATACAGGGTTAAATCGAGTATGAACGCCACATGCAAACAAAAAAAATAAAGTCGGACACACCTCCAAATTCAAAAATACATATACATACAAATCAGTCAAAATCCTAGTCAAACAAAACAAAAATCAAACTAAACCCAACAAAAATCAGACGATTTAGATGAATAATGTTGCGTTTAACTAAAATTTGGGGCGGGTTAAACATTATTGGTTAACCCTATCCGGCAAATTCCATTGTTTTTTGGTCTTTGTTACTGGTGGGGTTTGTATTTTGTTATTGAATAATTCCCATCTGTTATATTCTTTTTGTTGCGGTTTAGGGATTATAATTTGTGGTCCTACATGTATTGTATTTAACTAAAAGGGTGAGATTTTGGTTTGTTTATCAGATTTATTATAATTTGTGGTCCTACATGTATTGTATTTTGTTATTTAATTTTTGGTTTGTTTAACTAAAATTTAGGGCCGGTTAAACTAAAAAAACGATAGGTACTTTTTTGGCCCGATAGTATAACGGGGTACAAATTTGGATAAATAACCAAAGTAGAGGTACTTTTTTGGCCTCATTACTGGGGCGGGTCAAATTGTCGGTTGCCACGTAGGAGGCCCGTTAAAATTGGGTACTTTTTTGCCTACTTTATTAACGGTAGGTACTTTTTTAGCCCGATAGTATAACGGGGTACAAATTTGGATAAATAACCAAAGTAGAGGTACTTTTTTGGCCCTTTTCCCAAAATTAAAACATTCTCCTCTAAAATGTGAAGCCGAATATCACGGTGATGTAAAGAAGCGATTTCGGATATCTTAGATAATATTTATAATTATAACAATAAACTGGCGGAGCCACAAATTATACAAAACGGTGTCAAAATGAAAAAAATTGCTACTATCCGAAATGGAACTTACGATCTTCTGTAAATTTTGATACTCCTTGACCATTGCACTAAGAGTTTGTCTTGTGTCAAATGATGTCAACCCCTTGTATATAATTAATTGTTTTTTAAAAATACCTATTTACATAGTGTTATTTTTCGGTGAAGGGGTATCGGTTGACATCCTTCGGGCAAGGGTGGCTCCACCACTGCCGATATACCTCACCACAATAAAAAGATGCGTAAAGAAGCAGTAGTACCAGGCTATAACAACAACAAAATAACAAGACGAACAAAGTGAAAGAAACAACCTGCAGTAATAAAAACTCACGAAAAATAAAAAAGTACAAGTCTAACTCTAGTACTATTGATATGGACACGGAAAAATGCACAATTATCTTAGGGGTGCCTCGATAAGTTTAATGGTCTAAAGTCAAACTTTAATATGATGCCCTTTTTAAAAAAAATCATATATATTTTTAGTTGAAGTAAATTTTTGTAACTTTTTGAGAATAAACTTACTTTAATTTCTTTTGCATAAACAATTTAATCTCTCATGTGCAGTATGATATTAAGTGATCGAACATGATTCAAGAAGTTGATAACTTTGTATTAAATTTTTTTTTAATGTTTCAATATACTTGTTGCAATGATGAAAACCTGACAAAAAATAGAGTTTAAAAGTGTATTACATATTTTCTAATAATTAATGTAATCCATTTTTTTAATATAAAATATTTTACTTTTCTACTTTGAAATACTTAATATTTTCTTAAAAATATTTGGGGCGTCACGAGAAGAGTTGTGATGGCATGGATAGTATATCTCCTCCTTTAATCGGAAGCAATTGATTTCTGTATTTGAAATGAAAAAATGTCTCTTATAAGGAACAATTCTCACTTTATTGGACTTTATATTGTAGGAATTTGAATTAATCAATGTCCCAAATTAAATATCGGACATCAAATAAGAATTGGGAATAAAAATTGGGGCCCCCAAAATTCTGGGGCCTAAAGCCACTGCTTTAGTGGCTTTATAATATTGCCGCCCTTGAATTATCTATTCACATTCTATCCTAATTCTCGACTTTCATACCTTCATATTGAATGTCACGTCCTCAGTAAGTTGAAATAACATCAATCCTGCTTAATCACCTCTCTCTATTGCTTCTTTGGCATACCTCTACCTCTCCTCAAACCCAAGTCACTAGGGGTGTGCATTCGATTTATCGATTCGAATTTGACTCTTATCGATAATTACTTATCGATTATCGATTTGTACATATGCTTATCATTATCGTTTTAATAAGATTTCGATTTTTTCGATTTCGATTTATTAATTTTTGGGGCTTATCGATTCGGTTATCAATTACACCAATAAGAAAATTTACGGGATTCCCTCGAAAAGTATATCGCTATAAACACGCCTAACTAATATGGACAAAAGAAACTAAAATAAGACGAACACTGTTTATAACATAAAAATTGTGTCAATAGACATATGCAACGAAACTAAAGTAAGGGATCAAATATATGCCACCAACACTCCAACGGTATTAAAAAAAATAAAAATACATCATCACTGCTAATTCTATTTTCCATTAATTTGAACTCCATTCCCTTCAGCTTTAAATATGATCATTCATTAAATGTGATAGACGAAATAATTAGGGGTGTGCATTCGATTTATCGATTCGATTTTGACCCTTATCGATAATTACCTATCGATTATCGATTTGTACAACTGCTTATCGTTATCGTTTCAATAAGGTTTCGATTTTTTTGATTTCATTTCTCGATGAACCGATAACAAATAATCGATTCGATTTATCGATAAACCGATTCGAATGCACACCCCTACAAGTCACCGAGTTAACTTAGTCCCTTTATATTTCTCTTTTATTGAGTATAATAGATTAAAGTCTATAAGTTTACTTTTTTAAAGGAGAAATCAAATTTCTCGAGAAAACTATTTTTTTGCCAAAGTAGTGCATCTTCAGCCAGTCGTGTTCACCAAACCAAGTAAATTAATTTAGTTTTAGAGCCGCAATTCAAAGTAAGACTTTCATATTAACTATTTTTAAATATATGATAAAAATTATTAAAACAATAGTACATGTTATGTATTTATTATCTCGATTTAAATACTGATTACTTGTAAATTTTGTGTGCGCAAATATAGACACCGAAGAATATTACAAAAATTTTAGTGGAATGACTAGTATCTTGAATTTTAGTGGAATGACTAGTATCTTGAGTTTGATCATTAAAATAAAATAAAAATCCTAATTAAAAAGCACTTCCTCTTTAGTGAGTCTCCGAATTATTCAAAGACACGGCCTTTGTCTTAATAAGTAGAATCTAATGGATATCGGGAAAAAAAGGGGGGGGGGGGGGAGAATGATGAAGAGGATAGAGGGAAGGTAGGGCAGAGGGGAAGAAGAGAGCGCACGTGAAGTGAAGTGGTCCAAATGAAGGGTAATGATTAATTGGGTGGGGGGCAGTAATACGCAGCTGAGTTCCCTTTTTATTTTATTGATCTGAGCCCCCCCAAACCCGTGCGCCCTTTCGAACTCTGATTGCGCAAAAGCAAAGGTTTGAATATAAAGTAGGGGTGGGCATATATCGGGTAAAATCGATAATTCGGACCGTTAATTCTTTACTGGATTATCGGTATTGGGTTATTGGGTTAACAGTTCGGTAACGGAGTAAAAAAAGTTAATTGGGTTATCGGTTCGGTCTCGGTTTGCATTTTTGTTATTGGGTAAAAACCGATAACCCAATAAGATTGAAGTAATTTATTAATCTACCCTTAAGTATATACTAGGGTTTTATTTTACTAATTCCCTTCCCTCTTCAGTTCACTCAGTCTTTGTCTATCTTATTGTA
Source organism: Nicotiana noctiflora (assembly GCA_032618575.1). Classification (NCBI taxonomy): domain Eukaryota; kingdom Viridiplantae; phylum Streptophyta; class Magnoliopsida; order Solanales; family Solanaceae; genus Nicotiana; species Nicotiana noctiflora. The sequence goes on from JASVEL010007621.1 coordinate 97,007, forward strand.
TTCCCGCCGCAGCCCCTAACTCCAAACAGTCAATCGCATCGTGTAACGCCAGGCGCCTGCCTCGTCAATCGCATCGTTTAAGTTTTGACTCAAGATTTTTTGTTTGCTTCTTGTTAATTGTTCTGTTTGCTCAAGAATTTTGCTTATGTTTGCTTCTGATTTTTGCCTTTGTTTGCTTCTGATTTATGTTTTCTATTTGCTAACCGCCAGTCTTGGTGTCTTCTCTACCCATGTGAAATTTATGGTTAGAGTAGTAATTTTTTGATATTCAGTTTGAGTAATTGAGCACTTTTAATTTTAGTTTTATCTTATCGGGTAAACCGATAACCGAACCGATAAGGATCAATAACCGATAAGATGATAACCGATAACTAATATCTTATCGGTTTGGTTATCGAGTTATGATATTTGTAAACCGATAACCGATAAGCAAAGTCGATAATTTTTAAAATCAAACCGAACCGACCGATGCCCGCCCCTAATATAAAGAGCAACATCTTGTTTCCTTTAATGTGGAGTTCTCCTTTTTATCCCTTTTTATTTTCGCCCTTTGGAGCTTTGAATATAGATAAAGTTATTTTAGTGTAATTTATAGCATATAAATCCGAACAATGGCGTTTCCCGAACCCTACCTGAATGTCGACTACTACTTTGTACATAGACTCTTTTCCACTTTTTTTCTTCTAAAAAAACCATTTCCCCCTTCCTCACAAACGAATTGTCCCTTTCTCTAACTTTCTTTTCTCCTTTTTTTTTTGTTTCCACATAATAAGTCAACTTTTTGGATATAACATTACCAATTGTTGATATTTGATATTTATTTAGTGTTATTAAATAAAAAAAATTAGGTTGTTAAAAAAATTTAGTTTAATTTTGGAAAATGTCCTGTTTACCTCAAAAATACGAGTAACAATTATACTTAATTTTTTTTTATTTTAAAGAAATGTGAATAAGTTTAATACCAATTAATGATCAAAAAGTATGAAGTTCGAGGTAGGCTTGGAATGAGAATATTTAAGTAATTAAAGTAAAGTAAGAAAAATAGAGCTAAATAACAATGTTGATGAACAGTAGACAAAAAGGTAGAAAGTATATTCTTTGCTTAGTGATCAGACAATCTTACAAATAATTGAGGTCACCTTTATATAACAGGGGAACCTTAAATAAAGATAATTTCTATTTACAGTAGAGAATATTCCTGATACATCTGTCTAACCGCCTAGTGCGGAATCGTACAATCATATTGCGGGATTTGCGCCATGACTCTTGGGATGTGGCAGGAAACTAGCTCATTCTATTACAAACTCATAACAGTACTTTTCGGAGTCGAGCACACTTGGCCTCGGCACCCCTAGAACTCCTATCCAGGCATTGCACTATGTCTTTGAGCTCGAGTCTGGTCCATCGATTTTGATCTCAACATAATCCGCACTTAGAATATGACAAACCTTCGAGCCAATAAATCGGATGCATATGATTTTGACCATATACAGATAGTCATCGCTTTTCTTAGAATATGATGATAAGAAATGATTTTCACCTCGATTTTCTCGAGCTTCTCATGATGAAGTCATGCCCGTGATGCATGTGCTTGAACTGATCGGAAATGTCACGTCGGTGCTCTTCCCCAAAACATCAAATACGCGACAGTGCTGGTCGGCCACTAGTGTCGCCGAACCGACGTTGCCTTTCTATAAATATAAGGCTACTCTGTTGAAGAAAAAATTGTATGTGTTTCATCTTCTTTCGCTCTGATTCTTTCTCTTCTTTACTTCTTTCTCTAATCATCTGTTTTCATGGTTCGAGCCTGCGATCATAAGGTGGCATAGTAATAACTTTACCAGTTATGCTAATACTCTCATTTTCAAAGCTTGGATTCGAAACAACGAGAGAAGGGCACAGAATCTTTTTAGCATCACGAGATATGCGAACTTCACCCTACTGTTCATCTCTCTTAACTTCAACCTAGTGTGGCGCTTCATTCCTTCTACTTTCCATGGAATGAGGTGGCACTATCATCCACTAACTTTTGCATCCAACACCGGCACAACGTCCCAAGGATGAACATTCTTGAATCGTTGCACATGCATCTTGAAACCCTTTTGGTTTTTCTTGTGATAGGAGGTGGAGCTACATCTTCTTGTCTTCCCTTCTGGTCTTTTTCTTTTGCTGCTCTATTTTAACGGATTATGGCACAAAATTTCAATAAAATTCTCAATCCCCGCTGCTGGAAATATAGTTGCATTTATCAAATTTTTGCCCTAAATCTCTTCGGGTACATAGACATTTCTAAGGATCAAAATGGGATCATCGAGAAGGAGGCTTCCGAAGATGACGCTCTCGAGGACATGGCCTTAAACTTATATTAGGTTCTTGGCTTTTATTTTTGATTTTTTGTTCATGTGTAAATATCCTTCGTGGATGCCGAAGTTATATTGGTAACCTTCTCTTAGAAATATAAAAGGATCTCTTTGTCACCCTTTTGGCTCATGTTGAATTCCGTTCCGCATTTACTTGTGAAAAATTTGATTGTACCGGACTTAGGACATAATACCCCTTAAGGTTCTTGCTAATCCTCAAGCTGAGCATAGATTGATTTGGTGCGAGCTCGGGATATCGGGAATCCTGAGTCCAAGTTGAATGAGAGAATGTCTCAGATTTAAAAAAAAAGTTAGCCCTTAGGCTTTGTAGATAATCCCCGAGAGAGAATTTTCTCAATCTCGGGTGACTATTTGACTTAGTAGTCGAGTGAGCTCTTGCTCGAACTCGAAATAAGGTTATCCCTTAGGCTTTTTTGTAGTCCCCAAGTGATAAATTTCTCAAACTCAGGTAGCCCTTGGTCTTAGTAGTCGAATGAGCACTTGCTCGAACTCGAAATAGGTCGATAAGAAACGAATTAATCTTCGACGCATTGATGATGATGCCCATCTCGTGATGTCGCTGAAGTGATTGAAAGGTTATTTTTTGTACAGTTACCAAAGTCATTAATTGGAGGCGACTAACGGTCGACTTTTTGGATTCCTCGGTACGTTTATATGACCTCTATAAATAGATAAACTTCGCAATCTTGCAAACTTTACTCTTATAATAGCTCCTTGAAATTCTTTGAATTTTCCCTTCACTTCTATTAGCTCCTATTTCATTATCAACATTCTCCATTTTCCTAAATTTCCACATTATAACGGCTAGACCTCTAAATAGGTTCCCCAAAAAAAAAAAACTTCTTCATCTTCTCGACCAACTAAGAGTAAACCTATAGTGCCACATCGTATTGAGGAGTTCATTCCTTTGCCATGCTAAATAACATCCAATTTCCAGATCGAGAAACCTGTGTCAACACCAGGTCGATGCGAGCCAATGTATCGATATGTCAGGTTGATAACCAAGGAAGAGCTCATGTAAGTTAAGGATGACTTCAAGTGGGAGAAGAAAGAAGTAGTGAACCCTTCCCCCAATGAGGATATCACTATATACAAAACAGGGTAATTAAGCATGTGTACCTACCTATTCATGCTGGGCCTTGCAATTCTGGCTCAAGGTTCCATAAATCCAGTCATTCTTAACTTTTGCCGATGATACCGAGTGATACTTGGTAATATCTACCCTTTATTCTAGCGAATCGTTCATTTGATCAAGTTCTTTTCGAGTCAGGATGAGAGGATGCCTTTCACCCTCAACCATCTGATCAGACTGTACATTTCTCAACTTGTGATGGCTCGATAAAACTGTAATGTCGATCCTTGAAATCTCTCTTCTCCAGTATCGACGAGTACAAAGACTAAGGGTGGATGAGCCAGATTATCTTAGTCAAGCCCTCCGACCTAATTCCTGCTGAATGGATGTCGTTCCCCGAGGAGTGGAACATAAAACATAAGTACATAGTAAGTTTATACCCTACTTTCTCTTCTTTTCCTCGGTTTTATCTTTTCCCTTGGTCTAACCCCTTCCCGATGGCGTGACCACTGGTTGGTTTCCTGGTGGGGTCCCAGACCATAAAGGTTGGATCTGAAAACTGGCTTTCACTTCCCCTTATTCGGAGGGTTACTCACGAGATTCAGCCAAAGGCCAATGGGGGCCAAAAACCATGGTGAGTTCTATTGTTTATTTACTTGTACTCGTTTAGTGAAATACTTACTTCGGTTTTGTTTAGGTATAAGGGACATCATTGCCATAAGGCCAGCCCCTCTTGGTGAAGAAGAGATCCCCAAGCCTTCTAAAGTAAATAAAATAAAAAGGGAGTCACCTGCAAATCCCTCGAAGCCCAAGAAAAGAGCGGCTCAAAAATCCAAGGCCGATATGGTAGCCTTACCTCCGAAAATGGCCCAACGCCTTTAGGATCAAGAGAAGAAGATAACAACTGCCTGTTGGTAGCTCATAAAATAGGAAACACTAGTGCTTCGAAGTCCGTCAAGCCGGTGACGGCCGATGTGGTTCATTCCAGAGCCGAAGAGATCTTTGAAGGAAGTTCAAAGAAAGTCCCGGAGACATTATATAGTAAAAGAACATCTTGCCTAAGAGGCCATTTGGGGGGCGAGGCCGAGGGGCCTGATCCCGAACCTCTTCAAATAAAAGAAAAAGCCCTAAGTAGATCACTAGGGGTAATCAATATGGATGACCCACCACTGGCCCCGAGTACTCTAAGGGGCAAATCCGAGATGCTCAGAATATAATTTCTTCTGAAGTGGTGGTGAGCCACTAAGGGCATGACATCTTTCGAGAGTGCCTCGCAGGGATTAAAGATGGCCCTGACCCTGATGTTTCTTTCATCTTTGATGAGGCTCGTCGACTCTTTAAACAATTGAGTTTTCTGTCCTTTAGAATTATGCCTGCACTTTTCTTTTGGTGATCTGGATCTAACTTTCCCCTTTTTTCATGAAAGCCGCGGTGCTCTACAAAAGGGAATTTTCCAAGTTTCGAGCTAATCTTTCTCGATGTAAGCCTGAGCTTAACAAGATCTCGGAAGAGATGGACAGTCTTAAAACCCTCTATGTCAAGAAGAAGGAGGAAATCAGCAATCTTAAAGTCGAATTGGCAAAGGCTTGTTAACAACGAACTAAACTTATTGAAAAAGGTAATATTCCCTCTGAAGTTTTGTCATGGAAAAACTTCTAACAAATTTATTTTGCAGTTTCAACAAAAGGGTGAACTGGTGTAGTAGCTTCGAGAGGAGCTTAAGATGAAGGAGGTTGAAACCCTAGGTTGGAGGCAAGGAATGGACAATCTTGCCTCCGCGAAAGAAACCCTTCGGGAGCAGCTGGCTTCACGCGAACGTCAATTCAAAAGCATGAAGAAGGAGGTCCTAGCTCGAGGCCATGAAATCTAAGGGCTCAAGGCTAAATTTATCGAAGAGCTGGCTAAAGCCAAATCTGATGCTTAGGCAATTATGTCCTCGTACCGAGCCGACATCAAAGCAGCTAATGCCCAAGCCAAGGATATCTCCATTGCAGTCGAAGTTAAGTTATCATGTGCACTTGACCATGATAGGCGACAACCCCAAAGGGAAACTCTCGAGGAGGTACACGCTCGTGGCTTCGACCTCTCAGCTGATATTGAAAAGGCGAAGACCTTGGAAGGAGAGGCTGCTACTTTGCTTTTAGATGAGGACGATTCATCCAGTGGCTTTAAGAGTGGAGGGGACGAATATGCAGTCCCCGAGGGTGAGGCCCCCGAAGATACTACTCCTGAAGATGCAGCTACTGAAGATATGGCCCCGAAGTAGATTTAGGTTTCCTTATTCGCATTTTTTGTGCAGGTATCCCTGTGTAGATATCTTTTGTTATAATCTTTTGGAAATACAAGAGGAACTTTTTATCTCATTTTCGACTTGTGTTGGATTTTATTTTGTCCTTACTTATGGACTACTTGGATTGTATAACTTGGATGATCGGTCTGAGAATTGGTTTGAACTTGGGATATATTAAACCCTTAGGTATTTGTCGATAGATATAATAATCCTCGAGCTAAGTTTAAATAGATTCAATGTGAGCTCAAAATGTCGTGACTCCTGAGTCCGAGTTGAGTGAGAGCAGGGTCTCGAACTCTATGTATTTCGGGCCTTAGGCTATTTTAGATTGGCCCTTAGGCTCCTTAAGTTGGGCCAATTAGGCCTCTAGAACGGTTATATAATATTTCCCTATTTTCGGCTAAAAGACTTTAGTAAAAAATTTATATGCCTTAGCATGTGTTTTTGTACCCGTTGGGTTTTTCAAAGGTTCGATGTATCAAGACCTTGTTTGTGTACTGATAATCGAACACCTCTTGAAGTTTTATCAAGGGCTGGTCTTATCAAAGTGTTTAAATTATTCGAGGGCTAAATTTATCGAAGCCCTTTAAATTATTCGAGGGTTGAATTTACCAAAGGCCATTATATTTTACTTTTGCTGAGGGTAGCCTGATTTAACCAATTTTTCCAAAGTGTTTGAATGCCTTTGATTTATTATGGAAGTCGGATGTCACCGAGCCGTATTTATTTAGGTTGTGGCCTTTTTACATGACCGTAATCTTTAATATGGCCCTAGCCTTTGGGCATGTCACTTGGACTTATTACCTGATAATTTTACGAACTTGTTCAAAACGTTAGTCCCTGAGTATATTAGCCTTCACCTTTGTTTCGAGGGGATGCTTCTTTGAGGTTTTATGAGTCAGAGTTTTTTATGACTCAGATATATTGATTGATGGTGGAAGTCCCCGAATATTTGAGGGTGCTTTTATGATTTGGCTCTTGAACCGTTTCCTATAGGATTATAAGTGTAGATCTTGAATAATAGTAGACTTCTTTATGACGCTAAGTGTTATTGATATAAATAGAATGCCTCTTCTAGTAATTTGATACATGCGTACACGTTTTGCCGTCGGGGCTCGACTATGTTATATAGACACGGTTCATCTGACCTTTTGTCCCATTACAAAGTTTTCCTAACGAGGACCTTTTAGGCGTGAAGTATTTCCCATGAAAATATAACCTCCGAGAATGATGTCGCCCAGTATTAGAGGTTGATTGAAAAGAAGCATTGGATACTATTGAGTTCTCCTTAGGCATCACATAATTGTTGCCTCGCTAAAAACCTTGACGGTAAAACCCATTTGGGACAAAATTCGATCTAAGAGAAAAAGAGTGCAACATATGCTTTAAAACCTAAGGCCTTTGCGTAAAAAGAGTGTCTTCGAGATCACGTGCCTTCGAGAGTATCGATCGAAAATTTGTAATAATTAGTTTTAAACTTAATTGGACAAAGGTAAAGCCATACCTTAGCAGTAGCATTGTTCGAGTAATGACACGTTCCAATTTATAAATTCACCTTCCATCTTGTTGAGTTTGTAAGATCCTTTACCAACAATTCCGAGGACTCAGTATGGTCCTTCCCGATTTGAGACCGATTTTTCTTCATTCAGATCTCAAGTATTGAGGGCGAACTTTCAATCCTTTGCTTTTGTGTGGCCATTCGAACAAGCGCTGCTTGTCGTTTTTCATCTTCCTTCAGACGATGAAGCAAAGTGGGCTCCACAGGTATCGTCTTAACCCTTGTTGATTTTCCCATGTTTAAGCAGCCTTTTTTAGGCAGTAAGGAGAACTGGTGGCTCCTATCCGACAACCTCGAAATGGATTGACTCAAAGTAGATATTTGCATTGTTAGCCTTTGTATGACTTTCCCACTATCCACGATCATGATATCTTCGATAGTCTTGATCTTATTAGGGATGATTTCGATATACCGATTTGACACCATGAAGCCGAGAAACTTACCCGAGCCAACTTCAAAGGCACATTTCTCTAGGTTAAGCTTCGTGTTGCATTACCTCAAAACTCTGAATGTTTCCTGCAAATAAGAAATGGTCCTCTGCGCAAGGACTTAACCAATCATATCGTCAATATAGAATTCCATTATTTTACCTATTTGTTCTTCAAACATCATGTTAACTGGGCATTGGTACGTAAATCCTCAAACTGAGGCCTCCTCTTTTGCTTTACCGGTTTGAACCTGGGATTGAAGCTCAGTCTATACATTGTGGTTTCCGGCAGAGTCCTTGTTATATCTAAATGGGACCAAGAAAAGCAATCTATATTATCAATAAGAAATTGTATGAGTGCTTTCCTGAGTTTGGCGATCAATTTCGTTCCTAGGTGTACCTTTCTCTAGGGTAGTTAACTTGGTAGCATCGGACTCTTCAGGAATGATGAAGGTTCGAGGAGTAAGGAAGTCCTTTTCTTCGCATGCAATTAACTGTTGTTCCGATTTCGTTGAGGCTGGGAGTTGTGGTTGCTATTTAGGCATTTGCTTACCTTTGGAGCTCGATTTTTCTGAGGCCAAGGGTTCTTGTATAGGCACCACTTTCTCGATTGTGAACGTCTCTTTTGCAGCATTCTGCTCTCCGTGGACTGTTTTCACTCCTTCCTCTATTAGGAATTTCATCATCTGATGAAGAGCTGAAGGTACTACCCTCATGCTGTGTATCCATGGTCTCTCAAGGAGTGCGTTATACCTCATGTCACCTTCGATGACATGGAACCTGGTGTCTTGTATGGTCCCGTCTACATTTATTGGTAGGATAATCTCTAACTTTGTTGTTTCACTTACCATGAAAAAGCCATTCAACACTCGGGATGCAGGTATAACTGAACTTGCAGGCCGAGTTGTTCCACGACCCTCGATCTGATTTTGTTCGCTAAGCTACCCGGATCTAATAAAACATGTTTAACTTGAATTTTATTAAAAAGGATAGAGATTAACATGGCGTCGTTGTAAGGCTGAGATATGTCTTTTGCCTCCTTGTCACAGAATGGTAGGACGTCCGTAGGCACATAGCTGCAAGTCCGCTTTTCCTTTGTGATTGATACTTTAGTGCACTTGAATATAGGTCATTGAGGGACATCGACTGCGCTAATGATCATGTGGATTACATGTTGTGGTTCTTCTTGCTCATTTTTCCTTGCATCTCTCTTCCTGAAGTGATTCTTAGACCAATCACTTAGAAATTCTCGAAGGTGGACCTCGTTGAACAATTGAGCCACCTCTTCCCTTAGTTGCCGGCAATCTTCTATTCTATGTCCATGCTTATCGTGGTAACTACACATCAAGTTCAGGTTCCTTTGAGAATGATTGATTTGTATAGGCCTATACCACTTAGTATTTTTGATTTTTCCAACATTAGACACAATCCCTGATGCATTTATGTTGAAGTTGTACTCTGATAACATAGGCGCCTCTACGGGTTGATTATGCATATCATATCCATTTTTACGTATAAGTCCTCGAGAACTTTGACCCCGATCATTTCTCTGATTTTTCAGAGGAGCGTTTTGACCTAAACCATGCTTCCTTCGATCGACATACGGTTGATACCTTTCTTTGTTCCATCTCGATTCCCTAATCGTATCCCTCGGGGGCTTGGCCACAAACCTGTTAGGATGAACTAAACCCGAGGGGGCTCCTAATTGATCATCCTCAACCCTGTTTTTTAATTTGTAACGGTTGTGTATATTTGACCACGTTACAGCTGGATACTCGATCAAGTTCTACTTTAGCTGTCGAGAAGCGATCAAGCTCTTCTCATACAAACCCTGCATAAAGTACTATACTTCCTAGTCATCGGAGGCCGGTGATAATTTCATTGTTTCCATCTAAAAACTGGACACGAACTCCATTAACATCTCATCATTCATTTGTTTTATTTTGAAGACATTCGATTTTCTCGTGGCTACCTTTATGGCCCCAGTACGCACTTTAACGAAGGCGTTTGCTAACATAACAAATGAATCGATAGAGTTGGGAGCTAAGTTTTGATATCAAATCATAGCTCCTTTTGATAGTGTTTTCCCAAACGTTTTCAACAACATTGACTTGATTTCATCATCATTCAAGTCATTTTCTTTGATCCCACAAGTGTATGAAGTAATATGTTCATTACGGTCGGTTGTCCCATTATATTTGGGTATATCGGGCATACAAAATTTCTTAGGAATGGGCATCAGATCTGCGCTTTGAGGGAATAGTTTTCGTATGAACTTTTTGGCATATAGACTTTTCAAAATGGGAGGTTCCCCCGATATTTTGTCTAAATGGGAGTTATAAGTCTCCACCTTCTTATCGTTATCCTCAATTTTCTTTTCTTCGGAGTTGATCCTCTTAGTGAGCTCTTCGAGCATTTTATAATGGTGGGGTCAGTCCCCAAGTTGTTTCTATTTTGTCCTTCTGATGTTGGTTCAACACATCGATTGTTTTCATGTTCAGCTACACTTGGGATCTTATTTTGACTTCGAAATTGAGCGATGGGGATTTGGTGAGCCTACAACATCTCAAATATAACTTGGAGGCTAACTCCCCCATCTCCTACTCCTAGGGTTCCTTGGTCTCTCAATCGGGCATCCTTGCGTACACTCTCTTCGAGGTATGTGCCTAGGTTGGTCTTTATAGCAATATGAGAACCCACATCAACTGCTTTCATATTTGGCACTTTCCTAGGGTTTACCAGTGGTACACCGACCCCTACATTATTGTTCTCATCAAGACCTTCGTTGTCGTGAACATGTGCAATTTGTGAGCTAGATATGTTTTAGCCTGAAAAATAAGAAATTCTTGACAAGAAAAAGTTTAAAAATAATGTGTGTAATAAGAATCAATAAAGAAATAATCATTATTTTTAGACCCACAGTGGGCGCCAAACTGTTTATCTCGAAAATACGAGTAACAATCAAATTTGATCTACGTGATTTAGTTCAATACCAATTAATGATCAAGAACTATGAAGCAGAAATGAAAGAGACAAGTAAATCAAACCAAAGTTACTTAGCAGCAGTGACCTCGAGTTCGATGACCTCGAGGTTGGCTTGGAATGAGAACAGTTAAATAATAAAAGTAAAATAAGAACAATAGAGCTAAAACACAATGCTAATGAACACTAGGCAAAAAGGTAGAGAGTATATTCTTTGCTGAGTGATCAAATGATCTTACAAATGATTGAGGTCCCCTTTACATAACAGGGGAACCCTAAATAAGGAATATTTCTATTTTCAGTAGGGAATATTCCTGATACAACTGTCTAACTGCCTAGTACGGAATCGTACAATCATATTCCAGGATTTGCGTCATAATTTAAAGACGTGGCAAGAAACTAACTCATTCTTTTACAAACCCATAACGGTACTTTTTGAAGTCGAGAACACTTGGCCCCGGCACTCCTCGAACTCCTATCTAGGCATTGGAGGTGATATTGACAATTTTAGATCTTGTATAACCTAATATTATGCATGATTTACACGCGGATCAATCACTCTTTTGCTCTTAGTTTTGTTTTTACTAATTTATTGACGTCTAAAGTAGCTCAAGGATTGGAACATCGACCAGAGCAGTTATATTAAGATCAATAAAGTGAAATTTCATTTATTTAAAAAAAAAAAGAAGAAAAAAATTCTGTCTTTTTTGAGGTTGTCACTACAAATAAGAAAGTAGAAGTGAGTGACCCAGGTCAATGAGCACTGCGTTGGGGTGGGCTTCTATTTGTTGAAATGGGCTTGACCCTTGTATTCTATGATGAAATGGGTCCCAAAATTCATAATTCATACATACTTTCTATTCTGGTTGCTGCTGTCATTGACCTCTAAACAGTCTTGCACAAGGCTTGAAGCATTTGCAGAAAGTTGAAAAGAACTTTTCCATTATCGAAACAATAGGATACTAACATAACATGTTACATAACTAGATTTTGCTTTTCTCTGTTATGAAAATTATTGGAATGGGCCAATTCTCATATTTAATAAAACATCTTTGCAATGATGAGCAAAAGCGGAGTCAATTTTGATGGTAATCTTCAGACTGCACGATTCGAGAATCTGTAAACAATTCCCACTAATTATCTTCATTTTGGTTTGCTTTGTTCTAAATAAATGATAACTACTAGCTACAGTCATGAACATATGTCCTTTCCTTATATTTCATTTCAGTTTTTTCTACAAGAATTAATTCAAATAGTCGCTCATCCAATTATCATAATTTTTTAGTTAAGTGGATATATTTCGGTTGATGAAAATAGTGATTTAAATAGTCTTTTTACTCTATGAATTATGTGAGGAGTTTCAGCTAAAGATGTTAAACACCTCATATAATAGCTTTAGGTTCGGATTCAAATGCTTACGGCCAATTTTTTCCGAACCATGTTGCATATTGATCTCCTTTTCCAACTTCTCCCAAAATTCCTTTTGAACTTCTATCCTATTTAGCCTTTTCTATGTTAGTTGGAATTAGGTGACACTTGTTAACAACTACAGCTATTTAAAATTTTACTCTGTATTATATAAGTTAAGCATCTACATAGAGAAATAAATAGAAGCTAAAAGGTACTTGCAACTAAATCCAAAATTTATAGTTATGCCCCTGTTTAGATAATTAAAACTTTTTGAAGCAAATATGTACAAATAATTGATTGGGCCTTTCACTCTAGGCGAAACATCAACCCAGTCCCGTAGAAATGCATTATGGATCAGAATGGGTGGGCTAATCTTTTGGGCATAGCTAAGGGAAATTTTATCAAAATAGCATGGTATAGTTAGTTTTTACACTGGTCAATCAAAAATAGTTAGCATTTACTAAGTCAATAAAAAATAGCTATTATTTTGTTGCAATAGAGACCGGTCCCGTATAATATACAGGAGTTTGGTGCATTTGTGTATGAACTCCAGCATATTATACTGGACCGGTATACTTTGTTGACTCCTGTATAATATACGGGAGACTGGAGCACCGGTGCTCAAAACTCCAGTATATCATACTGGACATTTAGACTTGCTGAAACTCCAGTATATTATGTGAGAGTTCCAACATAATTATACTTGAACTCCCGCATATTATCCAACAAGTATAAATATCCAGTATAATTATACTTGAACTCCCACATATTATACGGGAGTTCCAGCATAGTTATCCTGGGGCTCCCGTATAATAGCGGGAGTTCAAGCATACTTATGCTGGAACTCCCGTATAATATGCGAGCGTATTTTTCGGATTTTGAACAGTGTTTTCGTTCAGATTTATCTTTACATGAAAAGTGGCTAAATTTCGATTACTTTTGAAACTGAGCTATTTTCGAATGACCACTAATAGATCATGCTATTTTTAAATTTCTCCCTGAAATTTTTGTAAATCCAACTTCTATTAGAGTATATTAATTAGCAATTTTTACCTCCTATAGCAAAGGTTTATTATTTTAAATAAATACCCCTTTAAAATTATATTTCATAGCTACCTTTTAATTTTTTATAACCAAATATCTATTTATGATCACCTCCTAACCTTAAGACTTATAATAAGCTTTATATTATTTTTCTCTCTCCCCTAAAATTTCTCGTATCCCCTTAAATTTTTCGAATCCCCTACCCCATATCTATTCTCCCTATCTTCGGTAAAGCACCAGAAATAGAGCTTTCCGGCGAAGACTTTTGGGCAGTCGAGCAATCATCCGATATAGAAATTTTCTATGGTGTAACAACGACAACAAAAGGTAATGGTGACGACGAGCGATGATTGGAACCGACTGCGTCGAATTGTGTATTTGTGTTTGTGCTATTTATCGATTGCTTCTTTAAGATACGAAATGCTGCATTTGTTGGCTCTGCTATGATACTTTCTAAAAATTTCAGTACTCCGGGATAACGCTGCAAAGCTGCAATTTGGTTGTTGTGTGGTAGTTTTATATAAAGGCTAGATGTGATATGCAATTTACAATTCCGTCGATTGGTTTATTCTCGCATAACTTTGCTTTCTATTGCCGGAATAGTATCACAGTGACGGGAACAATGACATTTCGAGTCAGAACCGCAACCCTTTCAACGAGACGACATTAGGGTTGTTCTTGAACAAAGACGACGGAGATTGGGGCAGAACAAATTAAAGATTTTGTTACCTATTTTTAAGTGTATTTCAATGTATCTCGCTGTAATTTTATTTATTTCATTATATTTATTGTTTTTTTTCCATTGTATTTCAGTGTATCTCATTGTATTTTATGTATTTCATTGTATTCACTGTCGTGCTATATTCCATGAATGTATTCATATAATTTTTTAATTAATATAATTTATGTTTTCAGATGTATATATGTATTCAAATGTATATGCAGTATGTTTCAAATGTTTTTGCACTATGGATGACCTGCTATACTTCATGTATTCAATGTATTTTTTTTATGTATTTAACTATATTCAATGTAATTATATAATTTCTCTGAAGATTGCTATATTTTTGAGGTATTCTTTTGTTGAGAATCTTTTATATAACTGGAAATACGAATTTTGTGTATTAGAATTGAGTTTGTTGAGTTATATTAGGAGTTTATTATGCTAATTGATTCACTTTCCATTTAAAACTGCTTAATAGACCATGAATTGCGCCGTAAATACAGTCGAATACAATAATCTATCTTGCTATAATTCCCTGTTTCACACCGTAAATACAATCGAAAACATTTGAATACAATAATCTATCTAGCTATAATCCACATTTCACTCCGAAAAATGCTACGGTATTCATGAATACAATAGCTTGAATACATCGAATACATTCTAAAAAACATGAAAACATAATTATAGGAAGTAATATAGTAAATGGTAGTTACAACTAACTAATAACCACTAAACAGTAATGGTCTGTAAAAATTTCCCGATTAATTATTACATCATCTACAATTATTATTTGATTCACATTTTGTACAATATGTTATACAATTAATAATTATTCAGCTTCAATAAATTCTTCTCTCTGAGATTATCATTTAATAAGAATCCCAAAATTTGAGCAAATTTAGTGAGATCCTCGTCATTTTCTAAATTTAAGCTTAACTAAATTGACAACGACCAATTATTTCTTAAAAAATCTGTAAATTCCTAAGAATTACGCATAAAAATAATTTCTACCTAACATATGCAATATACTTAAAGAAATTATATATTGTACATAGTACAGATATATTATATACTATATACTATAAATATATATTATATATAGCAAGAATTACGCATAAAAATAATTTAAGAAAATCTATTTCTACTTATATATCACCAATTATGTAGATTGAAAATAAGAGGAAAAACCTGAAGAAAAAGGTTAACTATCATTACAAAGAAAAAAAATCACAGAGTGATAGAAAGAGATAAAGAAACGAATGGAGATTTGGATGAAAAACTCGGCACGAACCAATTTGGTAAAGAAGAACGAACACAAAGTAAGTCATTAGGTTGGACATTTGCAATTAAATTACAAAAAGTAACGGGTTATTAAAATTATGGAGTAATCGTTAAAGGCATAATTAAAAAGGAACATAGAAAGCAATTTCACTACGCCAAATCGGTTATTTCATAAAATGGGGCTTTTCCTCGTTCCAAAATAATAGATTTAACAATATAATATAATACAATCAATTTTAAATAAATAATTAAAAACTAATATTGTAACGAAATAACAATACAATTGTATATGGTAAAATATGCTATGCCAGGTAGCCAATTAAAAGAATGACACATGAAATCGAAGGCAACTATCATGTTTGACACCATGAGGAGTAAGACTCGTAAAGAATCAATAAATACCTTCCGCCCTGTGGTATTAATGAAGAATATTCCACGATATTAAATGCTCTGCCCGTTATAAAGAATTTATTATTTATGCTCACCCTTACATCTTCATTAATGTCCCTTATAATTGACATTAAAGAAGGGCATGTGTCACGATCCGGATTCCCCACCATCGAGATCGTGATGGCGCCTACTCGTGGTAGCTACGCAAGTCGATTTACTCATTAATAAAAACCATATTTTTGTCAATTTAATAGCATGAATAATAATAATAATAATAACATTAACTGCGAAAGTCTACTTTCCTAAATTTGAATTTAGATGTGAAATACTCAACATAAATCCTCTACCCAAGATGTGGAGTCACAAACTCATGAACTACTAAGAATAACTACACATAATGGTCTGAAAGAAATATAACAACCGTTTGTTTCGAAACGATGAGACTACAGCATAAACAAAAAGTATAAGAAGAGACGTCGGGCTTGTGGACACCTGCAACATACCTCAGTCTCGTAGTAATGAAGTCCTACTACCGAACTACTGCTGTTGCTGCTCTAAACCTGGACCTATGCAAAAACGCATAGAAGGGTAGTATCAGCACAACCGATCCATGTGATGGTAAGTGTCCGGCCTATCCCGGCGAAGTAGTAACAAGTCTAGGACCAGAAACTCACATAAACATGTGCAGTTCTATATACATATGTACCACAAAACAACAGAAATACTGAACTCTATATAGTACCACAAAACAACAGAAATACTGAACAAAATAATTAGAAAGGGAGGGGACATGCTATGGGGAGCACAATTGAATATATATATATATATAACTTATCAGTAAAATAAAAACAGAGCACAACAATATTTATCACAAAGTAAGAAATTTAATAGTTGCACGGCATCACCTTTCGTACTTTTACTCTCATCCTCACCCAAATAATCATATAAAAGTGCACGACATCACCCTTCATGTTTTTACTCTCATCCTTACCCAAACAATCAAATAAAAGTGCACAGCATCACCCTTCATGCTTTTACTCTCATCCTTACCCAAACAATCAAATAAAAGAGCACGGCATCACCCTTCGTGCTTTTACTCTCATAACTCACATTCATGGCACAGAATGTTCCTTCGTGCATAATATAATTAACAATGGCACGGAATATTCCTTCGTGCATAAATAGTTAAAACATAGCACGGAATGATCCTTCGTGCGAATATAATTAGAAATGGCACGGCATCACCCTTCGTGCTTTGTCACTCTTCCTCACCCAAACAATAGTCACAATCAACGGGCAAGAAGAATGAAATAAACAACAAGTGCCATCCCGGCAAGGGAGTAACAACAACACAATAAGATCCCGACAAGGGAACAATAACAACAACAATAGTAAAGTCCCGGCAAGGGAACAACAACACAACTTTCACAACCCGACAAGGGCTCAATAATATAACCATCCCAGCAAGGTATTAATCATAGTTTAACTTAGAAGAGTTCCACATTAATTCACAACATGTACCAACAACGACTCACGGTCATGCTGGACTCCGATGTATAGACACTCGTCACCACGCCTATACACCGCACTCGATCATTTAGCAATTAGCAAGTTATTATACTCTAATCATATTCCCTCAAGCTAGGATAGATCAAACACTTACCTCGATGGCTTATAGTCCACTCAATCCTCAAGCAATACTTTTCCTTTCGAATTTGGCTCCAAACCAATCGTATCTCTGTGATACATATTGATTTTTGGCATTCCGCCCATATTTGAGGGCCAGTTCATTTCACATGCGGGTTTTGGGCATAGTGACATCCAAGATTTTGTGGACTCACTGGTCCAAGCCTTCAACCATAGGTGAAGCCCATCGATGGAGTTGGTGAAACAGGTGAAGAATGGAGAATCAATACTGATATGGAAGAATCCCTAATAAAAGAAATATGAAATAGTAAACAAGAATCTTACGAGTATGGTTCCATGCTTTCGAAAAGAATGAAGCCGTTGCCGGAATGATGTCGTTGGTTGAAACAACAATAATCCATTCCATCCACCCACAATCATTTTCATTATATATGCTAGATAATAAGACATGATGTCCACATTCACCGAAATTTGTCATTCCCCCGCGGAAGATTTTAGAGGAATATAGATCCATCACATGAGCTAAAGATAACTCCTCTCCCGTATCTTGGTACAATTGCCGAAGACAATCAAACATCCTCCACACAAAAGGATTTACTTGTGCCAAATACACCTGGTAGCAGAGGCAGAACTCCGCAATAATGGAATCAAGATCTCCACTCAAAGAGAAATCACCCAAAGTAAAAACGATACGTGTAAAAATATGTAAAACCCTAATTGGGTATGTCACTCACTCTATTAGACCAGGAGCAACAATGTCCAAATCATGGCAGCGGCAGTCTTCCTTCGTAACAAGAATAGTGGAAGGACGAATGGAAGAAGAGTACCTACCAATAGCCCAGTGCGAGGGAGGAAAAAGAAAGAGATGAAAAATATTAGGAATAAAAGAATCACACTCCTTTTTCTTTTTGTTGAACGAGAAACTAGAGACAGTTCGCTTACCCGATTGGCTGGGGCTTAGACAAGACTTAAAAATAATCAGACTAGGGGAATTTCTCTTTGAAGTTTTCTGTTGTAACAAGACTTCTAGGAATGATAGAATCCACCGTTGAAGGAGCAGCATCCCCGACTTTGCCCTTTAAAGAGCTGACATTCTTTGAAAAAGAAGCCATTTGGATGAAAGAAAAGCTTTTTCGTTTGAAGGGAGTTAAAGAAAGGTTAATTAACAGTAAAGAAGATTTTAGAAAGCTTGAAAAATTATGGAGTGTAAAGGTAGAAGGTTGATGTGTATAGTACAAGTTTTGGCAGCTAAATTCATGGCCATGATTACCTCGATAACTAGCAAAAGCTATGTTGAATCGTGGGATGACGTGTATTTTGAGCATTAAATATGGAGAGACGTGCATCTAATCAACCTTTGGAAGCTTTTAGAGGGAATCGTTGTAATTTCCGCTAAAAGAGTATTTCTGCCAACTTCCTTGTGATACAAATCTATGTCACCAGGAAGTAGGAGGCTATCTGTATAAGGTAAAATATATTATGCCAGGTGGTCGCTCAAAAGAATAACTCGTGGAACCAAAGGCAACTATCCCGTTTAGTACCGTAGGGAATGAGACTCATAAAAAAGTAATAAATACCTTATGCCCGATGGCATTAATGAAGAATATTCTATGACATTAAGTGCACTATACGTTACACAAGAATTTGTTATTTATGATCACCGTTACATCTTCATCAATGGCCCTTATAATTGACATTAAAGAAGAGAACGATCCTAGAACCATGTTCCGTAGACGCAACTATATATAGCTAGTGAGCTCTGTTATCATTGTAAGGACACGAAATTTCTAGCAAACTAATACTATAATCTATTTAAAGCTCTATACTATTTTATCTTCTTATTTTTTGTTCTTATTACTGTTTCACCCGGAGGTATTGCTATCAAAATCTTTATTTCTGTCATTTCATCTTCATATCAAGGCTAAGTGTTATATATTTCTTCAATCATCTTATTATTTCAAGATCGAATTAACTCACTTGTCTAGAAACCACGCATAAATTCAACTGAAATATTTTATAGGTAAACAAAAATATGACACAATAGGCAACAACCATCTAAACAAGCTGGTAGTAAAAAGCAAAAGAATTGGCACATAACTCTTTTAATTCATTGATATGCAGTAATGTGAGCAGGGGTGTCCATGGTTCGATTTGCATTAATTTTTCCCTAAAACTAAACCAAATCAAGTAAGTCAAATTTTTTAATATCAGAACCAAACTAAATAAATTAAGCAAGTTTCTTATTTATTCGGTTTAGGTCAATTTTTTGTCTTTTTATCGGGTTTTTTTTGGTTATTTACCTGGTTTTTCTTAAATAGTAGACATACATTACCAAACACATATTCCAATGACTATATTTCAACATAACACTATGAAACGGATAATTCTTTGAGAAATCTATCATTTAGCAGGATATATTGATGATAATTGAATCAAATAATAATGAATAATTTAAGGGCTCAAATAGAAATAGATTATTTTTAGCATGAAATTTATTCTTGTACTTAGCAAAAGAAAACTACCGATCAAACTAAAACACAAAGGCAAAGAACTAAATTATTATAATAGTAAAGAACTTGACTAAAAGTACAAACAACTAACATGTACTATAAAAGTTTAAAAACTTTGTATAAAAATATAAGTGTATAGATAGGTATAATGATAGATTTTAAATAATTACTTATATAGTCAGCTTGGTTCTATTTTATTCAGTTACTTTATTATTAAAACTAAAGCCAAACAAAAAAATTTATGCATTTTTAATATTTAAAATCAAAACCAAAACAAACCAAAAAAGTATTAGTTTTTTGGTCGATTTAGTTCGATTTTGTTTGACCAAAAATATAGATCTTGGTTAAACCGATTAGATTTGAACAAAGAAGAGTCAATCTTAGCTGATATTAATATCCAAAAGATAAGGTTTTCGGTTTTATGGCATATAATATGTATATTGATCGAATGATAATGAATGTGAGCAATAATAACAATATTCAATGATATAAAAAGATGAAAGATGCTATTTAATAGTAATAAATAGCAATAAATGATATCTAAGTAAATAGAAACTAGTGAATCACCCGAAAATGGGTGAGATATGTGAATATTATTTTTGACAATGAAGAGTAATTGATGAGCCTTAAAATAATGAGGTTGTTCTTGGATCGAGTGGAAAAGCTAGACACACATCTTAATAAAAAGGTTATTTTTATGCTTGTATGATCAGATTCTCTCTATAAAGTTAATGTGTTTTCTTATAAATGAATATCCCATGTCCTCTATCTTTGTGTCTCTTTCTATACATAGGGAACATATATTAATTTATTAGTAGAACTCCTAATAGTACAAGTGTAAGAAATATCCACTAGAATATTCTCTTTAGTGTCCTATCTTGAAACTAGCTATTATAGCTCTATCTATGATGCTCGACCTCGACCTTGATCTACGACGACTTCTCGACCTTGATCCTTTCTGAATCTTAGTCCGCAACCTTCATCCTTTCTAGAACCACTTCGATCTTGGGCAAGTCTTCATTGAAGTTGTATTGGTGACACATAGTAGTATGTGAAGGCCTCTTAATGCTAACATGATTTGATAATATTAGAGATAATTTTGACATATATAGGTTTTCGGTTGATTCGATTTTTTCCGGATTTATGTGAACACCCTATATGTGAGTTATATATATTTAAGGAGTGAGGTTTAAAAAAAAGGAATATTCGGAGCGAGCTAGAAAATGGGTCGAGATAAAGTTTTTTAAGAGAAAAAACTTCGTCTGCACCATGCTTTCAGCTCACTTTAGCTAAACGTACGCCGAGTGTGGCTGCCATGGCTAGAGGGAAAGGAAGGGGAAGAGGGAGACCACGAAAGCAACCAATGACACCAATCTCAACCATTAGAAACTTAGTTACTACTAAATTGAAGGATAAAGAGGACATGTAGAAAATGGAGCAACCAGTAGCAACTGAACAAGGAGAGGAGGAAATTGCACCGGTAATTAGCCCAAAGATGAAGGAAATTCAAATTCACAACTCGACGGAACAAAGAGTGAAGGAATTTGAAAGGGGATCTGAAAGGGAAACTAATGGAACGGTAACGATAGGGGAAAAACTAGCTATCCTAGACTAGGAAGCTCTAATAGCACAGGGTGAGGAAGCTAAGGAACCAAGGGATGAGCAGAACAAAAATACATAGACAAAACCCATAGATCGAGGGCAGGAGGTGAAAAGTAGTCAAATCTGCTCCAACAAAATAGAGTGGCTTCTCATGGAATGACTTTAGCATACATACCTCCGCATATTATAGATTTTCAAACAGTGGTGCAGCTTGAGGTGCAGGATGTGAATGAAGAAGAGGAGAACTGTAGTGCAACTCTGATTGCTTATATTATAGGTGAAAACCCAGGATATAATGTTATGCGAAGGTACATTGCTCATAGTTGGCTGGACATTGAAGAACCAAATATATTCATTCACGATGACTACTATGTGATAAAATTTCAAATTATGGAGGATATGCACAAAATCTTCTATGCTGGACCTCATACTATTATAAATGGGATAATCATTCTCAAACCTTGGACTCCAGATTTTGATATAAGCAAGACTAATATACCATTGTGGATGATTTTCCCCAAGTTACCAATGAGCTGCTAGGAAAATGGAGCATTGAGTAAGATTGCAAGTGCGATTAGAAAGCCTTTGTTTGCTCATGAGTGTACAACTATGCAAATAAGGATATCATATGCAAGGATGCTGATTGAGGTAAATGTAACTAAAACTCTTCCTACTGAAATTAAGGTAATGGATCCTAAAGGGAAAGCATTTCAACAGGCAATAAACTATGAGTGAACACCAGTGTATTGTGATAAATTCGAAGTTATTGGGCATATTTGTTAGAATCATCAAGGAAATAGGGAACAAAGGGTAATACAACCACAAAGAATAAGGGAAGCAAAGAAGGTTACATATGAATGGAGAAAAAAAGGACCTATAGCAAAAGATGCCAGAAATGAAAAAGAGGATAATGTAGAAGGGAAAATGGAGGGAACAACAAAGATAATTTGAAGTACCTCACAAAGCTATAGATGGAAAAACTGGAATGCAACAAGAAGAAGTGCAACCTATACTACAACAGACTGATGAGGATAAGGGAAGCAAAAGCAAAGAGATGATGGATAGAGGAAAGAGTATACTAGATTTCAACTTGGAGAACTTTCCTATGATGACTCCACAATCTAGTAGAAATAGCTTAAAAAGAGGGGCTCCGAGTACTAGTGGAGCCAAAAACCTACCTCATGAGAGATGTGGGGAATGCAGAAATTAATAAATGAAGTGGTTGATATGGCATGTGAGGGGTATTAATAAATGGTACAAGAGGAAGGAGATGAGAAATAATCTAAAAGCAAAAATATCAAATGGCAAGGCTCATAGAAACTAGAGTAAAAGAGAAAAATGCAAAAAGAATAAGTCAATACATAGCACCTGGATGAGAGGTGATTAATAATTATAATGCAGCAATAAAAGGTAGGATATGGATTCTATGGGATCCTAACTACTATGATGTGAAGTTGATAAGCGTTGAAGCTTAGGCGATCCATTGTACTGTCTCAAAAGTTAGCACTGATGGGGTTCATGCAGTATCTATAGTTTATGGCTATAATACAGGTGAGAAAAGAAAGAAATTATAGGAGAATTTGAAGGAGATAAATCAGATGGTAAACACCCCTAGATAACTGGAGGTGATTTTAATGTTGTATTGCAGTTGCAAGATAGAAAACATGAAATCCAGTAACTCAAGCTGAAACACAAGACTTTAATGATTGTATTCAAGAGTTAAAGCTAAATGAACTAAATTGGGAAGGTTAATACTATACCTGGTCGAATAAACATGAGGCCGGAGATAGAATTTGGAGTAGGATTGATAGGGTATTTGGAAACTATGACTAGATGATATAATTGGGCCATATAGTTACTGTGTATGATTAACCTTACATATCAGACCATGCACCTATGAGTTTATCTTCCAATGAAATTCAGAGAAGCAGGAGAGTACCATTTAAGTTTTTTAATATATGGGCGAACATGAGAGATTTTTACAGGAAGTGCAACAAAAATGGAACCTCAAATTGCATAACCATAAAATGAAGAATGTATGGATGAAGATGAAGGCATTGAGAGGAGTATTGAAAAAACTTAATATGGAGAAATTCAAATTTATTAAAAGAAAGATAGAGTTGAGTAGAATTGAGCTTG
Source organism: Nicotiana noctiflora (assembly GCA_032618575.1). Classification (NCBI taxonomy): domain Eukaryota; kingdom Viridiplantae; phylum Streptophyta; class Magnoliopsida; order Solanales; family Solanaceae; genus Nicotiana; species Nicotiana noctiflora. The sequence goes on from JASVEL010007621.1 coordinate 120,467, forward strand.
ATAAAGTTCAACAAATTATAAATTCAGACAACAATGCAAAAATGTTATTGAAAGAGAAAGAACTGATAATGAATCCGGAGAAATGGAGTATGATAGAAGAAGGGGCTCTAAGACATAAAGAAAAAGGCAAAGTGGATACAATTAGGAGACTCAAACACCAAATATTTTCATGTTGTGATGATAGAAAGGGGACAAAGAAAATAAATTAATGAGTTACAAGCTTTAAATGGTAGTAGATTAACTGATGCAGAGAACATTCAAAAGGAGATTGAGGATTTCTGCAAGTCTTTGATGGGAAGTGCAGCTAATATTCTACCTGGTATAGACAAGGAAATTGTGAAAAAAGAGCCAAACTCAGCAAACAACAAAGAATAGAACTATGTAGAGATGCGACTAGTGAAGAGATATATGATGGCCTATGCTCTATTGGTGATGAAAAATCACTTGGAGTATATGCCTACAATGATTTCTTCTTCAAGAAAGCATGGCATATTAAAGATGAAGTCATAGAAGCTATAATGGAGTTCTATAAGTAGGGAAAGTTGTATAGAGCAATAAACTATACGGCTATAACACTAGTGATATACACTTGAATAAGGAAACAAATTGTGAACTGAGAGTTAGTTTGATTAAGAAATCGAAGGTATCTAAGCCTAAAACTGTAAGAGAATTCAAACCAATTGCATGCTGCACTTTTCGTTATAAGCTGATCTCAAAGATTCTGGGTGCCAGGATTCAGAAAGAGATTAGTACAGTAATAAATAAAGCACAAGCAGGATTTATACCAAGGCGGAAGATTGCTGACAACATAATATTGGCCCATGAGCTAGTGAAGGCATATACCAGGAAGAATCTGTCTCCTAGAGTTATGATCAAGATAGACCTTCAAAAAGCGTATGATTCTACAGAGTGGAGCTTCATGAAACAAGTAATGAAGGAGCTAGGATTTTCATAATTATTCACAGGATGGATTATGGAATGTGTGCAGATAGTTATCTACTCTATTGTAGTTAATGGTGAACCTACAAGACCTTTCAATGCTGCAAAAGGGCTAAGGCAAGGTGATCCCATATCACCTTTCCTGTTTGCTATTGCTATGGAGTATCTAAGCATGAAGCTAGATATTTTTTAAAGAGGAGAAAGAGTTTAAATTCCACCCAACTCACTTAAGCTTTGCAAATGATCTTCTATTGTTTGCTAGAGGTGATTTAAAATCTGTTCAATCTATGCAAAAGAAGTTCAAACAATTCACTGAAGCATCTGGATTGCAAGCAAATCTAAGCAAGAGGGAAGCATATTTTGGAGGAGATCAGGAGACAAGTAGACAGCAAATTCAGTACTTAGGTTTCACAAGGGGAGAACTCCCATTCAAATATCTAGAAGTTCCTTTACTACAAAGAAGTTGAGCCTAATGCAATGACAATCACTGATTGAGAAAATGACTAGAAGAATTACCTCTTGGATAGTAAAAACCCTTTTATATGCAGGTAGAATGTAGCTAGTTCAAAGTGTTCTATTTGGGGTGCAGGCATTCTGCGCACAGATATTTATCATTCCAACAAAGGTGATTAAAGTAGTAGATGGACTATGTAGATCATATGTTTGGTCTAGGGCAAATAAGATTACAAAAAGGGCTTTGATAGCATGAGATAAAGTATGCTTACCAAAGGCAAGTGGTGGACTCAAAATAATCAATTTGAAGTTGTGGAACAAGGCACCTATTGCAAAGACAAGCTGGGATTTAGCATACAAGCAGAACAAGATATGAATCAAATGGATACATGCTTATTATGTCAAGACACATCAGCCGAAGACAATGGAAATTCCTCAACAAACATGCTAGATGGAAGAAAAGTGATTGAGTCATACAGTATAATTGAAGAGGTGCAACTTTCACAGATTTGGAAGAAAAGCATGATCAAACAAATATACTTGCACCTACTGGGAGATTACAGAAGAATGGAAAAGAAGACATTGGTGTTTCAAAATGCAGCAAGTCCAAAAGCAAAATTCATCATGCGGCTGATGATCCAGGACATGTTAATGACTTGTGACAGATTAGTTAACTGGAAGATGAATGTAGAACCTGCGTATGTGATGTGTAAATAAGAAAATAAAACAAGAGATCACTTATTCTGGCAGTGTGATTATGCAACTCAAGTGTGGAACAAAATGTGCAGATGGCTTGGAAGGCAGAAATTGAGAAATGGCAATTGGCAACAGTTTCTTCAATGGACCATAAGGCAAGCAAAATAAAAATTCACTTATGCGATGATATTCAGAATGATGTATGTAGAAGCTGTGTACCATTTATGGCTTGAAAGAAACAAAAGAATATTTGAAAAGAAGAGCAACAAATAAGGAGCAAATTGCAAAAGATATAGCATATGTAATTAGTACTAGAGTTACTCCTAGGAACAAACAATATGTTTGCAGTTTATGTTTCTAGGAAGATTAGTAAAGGGAGTAAGCAAAAGATCAGCAAGCTGAATTAGCTTTGCTTTGTTTTGTAAATACTTTTTTGTGATTAATATAAAGAATTTAGTTACAAAAAAAAAAATGGGCTGAGATCCGAATACCCGAGCCGTTTAACAGCTACGTAGAGTCGTGCCTTCTCTTCGAAGGCTTAGGGGAATCCTACGACACGCCAAAGTTTGTAAAGTACTTCAATAATTTACGTATATTCGAACGCCTTTGCGCCTCTGTAAATTCTGACATTTCTTCTCATTCCGCATCTCAGAAGACGGATACAACAAAAGTCATTTGAATTCTTAAAAGAGAGTCTTTAAATACCTTTCGTCTCTCCACCTTCCTTCTTGTTTACAATTATTAGGGATTTGTACATTATTTTTTCTGTAATATACATACACAAACACACACAGAATTATTGTTTTCTCCAGGCCAGAGGGACATTTAACCATTACTCTCTCTTAGGGATTTACTTCTAAAACATGTCTTACGCCTATCTCTTCAAGTATATCATCATCGGCGATACCGGTAACTTTTCCTCTTCCATTTCTCCGTTTTTAATTGCCTGTTTCTGTCATGCTTTCTTTTATATTCTGACGATTTTGAGGTTTTTGATTAACACTTGATTTGGATCTGATCAATAGGTTCCTGGTGATTCTGATTGAACTCAATTTGGCGTTTCATAAATTTTAATTATCTCGATCTGGAATAGGAACTTAAATATCTGGCAATTCATTTATGCTGCTATGCGAATGTGGTCGTTGTATCGGTTGCGCTTCAGAAATGTGAATGTTTTTTTTGCATGTCGTGTCATATTGCATTTCATATCTAAATTGATGTTGCAAATATATTCGTGATCGCTGCGAACTGATGTCTTAAAAAAGAGAGAGGATGCTATCAGCCCAAGCAATTTGATCTAGGTCATTTGAATATTTCTCATCATGAGATCAAGCTAAACTAGATTTTCAGCACTTGTGGCTGTATTGTATCATTCGCTCAATAGGTTTTGGAATTCTATATAGGTTATAGGTTATTGTCTCTTTGTGAAGTCGTGATGTGAGTAAGGCTAGAAAATGGTATTCGCGAAATTCTTCTTAGGTTGCTTAGTTTGCAAAATTCACGACTAAAACAGTTAGCTTTCTGTACCATCAATAGAGGAAGGAACTTTTTTTTTTTTTTTGAAGAGGAAGGAATTTGACTGTCTGAGAATTTGAAAATAGTGTACTTGTGCTCTAGATTACGTGGTCGTGTTGGAAGATGCGTTCCTTTAGGGATTAATTGTATGTAGCTTACGGTTAAGATGATTATTCAAGAGTGTTTTCAGCATATCAATTCAAACAACTGCAGTTTGTTTACATATTGCCTTGGGAGCACCTGCAATCCATGTAATGAGAATTTAACCTCTTGGTGTAGTATGCATAATGGTAACCAAGCTAAATGATTCTTCATGATTTTCCATGTGTTTGGTTCTGTACTTACACATTCTCAGAACTCCTTTTTGCTTTTTATGTGCTGATACCAATGCATTTTCCCCAAGCATTTATTACAGATTCATTAGATTCTATTGGTATATGTCTCTGATGTTAGATTATGCATAGCTTAAAGCTTTGTATTAGACATCATTGATAAGGTTATTAATTCTGTTATGCAGGAGTTGGAAAATCATGTCTTCTTTTGCAATTTACGGACAAACGGTTTCAACCAGTCCATGACTTGACCATTGGGGTTGAATTTGGGGCTAGAATGATCACAATAGACAACAAGCCCATAAAACTACAGATATGGGACACGGTTTGTGACACATCTTTTCCTTCTTTCTCTGTTGATTTAATTTTCTGTAATGCCTTAAAATTCTAAGATTAGTCCATCGTTCAGCTCGTTGTTTTGGTTACTAGGAGCTTCGGATTATCTATCCAAATGTTTAAAATTCTGTCTTTGGTGGTAGAATCATTCTTCTGGTCTCCTTATTCTTTCTCATGCTAGTGCGACTGACTAAGAGCATGATCTAATGAGTGTTCTCCGTCACAGGCTGGCCAGGAATCATTCAGATCAATCACGAGGTCATACTACAGAGGTGCTGCTGGGGCGCTACTTGTTTATGATATTACAAGGTATTATCTGCAATGTCTTTGGCACTTCTATTCTCGTAAGAAACTCAAGGTTACGTGTCTCGTAATATAGATAATGTACTTCTTGATCCATCTTTTAAGCATTGATCAAAGTTCCAGAAATATTCATTTAAAATTCTTGTTACCCAGGATGCATTCAAAGTGCAGAGTTCACCGCATTGTGATTATGTTTCAATCTTTAGTATTAATTGCTCATAGACCATAGGCTGTTTTACCTAATGAAATGCAGAATATTTTGATTTTATCTTTTCATTTCATTACTTGTAGCCTTTCTAACGGTGTTCCGATCATGATGGTTAACTTGTCTTTGTTTTTCTTAGAGGATAGTTGAATAAGCTTCTAAAACTAACTACAAGCACTGGGTTTTTTTTGGTTCTTAATGTTTTGGTCTTCACCTGTAGGAAACTTAATATGTAACTAAGGTGTATTTTGTCCAAAAACTATGGAAGTTTGGATTATTTCATTTAGTGATGATTTTGTTTTTCCCCATCCCAAAACATTTTAGGAGGGAAACATTTAATCACCTTGCTAGTTGGCTGGAAGATGCAAGGCAGCATGCCAATGCAAACATGACCATAATGCTGATAGGAAACAAGTGTGATTTGGCTCACAGAAGAGCTGTAAGTACAGAGGAGGGTGAGCAATTTGCCAAAGAAAATGGATTGATATTTATGGAGGCCTCTGCCAAAACAGCTCAGAATGTCGAAGAGGTAAGAGATTCCCTCATCTGCTACTTCTCTTATCTTTATTATCCATTCATGGACATCTTTCTGTTATTAAACTTAGAGCTTAGTTGCTTATCTGATTTCTCACTTTTTCAGGCTTTTATCAGAACAGCCTCAACAATTTATAAGAAAATACAGGATGGAGTGTTTGATGTATCAAATGAGGTATGCCATACCCTGACCATATATATATATATATATATATATATATATATATATATATATATATATATATATATATATATATATATATATATATATATATATGTAATCAATGTTGTTTGCTTGTTTAAAGAGTTAAAAGGAAGAAGTTGGAGAATATCCTCTCCCTTGAAATAATTTAGGCGTTTGGATACCTCTGGAAAGTTTTTGGGGAAAAAATTGCGCCAAAAACAGACATGTTTGTAATAATTGTAGGTCTTTTGAGTGTTCTGTCATAAGGACTTTCTTTTGAGAATGCCAAAACCACTTCTTAAAAAATGATTTTTAGAATAAAGTCTTTGTCCAGTTCTTCTTGAAAAAACTTAAACCATGTATGTTGAAAGTTATTCTGCAAGATTTCTAATATTATCCAAAGATGAATGCCACTGAAGGAGCTCCCCTAGTTAATCTGGGAAAATGAGCAAGTCCAACATCCTGCATGAGAGAAAAGACCATTAGGAGAACACCCTTTTCAGGCTCATATCTTCTGTAGTTTAGTTGGACATACGTAGCTTTGTTATTTGCAGATAACTGCTGTAATAGCTTCTGAAATGCCATTTCCCCCGCTGAAAAGTCTTTTGAGTGGAAATTAAACATCCAACTAATAGCCCGTTTGGCCAAGCTGTAAAAATCGGCTTATTTTGAGAAGTGCTTTTTTTCAAAGGTGTTTTTCTTAAAAGTACTTTTGATGAGAAGCAATTTGTGTTTGGCTAATTAGTTTGAAAAGCACTTCTTAGGAGCAATTAGTGTTTGGCCAAACTTTAAAAAACTGCTTTCAAGTGTATTTTTCTCAAAAGTGCTTCTCAAAAAAGTGCTTTTGGAGAAAAACTACTTTTTTCTGCTACTCCAAAACTGCTTCTGCTTCTCCTCAGAAGTACTTTTTTTCCTTCCAAAAGTTTGGCCAAAGACCTCAATTTTTGGCCAAAAGTGCTTTTGGCAAAAAAAAAAAGCAATTTTGGCCAAAAATAAGCTTAGCCAAACATGCTATAAGAATAAGAGTAGCTCTTTTAGCAGCTCCTAATTGGATTAGTCTTTTATTTCTGATTTTAAAAAATGGGCTCTTTAATTCTCATCTGACATTGATCCGTAAATGCAAATTTTATGTGGAGAATTGAGGGTGAATTTGGTGCCTATTGAGAGGTAAATTTCCTACAACTCCAGGATATGGAACATACTATCTTTGGACGTGAAAGGAAGTTAACTTCGAAGAAATTAAAGACTTGATATTTCTTCAACCATCCTAAGAAGTACCAATCCACCAGTGTTACTAGTTCTTACGGCAATTCATGGACCCGGTGTAGCATATTGTTAGCATAGTTCCTTGTTTAGTGGAGTATCAGTTATGTGGAGTACTGATAAAGATGAGTGTCCTGATTACTGTTATGAGAAGCAAAAAAGCTGAATGTCCTAAAAGTTCAGTAAATATGTATGTATCTCAGTGATAATTGATTTGCACCGTGTACTGATGTACATAATAATAATTTCCAAAACTAAGGCTTTCCATTTTTCTTTTGCAGTCTTATGGAATAAAAGTTGGATACGGAGGCATTCCCGGGCCTTCTGGTGGAAGAGATGGAGCTGCTTCTCAAGGAGGGGGTTGTTGTAGTTAAAAATGGACATTTATTATTCTAAGCTATCATGTGTTCCTACAGTTGTTTATTTGTAGTTTGAGATTCTTAATATTGTGTATTTTCTTCAGTCAGCTTGTTTTAAAAATGGATATATGTGCAGCAAATAAGTAATGTCTGTACATAAAGACATTGTATATTTTATTTTCGCATTTTCTGTGTAATATTAGTGGGCCTTCGGACCTAAGAATTGTAAAAGTGGGAATTTTTTTTTTTAAGTGAAAATGGTATTTGAAAATTAGGATAGTGTTTGGACTAAGGGTGTCTAATGGGTGGGCCGGGCTGATCTAGATAAGGAAAAGTTGAAACTGTCCGGGTTTTTGAATTGGGCCGGTTGCGGGTAGGGGTTACTGGGCTTAACGGGTTTAGGTTCATCCCGGTAAAAAATGAAGAGAATTTTTTACAAAAGACATTTATTAAGACCTAATTAGCAATAAATAGAAACCATTTCCTATATTACGTGATATAGATATGTTTTACGTTATTTTATGATATATAGTGTATTAAACAAATTGTATTCAATAATACAACATGAAATGACGCCGCACAAACAGGAATTCCTGTAAATCATGATTTGTATTTAGGTGTATTAAGCTGTATTAAGCGGGAAAAAAGTAACGTTTCAGCGCAAATCATGGGAAGGTGAATCTGTATTTAGATGTATTAAGCTGTATTAAGCGGCGTCATTTCACAAAAAACGGGAGTTATACCATAAATATAGGAAAGTATTAAATTTAAATTTTTTGCTACAAAATAAAAAAGGTTATTATATTATGTAAAATCTTAAAAATGTATTTATATATTACAAATAAGGTACTAACCTATTCTATACGTGGTAAAATACCATAAGGATTACAGGTTCATCCTAGTAAAAATGAACCATAAGGATTACGGGTTCAAGGGGCACGGCCGGGTTGGGTTAGTATTTTTTTGTTTTGTATCTTGTATAACTATTGTAATTTATATTAATATAAAGTAAAATATAAAGATTACAATAAAGATGAAAAAAACTAATTGTACTTATAAATTACAAGTGCTACATTTATTTCGAAATTCAAACTTACAAATTGAAAGGTTATCATTAACAAGTAAATTAACGAAAAAGAGTAAATTCAAAGGTTTTGCATTGCCTTAGACTCTAAAACCTTTAAAAAAAAATTAAAATCTAGCCTTTAAATTGATCTGGGCTGGGCCGAAAATAGGTTCTATGGGGATGTTGGTTGATCGGGTTTGACTGGTCCGATTAACCGTATGAATTAAAGTGAACGAACCAACCCCTAACCCCAGTAGCCCAACCCACCCGGCCCTCTAAGTACTAGGCCGAGCCGCTCCGGGTTTCAACCGATCTGGGCCGGATCGGGTCCCGTCCCGTTTGACACCTCTAGTTTGGTCATGAATACAATATTGGGCCGTTTATGAAGTTTTTGTGAGTATCAAGTGAATTTTGATAAATAATTTTTTGGAGTTTTACAAAATTTTGAAAAATTTCAAAATTCATTTTCAAGTGAAAATTGTAAATGTTATTGCCAAACACTGATTTAAATAAAAAGAAGTAAAATTTTTTGAAAAAAAGGGGGTTCTTTTATGACCAAACAGGCCCTTAACATTTTCAAATAAAATGTGGTATGGTTTTCAGATCACGTGAGCTTCTGTGAGCGGAAAAAGGTTCAAATCCTAAGTCCCAACTTAAATGCTAACTTTTTGAACTTAAAATACATTTTTACTGCGTAAACAAAAGTTATTTATTTATATATAATGCGATATTATATCGCGCTATAGTTTAACGGTATTTTTGTCATTAAAGTATAATGCGGTATAATAACGCATTAGATATAGCGCGGTATAATAACGCCTTAGATATAGCGTGGTTTTATACTAAGTTATACCTGTTAAAAAACCAAACCCCCCCTCTTGAAACCCCCCCCCCCTCTCCAAAAACAATTCGAGTGGACCCCACCCGTCACACAAAAAGATAAGATTGTAGGTCCCACATCCAACCCAAGCCTTCTATTGTTGTGGTTTTCTTGTTTCAAACTCAAAATTTCAATTTTCTGACTTTTCTAAAAACATAAATCGAGGTATTTCGACTTAGTTTATGTCGAAACTCGTATAATAATGCAGATTAGTTGTCTTGAATGTGTTTTCATGTTATTTTGTGTTTTGTTTAAGATTAAATTGGTATGATATTTTTATCCGGATTAAGATATTAGTGTTCTAAAAAAATAGTTAAAACTTGAGAAATATTTTTTTTTTGTTAATAAAAATGTTCATAAATTTATTTTACTATTTTATATGTAATTTGCGAATGTTATGTTATTAAAATATATTTATCATTTTTATTTACTTTAGATTATTTTTGTGCTTAAAGACTATTGCCCTTTTAGCGTAGTAAAATATAGAGCATTTTAGTGTAGTAAAATATAGAGCCTTTTAGCGTCGTAAAATATAGAATCTTTTATCGTAGAATCTATGTAGTTTAAGTATCTACTATATTTATTGATCAAACACAAACTCTATCCAATTACAATTTACAAATATTAATTTTTTATTTCATAAAACAAACACACAAAATTATGAAAAATATTGAATTTGGCAAACATATTAATTCAGGTTAGCTTGGTGCTACGAGGCCTCAAATATCAAGCCTGGAACATATAGGTATATACTCTATCCAATCAAATAATTAAATATTAATTATTTACAAAATAAAACAAACACACAAAATTTTAAAAATATTGAAATTGACACATATAAGAATTCAGGAAAGCTTGGTGGCACTAAGTCTCAAATATCGAGCCTGAAACCCAAAGATATATACGTTGTCCAATTAAAAATAAATTATTTAATTTATAAAACAACCACACAAAATTATGAATTTTTTTTTGAAATTGACGCACATAAGAATTCAGGAAAGCTTGGTGTTACCGGGTCTCAAATATCAAGCCTAGAACCCATAGGTATATACTCTGTCCAATTAAATAATTAAATATTAATTAGTTACAAAACAAACAAGCATACACAATTCTAAAAATATCAAAATTGACACACATAAGAATTCAGGAAAACTTGGTAGTATTGAGCTTCAAATATCAAGCCGGAAACTCATAGATATATACGCTGTCCAATTAAAAATTAATTATTAATTTATAAGACAAACACACAAAATTATGAAAAAATTAAAATTGACACACATAAGAATTCAGGAAAGCTTAGTGGTATTTAATTTATTAAAAAAACGCAAAAAATTATAAAAATAATTAAAATTGACACACATAAGAATTCAGGAAAGCTTGGTGCTACTGGGCCTCAAATATCGAGCGTGGAACCCATATACTCTGTCCAACTAAATAATTAAATAGTAGTTATTTACAAATAAAGTAAACACACAAAATGGCAAGTGGTTCATAAAAATCATTCACGTCTCTTCGCTTTCATTGCAAAAACTAGTGGAAATATTTGTCCGTTGGCATCTACTGCAACTGCGATCAAAATATTAATATCATTCTTTCAATAGACATGAGTACCGTCTATAGAAATTACCGGATTACAATGCACAAAATCATCAATTGCTGGTTTAAATGACCAGAACACATAGTTGAAAATATATTATGGTATTCCCAAACTACGCTCATGTCTCCATTCAATAACAGTCTCGGTGTTAAAGTGTTTAAGTGCGATCATGTACCTGGGTAGAGATGAAAATGACTTATCCCAGTCACCATAAATAATTTCAAATCCACGTTTGCGCTCGAGATACGTATTTCTTTTGGTTATAGTACACCTATATTCCTGGTGGACGACTGTAATACACTCTTTGATCTTGTACCTAATGGACACTTCCATGTATGGAATAAAGACAAGAGAAATTAAGTCTACATCCAAGTTGAAGTGATTCTCATTGAATGTGTCCATTTCACATCTATGTGCTAAAATATTTACCCACTTTTCACAACCTTGATTTCTTCTTGTTTGCACGCAACATCCAGTTACAACCCATAAAGTCTATATGGCATATAATCTTGTAAACCTCCGGAGTTGACTCCCTTACCGTCATCTTACGGCACTCTCTTACGCTGTAGATTTTTACAGCCCTGATTTGGCGAGTTTTATCGGGAAAATACATGCCCTTTGCCAGCACCGTTGGTCTAGACTCATCCCACATTACTGACCAAACTTCGTTAAGATCCCTTGTGAGGGCATCCACATCCTGCATACTTGGCAAATTATCAAGGTAGGGAATATTCCTCTTATGAAACAACACGTGAGACTTGTACACTTTTGATCTAACGGAAGGTGGAGGATCATGCTCATTGGTAAGCTCAGGTTCGACATTTACTTCCTCCTCATCATCATCCTCGTTAGGGAAGGATGTGTCATCTCCAGACTCATTGGCATTATTTTCATAATCACTATTATCTTCTGACTCAGCACATCTGTCAAATCACAAGTAAATACATCGTCTACAGGCAACTAAATAAGGTAATCAAGTTGCTCATTTTCACTGCACCAAAAAGAACAAAATGATAAGCTACTCAAATTGATAAATACTTTACATATAGCTATATCACTTTACTTACAAGTCTTACTGAGTTGATATTCCATGATGGATATTTTCTTGTTGGTGATGACTCCCGAATGGACCACCGTGATCCAACACGTCGGAACTACGCATATTACAATTAGGAGTGGGGTCATAACTTGTAAAATTCACATCCAGATGGTACCCTCTTTAGAACATATGAATGTCAATACAAATCCAATTCAACAAAAATAAACATTGAACGGCAAGAAAAGGTGAAGTTTACCAGTTGTCTTGTGGAATATGTAAAGTAGGAGATAAATTATTTCCTTGATGCTCATTCGCTGGTGGTGATAAGTTTAAATCAAGGCAAACTCTTTCATCCATAATTTGTCTGATAAAAATTGCTCTAGAATAACCAGCCGATGACTGGGGGTTATTCCTACTATGCGCAACCTCATTATTGGGAACGTTGACATACATTTCCAACATTTTTATCATAATAAATTCGTTGTATTCATCTCAAATCCGCAAAAGATCTCTAAGAGTTTCATCACCGTCGATGTTAAACTCGGAATAACAAGTAAACCCCTGCGGAGTCATAGAAAACGAAAATCTACCGGTTACATTAAGGTTCACCGAATGTTTCCTCACACTCATTTTTTATGTAACAACGATACCAATTTATCGTACTTCATTGTAAGCGGTAATTTAACATGACATTGTGGAAATGAACTATACCTCACAGGTTTATTCTCTGTTTCACCGCCCCCCTCCCCCCAAATATAATGAAACCCTTATTTTACCTCTTTAGACATTATAAAAAATACTTGATAACAAGAAGAAAAGTTTGAACGGAATTTAAAATATTTTTAGAATGGATTTTCATATATAGAAAATTAACTTTTTTTGGCAGCAGAAATGTATTTCAAGTCCAAAAAGTTGGCATCTGTGTTTCGAACTCTACAAATCCTCCCTTGTTGCTTTCGTTTTATGTGCATGTTTGAACAAAAAGTGTTAAACTCTATGTAAACTAATTAATGATAAAAGGGAAAAGGGTCGGGTATACCCATGTAATATTAAATATGCTCATATATCCTTCATTATACTATCAATTTAAATTTACCATACCCGTTAACAAGTAATAAAAAATACCCTTATTTCTAATGGTGCTCCACCATGACAATCCAAATCCAACATGATCTGACATTTGGGTGAGGTGAATGACACCTCACCATATTCTTCCCCGTTCATTTTTTCTTTTTCCGTCATACCTTAAAATGGAGGTTCCAAACTTTTTTCTTTTTAAATCTTGACAAAAGTACTGTTAATCTCCGAACTTAACACAAATAAATAATTTCCAAAAGACTTAAAGAACAAATCACAAAACCTGTGAAACAAACAGGTTTTGAGGTATAGGGGCATCAACCATCTCCGTGAGGCCACCACCACAAAAAGGCAACGTGAGGACTTGTCCCTTTAGATGTTGAAAGCTTCAAACCCAAAATTTATATTGAATTTAGGGATAATAAAGTTGCACACTGTAACTTTTTCATATGGAACATAGTTATTTAAATTTCAGGCTCTAAACTAATTTTTTTCCAATAAAGCAGGTAATCCATCTTGGGCACCTAGGAGAATGTAATACATGCCAAAGTGATGCGTGTTTGTGCCTTGTTTATAAGGAAACCTTAATACTTTAATTTGGTATCAACCATTGATCTTAGCAAACTCAACCCGAAGGAATGAGCGGGCACAACTACTTTTATCCGAATAGTGGTTCGGGGTCAATCCATATGGAGTTAGATATTGGAGTGAGGAATTACGTTGCACTAATACTGTGATTTAGCTTCTAATTTGACTTCAATCATTTTTGTGTTTTCTCTTTACAAACTATTTTATAAACTATTAATATGAAATCTAGATTATGCTAAGATTAATTCTAAGTGTAATATGGTAATAGGAAAGGGGACTAGGGAAGTAGCATTTACCTAGGTGGAATAACTAATGGGTAATGAAATTCAATGCAAAGATGATGTAATGGGATTATCGGATAACCGTTGCTCTATGCATTCATTGTCACACCTCTCGATAGAGAGAACAATTTTGCCCAATTGACTATCTCGAGACCAATTGGGTAAACTAATTTGCCCAAGCAACTTTAGGCTCAAGTTGAGTAATTACTCTCTCGAGGTTTATACCCGTTACTTGGACTACCATTCTCATGGGTCCATCCTAAATCCTTGTTGGAGTTGATTGAGAGGTTTTAGGCTCTCTTTCTCAAGAAGAGCCCAAACCTACAAAACTAGATTAAGTGTTTGCAACCACAAAATCCCAATGAAAAATATTTAATCAACCCAAATCCTAACACCCACAATCATCTAAGCATTTAATAATCTAACCCATTAATTACCCATACTAGGGTTGGGCTACAACCCTAGCTATGGGTTTAGCTAGCCATGGAAATTGAAGAAGATGAAGAAATTAAAGATGAAATTGACATAGTAATGGATTACAAATTAAATCTAATGTAAAAATACTAAGAAATTGCCCAAAATAGGCATATATTGTGTTCTCACGAGCTCAGCCGCTACTGTGTCATGTCTGACATAACCTAAAAAAGTAAAAGAAGCTATTTATACTACACAGTAATTTTCGGACAAAAATACCCCTGCGGGTCTCACGCGGACCGCACACTTTTGTCATGCTGCCGCGTAGGGTATTTGGGCTTCAGATTCTCTGGCACTGGAACAGGCTACGTGGACCGCACACTTATGTCACGCGGCCGCGTAGGTACAGTAACGCGGACCGTGTAGAAATGGTACGCGGCCACATTATGTAATTTCTCCAGTTGCGACCTCTCTGATTCCTCACCCACACGGCCGCACTGATTTGGCACGTGGCCACGTGGGATTCTTCCTTGAACAGTTCTTCTCCGATCTTCATCATTACGGACCGCACAATAGTGGACGCGGTCCGCGTGGGTTTGCCTTTGAAATGAGCCCTCTCTGAACATTCCTGCGCGGCCAAACACCAAATCAGTGCGGTCCACGCAGTAGTAGCTGGGTCTCTGAATCGACCTGTGCGGCCGCACACCAAAACAGTGCGGTCCGCACAGGATTCTTTTCAGTCCTTCAACTTTTTCTTTTGGCGCTTAGCCGGTTTCACTCCTTTTTGAGCCGATTTGACGGTATTTGTCCTTTTGTCGCTCAAACCTGCAAAATAGCGCACTTGTAAGCAATGAAAGGCCAGTTCAACACATTTTATGCACAAATCTCGGGCAAGAAGGGGTTTAAAAGCATGCAAAATTCCTAGTTATCAGCCGCACCTCAATGTAATTTGTTTTTTGATTTGTTTTTAACTCTTTTTGAAATTATTTATTTATGTTAGGTTCGGATATTAACAGTAATTTTGTCAAGATTTAAAAGAAAAAAATTTTGGAAATTCCATTTCAAGGTATATGGGAAGAAGAGATGGAAGCTCAAGAAGACGGTGAGGTGGCATCCACCTAGTCCAAATGTCAGACCATGTAGGATTTGTATTGCCATGGTGGAGCACCGTCAGAAATAAGGGTATTTTAGATTACTTTCTAACGAGAGGAGTAAATTTAGACTGGTAGTATAACAGAGGATATATCAGTATAATTTTTAATAATACATGGGCATACTTGGCCTTTTTTCCATGATAAAATAGAGGATAAATCTTAGTCAAAGATAATTAAATCTTGATCTAAGTGCATTGAATAAGAGAATAAGATATAACCAACCTTATAGTTCAATTTAATATCTTTAGAAGACATCAAGTATAACAATAAACTTATATCTTTAGTGTATCATTCCATAATGTAAGAGAAAGAAGAAAAAAGAAGGGATGTTGATAACTATGAGATCTATCTTTATTGATTTGGCAATGATATTACAGATATTTGTATTTGCTATCTAAGCATTTTCTTGGTATTCCGTTCTTCTCCGTTTTTCTTCTTCTTCAGTGGAAGACCATTTTTCTTGTCTTCTTACCTCATATATATATTATCAGTATTCCCTTTTGTCCACCAGTCCTTAACCATAGTACCTCCATCCCTTGACTGTCCTTCACGTCACCTCCCTTAAATATCATGATATCCATTTCCCATATAGAGGCTTTTTGATGGCTCCATCTCAGCAGTGGCTGAGGTCTTCGTTGTTATTACACTCTGTGGGTACGACCACGACTTAGTTGACCTTTTACGATTTTATTTGCGCTAATCCATGTGTTGTCATATTTTGCCCATATAGTTAGTCACTCCGCCCGTTGGGATTGCCTATTGGTGAGCTCGATGGGCGGACACTGTTGATTCAAACACTAGGAGAAATATGAATTCTTTATGCGAGGGGCAAGATACTTATGGCGAGGTAGCAACGTGAATTCTTCTAGGATCACGTCGGAACGTTATGTTAGTTCAAGATTGGAATGTCACGTCAGTTCAAGATGTCATCAATATTCCTCATGCGTCATTATATCCCTATAAATAAGGGGGAAGCTCCTCATTTGAATTGTTACATTTTTCAATTGCATAAGATAGAATTTCACAAGTCTTCTCGTCTTTCCTTGTCATCTTTCTTTCTTCCTATCAAAGAAAATAAATGGCTAGTACTTCTTCCCACTCTGATAAAGTTGTAGGTGCGCTGGTGCCGGAGAACGACGCATCCCTATCACTGAGGGAGTGGAAGTGGTGGAAGATGATGGGTTTCCGATGGTGGATGAGGTGGCTCCCCGCCCAAGGAAGGCGAGGACCAATTTTAACAGCCCTACCGGAGATGAACCGAAACTCGTTGCTTTCACGATGGATGTTGCAGAAATCAATGCATTCAAAGCCAAATGGGGGGTCCCTGATCATATTGAAATAGTGCAGGCAGATAAGGATATAGTACATTTACATCGCCTGAGCTACTGTGCATTTTACGCGTATCCCTTTGTCATAAGGTACATGTTTCCCCTTCCTTCATTAGTGGTTGATTTCTCCTATTTTTATAAGGTGTGCCCGGCTCAACTCTCTTTGTATGCGTATAAGCTTTTCCTTATGCTCATCAAGTACGCGGAGCTGGCTGGCTGAGGAGTTTCTCTAGAGCACATGCTTCATCCCCCCCCCCCCCCCATTTTCTTTGAGGTACGATGATTCATATGTGACATCGAGGAACCAAGGCCATGGTGGTGAATATTGATGACAAGACCTACCGCCGCTTCTGGAAAAACTACTTCTATGTCTGGATAGAGTAAGTCGTATTGAACCCGACATAGTTTTACTTTGTGCAATTTTTCTTAAGATGGTCACCGGTCGTATCATTTTAACGACTTCGCTAAGGATATGATTTTGTTTTATAGCTGAGAGACTACCTCCCTCGCTAGTTACCGATATCCGTGTGAGTGAGCGAATTCCCCCCCCACACAGTGGGGATTTATGAATGGGCATCTTTTCATGAGAAGTTTAGGCAGAAGCCGCTTACTGGTGAGGTGGTTCGATGTGGTTTTGCTTTGTTCTCTACTTCATATTTTTTTACCTTGTCGTAATGTAATCAAATTCCTCATTAATTACAGGTCGGAGAGGAGTGAGAAGGACGAGTGCTCCTTTGCTCGCGTTCTATCAACCGATGACCTCTACTCGGGCCGCACCAAGAGCTTCTGTAGGCGAGGGTGTAGAAGGTCTAGCCGCTCGCCGGATCACACCCGTGGCTGAAGCCGTACACTTGAAGGTTATTCCTCAACTAGAGACTTCAGTTCCTACAATCCAATCAATGGGTGAATCCTCCCGTGTTGGTAGTGGATAGGCCCCATTGAAGAGGCGAATGGTAGTGTTTGAAGGCACTTCTTTAGCCGAAATACCCTCGAGGGGCGACCTTGTTTCAAAGGCACCCGAGATCGGTGGTGGTCTCATTATGGATGCAGAGGTGATGCCTGTTGCAAGCGTTCAGGAGGCTATTGCGATGAAGGGACGGAGTTCTGAGGCCGCTATTATTGTTCCAAGCAGGCCATCATCATCTCAGCCGAAATGCACCCCATCTTCGACCAATGAGAGGGGGAAGGCTTCATGGTTGAGGATTATGAATTCGAATCTGACATCGACCCTAAGGACGTGAGGATGTTCGAGGAGGACTTTATCAAAACTGTGGTGAGGGGGGAAGGCCCTTCCTGTATACTTGAAACTCTGTTAGATCTCAACCCGTTGCAAGAAACAGTAGACTTGGTACCACAATTTGATCTTTTGTTCTTTAGCGCTGAAAGCAAAACCTTTAGGAGGTTAGCAATTTTGGGCTGTCACGCGGTATGGCTGCAATGGTATTAAGGGTGAGTGAAACCTTAGATTTTTTTGTGTGTGACCACTATCATTACACTGAGTCATTCCCTCGTCTCTTATTTTTAATTTTACTTACATGCTGGTGATCTAGAGTGCTCATAGGGCTGAGATGTAGGCCAAGACTTTGTCTGAAAATGGTCGAGAATTACCGGCGGTATTGCAATAGGTGCCGTGAGATGACAAGCAGCTCATAGCGGGCGTTAGCACCCAGTCCATTATGGAGGAGTTGGAGAAAAGAGATGAGGAGATGATGTGGTCTATCCATAGATGTAATGAGCTTGAGGGACTACTTCATGCCAAGGACGAGGAGCTAGAGGCGGGCAAAGGAGTTGCCGCGGAGTGCGAAGACTTTCAGGCAAAGGTTCTGCCTTTATGAGCCAAACTTGAGCAAAGTGCTACTAAAGACAACGCCCTGAGTGCAGAACGATCGGAGAAGGTGGCCGAGCTAGAAAGGAAAGTGGCAGAATTGAAGAGATTCGAGAGTGCTCAAGTGTCAGCTTTGGCGATGGCGGCTGCGCTTGAAGAAACTATCTGCGTCCTTAAGTCCGAGCAGGAATCTAAGAGGGTGACGACCACTCTGAGGAAGGCATAGCTCGAGGAGCGAATTGCTGAACTTGATCAGGATGCTATCGCAGCCCATTTTTCTCGCGAAATCAGGTTTATGACATTTGGGAGGACAAATCGTTCCCTTTTGGGAATTAGGTTTAAGAGAATTAAAGAGTCGCCACCTAATAATTTTAGTGTATTAGGACACTAAGAAGGGTTTTGTTTGGATAACCAGAGATTGGGTAAGGTCTTAAAATTATCCCGAATGGAAGGTGTTAGACACCCCTCAGGATCCACTAGTGTGGTTCCTGGCCAAGCTATTGTTGTGACTTAAGGTACAAATAACATATGGACAAGTAAGGCTTCAAATAAGAGGGAATTTTCACATAAAGGTTATAAATAAACAAAGTCAGAAAGCATGAAAGAAAGTTGATTTAGAAGAAACAGTTAAAAGATTTAAAGAAACAAAGAACAAAGGAAAGGGGTTCCTAGGTTTATTAATAATATGGATCACCCCACACAATACCCGGTAATCGCTTATACACGTGGTGTTATCGCATGGTCATCATATCCATATCTACTTTTTCCTACTCCGTTAAGGTATCAAAGTGTTGAATAGTCTCGTTTACTTATTGCATGCTATTAGCCACCCCGAATCTATCAATCCCGGAGGTATTTGGGATTACTAATCCTAAAGGGAGGAGATGTTAGGATTATTTGTGGTTTCAAAAGGTTAAAAATACTAAGGCGACAAACAAAACACATATAGCAAGTTTTGGGAGAGCATATAAACAAATAATAAGGCTTAGACAAACCTCCTTCAAACCAGAAAAAGTACATAGTTTAGCATGTCTTACACGCACGGTTTAAGGCCTTATTAAAACTTACAGATTTGAGGCAGACTGATTTATTACATAGTTTAGATAGGAAGCCCGAATTAGGCCTGCCTGCTGGTTGTAGCTAATAACATCTGATTCAGTTTATAGTTTTATCCTATAGTTTGCCTAAGTGATAGACGAAAATCTACAGATTTCAGAAATAAGAAGAAAACTGATTGCAGACTGATTTAGGAAAAAAAGAAAGTTGCCAATTAAAAAATAAGTTTTAGAAGAGCACAAGTTTTACCATTGGTAATACGTTATTACTGCTAGTTTTTAAACTTACCAACGAGTGAGGTGATTCATAACCCTATTGGCCTACTTTCTATGTGTTTGCCAACTTTAAATATTATTATAAACATAGAAGGGTGCATAAATTCTACAATATGATATCCAAGAGTTGCGTGATATCTGATTATATTTTTTGGTTATTAGAACCTATAGACAAGTTTGCCTATTGAAAAGCGGTATGCAAGAATCAGAAAGAACCTATAGGCATATTTTCAATGTGTGTGTGCAGAAGCTATAGATATAATATCTACATAATAGTGCAGGATCCCTATAGTCATGGTATCTAAATAAGAATGCAGAAGTTGTTACAGACGTGGTAACTAAATGAGAATGCAAAAGTTCTTATGGGCATGGTAACTACATGAAAAATGCAGAAATCGTATAGGCAAGTTATCTACATGAGAAAATACTGAAATTAGAGATTCCTATAGGCAAGTTATCTACCGTTTTGCATGCATGATTACCCCTCTCTTTTCACTAACCATCCCCAAAAGTTTATTATAAAGTTATTATAGTCCAAAGAAAATAAAGTAAAAAAAATACATCAAAGTTGAAAATTACAACCAAGGAGAGCCTGATTCAGACTTCCTGTCTGAAGTATGAAGTAAACCAACTCCAAAGATCATGTTTCAAAGCCTTTCTACCTCCTGGGTGTGTCGGAGTTCCCTAAGAGTTTCCTAGGAACTCCGGGCAGTGCTTACACCCAAATGTATCACCATATGAATCCAAAGTGCGGTACGGAAGGGCCAGCCCTCAGGTGTCCAAGTTCAGAGGGAACTCAAGGTCCCAAGGCGAGGCTCATAAGAGGGGCACAAAACTTAGGAACTAAGAGGGAGAGTGCAAGTGCAGAATTCTGAAAGGGGAAAATGGAAAGGGAAATAGTACATATAGGGATATAGGGAATGGGGAGTTTCAAGAGATAAAAAAGTAGGCTAGTGGCCATAACCCAACAATGAGAGATGCTAACACACCCATAAGCCTACTGGAACACATTGTTTAGAGGACAGGATCCCGTAAGGGATCAAGTTTAATCCATAGACAATAATTTGCATATTGCCATATTTTAAACTGTAACTCAAAGCACATAAAGAGAATAGCAAAGAGGAGTTCATATCATAAACAAGCAAAAGAAAATAACATGCTAGTTTAAGTATTTAAATCTGCAGTAGTAAAGAGACAGAGATGTAGAAAACTGTTAGTAAACATATTGTGGTGATGTTGAAAATTAAAACTAGGACATACCAGTTTCAAAGAAACAAATAGGAAAAGCAGCAGTCTTGTGAAAGTCAGAATGCAGACAAGAGGGGAGAGTTCTATTATGTGAGAGTGGGAATTTAGAAGTGAATGATTGTTAATCGTGTGTGCTTTGTGAAAAAAGGTCGTGTATTTATAGTGTGAAAGTCAAAAGGAAATAAGGTAAGAAAATAATTGAAGACTGACTGTAAATCAGTTACATAAGACTCCCTTTAATTAAGGGATTCAGATTCAAATGGGTATAAACCAATTAAGAAAAGCAATTAATCAAATACTTTGTGCAAAGTAGGCAATTAGGGGTGGATACATAAGAGTTTTATTTAAAACCCAAAATTTGAAATACACAGCTGTGCAATTAAGGAAAGGGAATCAATTAATAGCCAATAACTCAGAGGTCAAGCATTTTGTTATGAATGAACCGAGTCAAAAAGTGGGAAAGGTTTTTAACTTAAAGGAAATTAGCAAACATGGAAAGGCATTAGACCCTTATTCAGAGGGGAGTATGAAATAATTACAAATTTAAAAACTACTTTAGAGGAAGGTTCATCATATATAAGGAGTATACAAACACGTTAAGCATGAAAGAAGACTGTAGTGTGATTGTAAAATCAGTAGAATGTCCAGTATAGAAGAGTTTAGCAAAAAGTACAGAGTCATATGAAAACAAAGAAGTCCAAACCCAATTCAAAGACTCGAAGTCAATTTGAAAGAATTAGGGGTTTCGAAATGAAACCCCAGTTCAAGAAAACCATAAACCAAAGATGAGAGGGCAAGCAAATGAATCGAAATCATATTTAGAAGTTTTAGAAAAGAACAGGATTTTTCAACAACAGAACTTATGAAAAATATGATAGCAAAGTAACATGCAATCATAGTAGAAGGATTCAAAGAACATAATGGCAAATACTGATAAGAACAGTAGAAAAAGCATGCTTAGAAGAAACTTAAATAGGGCTCAATAGAAGGCGAACAAAGAGACTTAAAACTTAGTAGGAAAATATAGTAGAAGAACACAAGAGCACTGGAAAAGTATAGTAGAAAAGCATATAGGAAAACACAGTAAGATAAACATATAAGAACATGGTAAAAATATAGTAGAGAAGTCTACGAGACTATAGTATAGGAAAATACAGTAAGAAAAGCATACAAGAGATGATATAAGAACACAGCAGAGGCAAACACACGAATAACAAAGAAGAAAAATCATAAAAACACTTAAAATACTTTCCAGAAAACCCTAAATCAGAAAAATAAGACTTTGAAAAGTAAGGGAAATCATTTGAAAACTCAACTAGAGCAAAGATACACAACAGTCTAACAAAATCAGAGAAAACCTCGAAGAGTTAGGGTTTCAGAAGAACCCTAGAATGAGAGGTTTTGAAAAGGTCACCGATCTGAGTCGGAGAGGTCAGAACCAGGCTCAAAACACCACGGTACGCAGGAGCAAGGCCGGTGATGGCTCTTAAACCTTCAGTTGCCAAAGGTCTGAGCGCAAACCTTCGAGGACTGGCCTCTAATCTTCATGTATCAGGTGTTTAAGAGCAAAGGGAGGTGAGTCTAAGACTCCCAAGGCCTGAGAAGCCATGGATTCCGGTGGGTTTCACGGCGGAAGTTGGTAGGAGACGATTAGGGTTTACAGAAGGTTCAAGAGAGTTTGAGAGAGGGGGGTTTCAGGGGCGGCGGATGAATGAAATGATTTTAGGGTTGGAGTGTTGGTGGATTAAAAAGGAAAGGTGGAATCGTGGTCGTTGATCATTTTGATCAACGGCTTGGATCAAAAGGGGAGTCGGGCGGGTAAAATAAATGGGTTAGTGGTCGGGTAATTTGAAATTGCAATTGGGTTTAATTGGGGGTTGATTTGGGCTACAATCGAAATGAAATAGGGCTAGATTTTAAATAACCATTTTTACCTTTTTATTTTATAAAAATAGTATAATAATTTTTGAAAACAAATTAAAGGTGCTAAATTAATTAATAATATATAAATGTAATACTCCCTCTGTTTTAATTTATGTGAACCTATTTTCTTTTTAGTCCATGCCAAAACGAATGACACATTTTCTTATTTGGAAACAATTTACCTTTATGCAATTATTTATAGCTACACAAAATAAATGTTCCTAATTTTACATCACAAGATCAAAAGTCTTCTCTCTTTCTTAAACTCCGTGCCCAGTCAAATGAGTTCACATAAATTGAAACGAAGGGAGTATTAAAAATGCCGAAATTAAATTTGTAATTATAAACACAATTATTTTTTAAAATAGGCTAATATTGCAATTATGTGCAGTTTAGCTTTAAAAATACTAAATAAATTTATTTAAATATCTAAAAATTACCTTAGCTATATTTTGGGATAAATTTAAGAATAAAATAAATTAATCACAAAAATGATAATTTGAGGAATAATTATTGGTTTTCATATTGCTAAAATAAGGCAATAATTTGATTTTAAAATCTTTTAAAAATTAGGAAAAAATACTAAAATATTTGAAGACATTTAAATATGCATACATATGCTATTTCAAAACTATTTTGCATATATAAAATATATAGAGAAAAATTGGGTATCAACAGATGCTTCAGGCTTGGGAGATCATGTCGCAACTCTTGAGGCCGAAAATGCGCAACTATTATCTCAGACCGAATTTGCCTCTGCTACTGTTCCTTGACACTTTTATGAGTTATGGGTTCATGTCGAGGCCCAACGTGATATATACAAGGGCTTGTGGGAGGCATGGAGTGTTCGTGATGCCGCCTTTGAAGATGCTCGGGCAAAGGCACGCGAGGCTCGTATTTCATATAGTTACGGTCCTACGACACCGGAGGCTAGTGAAGGTGTTGAGGTTGAGGATGTACTTTCTGATGATGAGGATGCTGGAGAGAACGACGGTGGAGACGACGCTGAGTGAAACTTTGTCGCACCTTTGCACTTAGTTTTTTTTTTGTTCCTTTGTTGTTTATTTTTACCCTTTTCTTGAGGGCCCCTGTTGGCCTTTTGTAAGGCATGACTGTTGTGCATGTATATTTGAATAAAATGGTAGCTTTGCCTTTGTTTGTGTATCTTTTGACTTTCCTTCTCCTCCTCTCTTATTTTTGGAGAGAAGATTCTCGGATTTCTCCGTGATGAGTCCCTGACCTTTTAGTTGGGAGAATGAGGGTATACCTAGTTTTCTTGATCCGAATGAAGTCATATCTCATTTTTTTGTTTTTGAAAGACGTCACCTCATCTTCTGATTCATCAACTTGGGCGAAATCAACCTTGATTTGTATATTTGAATGAGGTTGAATTTAAACTTGCCAAGTTGGACGAAGTCAGTTTTGACATATATATTTAAACGAGGTCGAATTTAGACTTGCCTACTTGGGCAAAGTTAATATTTGATGGCGAGTTTAACGATGGCAGGGGGCGAGCTCACGTGAGACCAAACTATGACCCGTTATGATTTTGATGGGGTCGAGCTTTGATTTGTTGATTCGGGTGGGCGAATTTTTGCTTTTACTCGACAATGGTCGACGGCCGTAATTCGAGCGAAATCGAATTTGTAACCCGTTATGAATTCGAGGGAGGTCAAATTTCTCTTTCATTTGGGGATGCTGATGGCCATAAGGGTGTTAATTTGAGCGAGACCGAATTTATACCCGTTGTGAATTTGTGCGAGATCAAATTTTTCTTTCATTTGGCAATGGCCGATGGCCGTATGGGTCTTAATTCGAGCGAGGTAAAAATTTTACCCGTTGTAAATTTGAGCGAGGTTAAATTTTTCTTTCATTTGGTGATGGCCGATAGTTGTAGGGGTGTTAATTCGAGCGATGTCGAAATTGTAGCCCGTTGTGAATTCGAGCGAGGTCGAATTTTTCTTTCATTTGGGGATGGCCGACGGCCGTATGGGTGTTAATTTGAGAGAGATCAAAATTGTAGCCTGTTGTGAATTCGAGAAAGGTCGAATTTTTCTTTCATTTGGCAAAGGATGACACCCGTAAGGTTGTTAATTCGAGTGAGGTCAAAATTATAAACCGTTGTGAATTCGAGCGAGGTTGAATTTTTCTTTCATTTGGCAACGGCCGATGGCAATAGGGTGCTAATTCGAGCGAGGCCGATATTGTAACCCGTTGCATTACTTTTGTTGGAGAACATTTACTCATCGCCTTATTGTTTATGCGTGCGTCGTAATGAGTCCCAATTTGTTTAACTTTGCTTTCGTTGGAGAGTACCGTGCATCGGGCTGAGTTCCGATTTATTTAACTTTTCTTTCATTGGAGAGTACTGTGCATCGAGATGAGTCCCGATTTGTTTAACTTTGATTTCATTGGAGAGTAGTGTGCGTTTCATGGGCCCATCGCTTAGTCCCCAATTTCGGAGATTGTTTCCTAATAACGTCGACTTGCTTGAGCCATTTTTGTTATTTTTGGTGTATTTGGTGGCGTTCATTCCTTGTTCGCATATTTGTGAGAATGCTCGTGTTCCTTTTCTAAACCAAAAAAGAGAGCATGATAAGCTAAACCAAAAAACTGTCCATTTCCTTGGTCTGGTAAGTTGGTAAAAAGGGGAAAACGTTGTAGGGTCGTTCACTTTGCCCTGTGCTCGAATGGCGGTTTCAGATTTGACAGTCATGTTTGGCTTCATCGTTAGTCGTGTCTAAGATAGCTTGAAGTGATACTTGGCTACAGATGAGGCGTGTTTTGCATAGACATCAAACACAATTTCGATTTCAAGTAGAGATCTGACCTAGATCGATTCGGTTATCTCAAAAGCTTAGCTATCCCTTTTTGAGTTGGCGTTTGCACTGAGATGGTGAGGCTATGACAGCTTGGAAGTGATACTTGGCCGGTTTTAGATCTAAAGGAGCCAAATTGTTTGACAAAAAAGTGTTGAACTCTTTGATAACATAATTATGATAAAATAGAGGATAAATCTTAGCCAATGATGATTAATCTTGATCTAAGTGCATTGAATAAGAGAATGATGTATAACCAAACTTATAGCTCTATTTAAGATCATTAAAAGGCATAAAGTATAATAGTAAATTTAAATCTTTGGTGTATCATTCCATAATGTAAAAGAAACGAAGAAAAAAAGGGATGTCATTGACAACTACGAGATCTATCTTTATTAATTTGGCGATGATGGTTATAGAGATTTGAATTTGCTATCTAAGCCTTTTCTTGGCCTTCCGTCTTCTCCTTTTTTTCTTTAGCGGAAGACCCATTTTCTTGTCTTCTTACCTTCTATGTATATTATCACTATTATCTTTTGTCTAAATGCCTTTAACCAAAGTGCATTCTTCCCTTGACTATCTTTCACATCCCCTCCCTTAAATCATGATATCCACTTTTCAATCCATGCTTTTTGATGGCTCCATCTCGACGGTGACCGAGCCATGTGGGTACAACCACGACTTAATCGACCTTTTACCATTTATATTAGCGCTAGTCCATATGTTGTCAGATTTTGACCCATAAAATGCCGTTGCCTATTTTGCGCACCGCATTTGGCCACATAGACGTAGATGGGCACGCTATCTAGCGGAAAGGGTGTGAAACAGCCAAATAAATTTAGCTACCCTCAGTATTTACCGCAAACAATTATTAGAAAATTGAACAAAGTTTCATTGAATGATTGTCAACTTCCCATAAGTCTCTTTTCCTTTTTGTGTTTTTGTTTTGTTAAATTGAACGGTCACCTGCCCTTGGGTGCTGGGTTTAACAATTTGAAGCCCAAGGAGAATGAACTATGACAAGATTTGATGTTTAGGGAAAAGACACTGGCAAGTTGGAATGGAAGAAAAAACTGATCGTCCATTAAAACTTGTTTTCTTCGTATGATTGATCTAAGCCTCAGTAAACTTAGCAAAATGGGCTTCACTCATAATTATTTATTACTATTAATTAATTTCTTGAAACTTGATACACCAACTCTTCTTGGGAATGTGACAGCATAGCATAAACAAGTATACCAATTCTGGCAATTTTGGATCATTCCAGATCTCACCTGTCATTCATTTAAGTACCAATTATTTCTAACAAAATCTCATTACATAATTTATTTCTCGTTTATAATAATCACATTTTACAACGGACGGTTTATAAACGTCGGTTAGCCCCTTCTTTTTCTCACGCACATGTGATCATATCTAATTTTCCTTCAAACTAGCGAAATGACGTCCACTAATTAATAATCGTCGGAAAATAATAAATGATTCTAATATAGTACATTCGTCAGATTTTTTCCAGCAAAAGTACAAAATTATAACTGTTATCCCCAAAATACCCTCATTCACTTGCATTGTCTGCCAATCATTTTTATGGTGCTCTTGTAAATTTTGACAAAACTAGATCTATATAGTTACACTTGAGAGGCTTAAAATCAGCACTATAAAAACAAAACCCCAGCTCCGTTTCAATTTCAATCACACTCACTGCCACACACTCCATAGCAGAGAGAAATAGCTGAGTAGAGCATACCCATGGCTTCCGTTGGAGCCTTAAAATCTTCGCTTTCTCCGCAAAATTGCATTAATGAAAGAAGAAATGACTCTACTCGTGCAATGTCCTTTCGAAACCTTTCCTTTTCGTCGTCTCATCTATCTGGAGACAAGCTGATGTCTATGGCAACCTTACATTCTCAGCAGCGCCATTCCAGCGAGAGGAGGAGTCCACTGATCGTGTCGCCTAAGGCTGTTTCTGATTCACAGAATTCGCAGACATGTCTTGACCCTGATGCTAGCCGAGTAAGCACAAAATATACTCTTTTCGGTTTGATTTTATCAATGATTTCGTGAATCTTTATGCATATAGTATATATATACCAATCTACATGGTGTTAGTGTGCGAAAAGTAGTAAAATTTGTTAAATCTCTTCTCCAATTTATCACTAAAATGAGGTGATTGGATTGCGGCGGTTGGAGGAACTAGATCATGGAAGTGATGGAGTGAATTGCTTCAGAGTAAAGTAATTTGACTGACTTAGTTCTAGATCCAAGATCCTCTCACCTCTTCCGCCTCTTTCTGACACATCATCACGTGTATAATTAAAAATGTGCTAGGACTATTTCATTTTGTTTAATATTACTCAAAATTACTTGCTAAACATACTTCAAAGATTCATTATGCACATGATAATCATAAGCTGATGAATTTTTTACTTGGAAAGTCTGATAAAACTAGCATTATCTTCTGGAAACTGTAATCATTGGATCTGACTATATGAGGATGAGCAGGGCATTACGATCCCGAATGTCGCTGTCAGGCATTGTTCCTAGTGTCTGTCTCACCTACTAATCCTTAAACCATGCACCTTTTAATTGCAATTACTAGCGGATTGCCACTACAAGTTGTCAATTTAAAAAAAAAATGATGTCAACTTATTGCATTTTCATTAAATAAATAATATGTATCTTGTTATACTGTGGGTTCACAGTATTGACTTACTGTTTCCAGAAAGCCTTATTAGACAATAGCTTAACTATGATTTATGTCTTCTTGAAAGTGAAGTTAAACTTGCATTGTTAATGCGATTTGGTGCAGAGTGTTTTGGGAATTATTCTTGGTGGTGGAGCTGGGACCCGTCTTTATCCTCTAACTAAAAAAAGAGCAAAGCCAGCAGTTCCTCTTGGAGCAAATTATCGTCTGATTGATATTCCTGTAAGCAATTGCTTGAACAGTAACATATCCAAGATCTATGTTCTCACACAATTCAACTCTGCGTCTCTGAATCGCCACCTTTCACGAGCATATGCTAGCAACATGGGGGGTTACAAAAATGAGGGTTTTGTGGAGGTTCTTGCTGCTCAACAAAGTCCAGAGAACCCCAATTGGTTCCAGGTAACTCTTTGTTCCTGCTGTACACAATTCACATATCACTACTGTTATTGTTATTAATTACGGGAGGCAGATCTCATCCAATTACTGCGAAGCATATAAGAAGCACTTAAAATACCTATTTTCCTGAGATTTCAAGGAGCTGTTTAGACACGCCTTATTTGAGAAGTAATTTGGGGTCTCGTTTCGTGCATGACACCTGGAATTAAGCTGCTACAAGCATTTTGCTATTGATATCAAGGTAGTTTACTTCACAGAGAGGCATAACACACGTGTACGTAACTACTTGTCTGTAGGGAACTGCTGATGCTGTCAGGCAGTATCTATGGTTGTTCGAGGAGCATAATGTTCTTGAGTTCCTCATACTTGCTGGAGATCATCTATATCGAATGGATTATGAAAAGTTCATTCAAGCCCACAGAGAAACAGATGCTGATATTACTGTTGCTGCACTGCCAATGGACGAAAAGCGAGCCACTGCATTTGGTCTCATGAAGATTGACGAAGAAGGACGCATTATTGAATTTGCAGAGAAGCCGAAAGGAGAGCAATTGAAATCAATGAAAGTAAGACTATCATAGTTCTAATGCTTTTCAATACAAAACCACTCGCAAAAGAAATTACAAGCATGCGCTAACTCATTTTGTGATGTATTTCAGGTTGATACTACCATTTTAGGTCTTGATGACGAGAGAGCTAAAGAGATGCCTTTTATCGCAAGTATGGGTATATATGTCATTAGCAAAGACGTGATGTTAAACCTACTTCGTGATAAGTTCCCTGGTGCCAATGATTTTGGTAGTGAAGTTATTCCTGGTGCAACTTCGCTTGGGATGAGAGTATGTATTTCTCTAGAAGTTACATTTTGCAAATTATTTTTTCTTATCACAAAAAGTGAAACTTTTGCAGTGTACAATGCATAAAAACTTGCATCATCCTTTAGCATAGAGAACTATACCTCTAAAGCAATTTGTGGGCCTTATTGTCTCAACGTCTTGAATTCTCTTCCAAATATGATTATGAACATGAGCTCTCTTTACTCTTCTGCAGTCTTGTTTAGCGCTTCCCAAGTTTTAAATGTTTCTTTCTAGTCTCTTTGTTTCTTCAAAATGTGGAAACTCAAAAAGGAAAGATGAATTATGAGCTAAATTATTTTTAAAATTATCTGTTTAACTTTTCCCGAGGTCTTATGTATCTGTGTTCTCAGGTGCAAGCTTATTTGTATGATGGATACTGGGAAGATATTGGTACCATTGAAGCTTTCTACAATGCCAATTTGGGCATTACAAAAAAGCCAGTCCCAGATTTTAGGTAATTCTTCTCATCTCAATGAGATAGTTCTCTGTAGTTTTCATGGTCTGTTATCCCACTCACTTTGATTAACCACTATTGTCTTTAATATTTAATGAAGCTTCTACGATCGATCAGCTCCGATTTACACCCAACCTCGATATCTGCCACCTTCAAAAATGCTTGATGCCGATGTCACAGACAGTGTCATTGGTGAAGGTTGTGTGATCAAGGTAATCAATTATTGTTTCAAAGCCTCTACATTTTCTAAGTTGCATTTCTGAAGCTGTCGGTTGCTCATCCAATCTCTAAAAGCCATGGATGCATGAATATCTCATTTTGGTACTGTAGTCATGTTATTCTTAACAGCAAACATGTGAGACACATCTTGACGCGTTCGATACTTTGCATGACCTCATCCATAGTCCACGTTCTTTATAACTGAAATCACGCTTACATAGAATAGAAAATGAAGTTGAGTATACTGAAGTCTCTCCTTTCTGAGAGGTGCTTGCATTTTCGTTGCTGTTTAATTTGCCATCGAGGAAGCAGAGGGAAAATGATCGGAGATGTTAGATGTTATAGATCTTACTTAATTTGTTTTGCTTTTTCCTGAAAATTTAAGATTTTGATTACCTAGATGTTACTGCCTACATTTTTATCTAATTGTCTTAGTTTTATGAGGAAGTAGGGCAATCTTTTTCTGGAAGGAAAAAGGTAGTAGTTTATACGTTATACTACCTTGTTTCTGTAGAGAAAAATTTGAAATCTTGTAACGAAACCGATCCAGATTGATTGAAATGGGCATTGCAGATGGATAGCCAACCCAACTAGGTTATGGTTGAGTCGTAGCAGTAATTATTGTTATTTTAGGGCCATGAGAAAGGGAGTAGGATGAAGAGAATTGCCCAGACATCTGTCACCATCTCCGTCCTTGTCCTTTTTCATCAAACTACGCTCCAGAAAATGGAGAAAAGCGATGTACCAATACATACTTGTCAGGTGCTGGTTCTCATGGAACCTTTTTTTGTGTGCAGAACTGTAAGATTCACCATTCTGTGGTCGGGCTCAGATCATGCATATCAGAGGGAGCAATTATAGAAGACTCGCTTCTGATGGGGGCAGATTATTATGAGGTAAAGCTAGGAATTCCCAGCTTACCGGAAAAAGTATCTAATAATATACATGGGAACGTGTATTTGACTCTCTTCAGTTAAACCTTACTGTTGCATATGTGACCTACCATAGAGCAAGTTGCCTAAAGTCAAATAACAGAGGATAAATAAATTACTACTTTGTTGGTTCTCTTACTGCCTTAGTTGATTATTGTGGACTCACTTTCTGTTCTTTATTGGTCCAGACTGATGCTGACAGGAGGTTCCTGGCTGCAAAGGGTAGTGTCCCAATTGGCATCGGCAAGAACTCTCACATTAAAAGAGCCATTATTGACAAGAATGCCCGTATAGGGGACAATGTGAAGGTAAAATTCCTTGAAATTTCACGCTTCTCTGATTTTAGACTTATGTTTGCAGTTGATGTGAGCTTGAGTCCTAATGTGAAATTTTTCTTTCCTTAGATCATTAACAGAGACAATGTTCAAGAAGCGGCTAGGGAAACAGATGGATACTTCATCAAAAGTGGGATTGTCACTGTCATTAAGGATGCTTTGATTCCCAGTGGAATTACCATCTGAAGGAAGGTGTTGGAACTTGGATGTCCTCGAAACTTGGCTAAACAGCCACTCGGTAGAAATCTTGCTACTTTTATTTTGCTTTGCTGTAGAAATCTAGTGTACATCCCACTTTTATGTAGCTAGATACTTCTCATTACCCTTACAAGAGAAGACTAGATAGATGCTGTAAAAATA
This sequence comes from Nicotiana noctiflora, assembly GCA_032618575.1. Taxonomy (NCBI): domain Eukaryota; kingdom Viridiplantae; phylum Streptophyta; class Magnoliopsida; order Solanales; family Solanaceae; genus Nicotiana; species Nicotiana noctiflora. The sequence goes on from JASVEL010007621.1 coordinate 152,416, forward strand.
TTCAGTCTAAAATAAAAACCGGTGATTACACACCTCTGCTTTGCTCTTGCTTTTACTTTATTTTACTTGTGCATCGTCTCTGGAAGTCTATAGTGAGACAGAAATACTAGGTCTCACTTAATTAGGGGTGGCAAAATGGTTCAAAGAAAACAGTTAACCACCCATATTATCCACTAAAAAATGGGTTGGATAATAAACTATTTAAAAACGGGTCAAATATGGATAAGAACCATATTATCCATTTAGAAAATGGATACCAATGATGAGTAACCAATGGGTTTAACTTTTACATTTGTAAAGCCTCAAATTGGAGGTTTCTCAAGTTAGAGAGACTAAGAATGTTCCAAAAGTGATCATATACCATAAGTCATGGATAATATGAGTAATTCATATTATCCGCCGGTTAACCGTTTTTTATTATATATGGGTCGGATCAGGTCGGATAATTGATCAATTTTTAATTACCCGTTTTCAATCCGAACCGTATCCGACCTGACCTGCCCGTTTGCCACTTTTAGTCTCACTCAATTTTGCTATAGTGTTTTTAGTAATATCTAAACTTCCCTGACGGTTTGCTTCACAGCTTACCTTTTTAATGTTAAAACAAATAAAAAACCTTTTCGCTTGATTTCACTTGAGCAATTGAAGCAGGTGGAGTAGAACAATGCAAAACTGAATACTACTTTTTAACACAGTTCCATAAACTAAATCATGCATTAGAATAGTCATACAAGAAATAGTGCAGAACAAACGTAAAGTAATGCGAGAAAAACTTCTGAAACCACCTAAGAGCTATCAAGTTACAAGTTTCTGCATGTTCAAGACAAAACTTGCTTTATAGGCAAAAAAAAAGTGTTTCCTGGACATTCTTTTTAAGCTAGAAAGATGATCAACGAGAAACAAACATCTCAAAAGGATGCAAGCCATCAAAGGCTGGAGTGAAACCGGGTGCTTTATACTTGCTGCTGCCATTCTTGCTCTGACCAACTGCATTATCTGTTGCTGCACCAACATTCAAGATTTTAGCAGTTGTATCTTTGGAGTGTGGCCCTTCCTTGTATGTTGTATGAACGCGAGATGCTTTGTGCACCGGACTGCCCTTTGTATCTTTGGGATTCATGTTCTTCTTTTTATTTTCCAGTATCTTAACAGCTGGGAGAGGCAATGGCAGTTCGTCGCCAAAGTAATCAGCACAAATAGCACTTGCTGATGAATAAAACAGAGACATTCTTTACCAATTTGGGTACCAAGAATACAGAAATATGGGATATGTTTGGAGTGATTTTGGAGTGCAATGAGAATTTGTGAGTATGGAAAAGTAATGCATGTAGTCTAACGAATATATAGTTGGGAAGTAAAATTAGAGTTAAACCAAATCCGGAGTGGAATTGGAGTTGATTAAGCCAGTTTTGGTTGGAAAACGAGTTGCTTAATTCTACTCCTGCATGGAATAGGATTGTTTTCTCTTGTATTGGTCTGTTTCGCTTCAAAATATCTTGTAGGTTAATTTTGACTTTAACTATCAACCAATTTGTCCTGCTTTTTCCACACAAAAAAAAGGAAAAAAGAAAAAGAAAAAAATTGAACTTAACAAAAAGAAGTGCTTATCCTTGCAATAAAAAGAGATTTAGAGAAAATAATTGTATTACATCAAACTTTAAGAAGCATAATTAGGCGCTACCCCTAGTTTCATTGTCCGGTATGAATGACTCATTCAGATTAGATTTCTCACTGTTGCACATTCTCTCCATTTCGTCAAGTTATTTATGAGGGATTATTGTTCTATTTAAGCTTTAAAGGCCTAATTTAATTAAATTCACTTGAAAAGTATCATACCGGCAGTTAAAAGGGATGTAGTTCAAAAAAGCAATTCCATCTTTGGTTATAAGAAATTAATAAAATCAATATTGTTATAAGTTGAATTCTATTTACGGTGAATGTCTATATTTAGAGAGATTCTAGGTTTTATTACTTGGTGGCTAAGTCATCATCTTCCTATAAATAGAGAGTTCTATTCCATTGTAATTGATCCCAAAATTCAAAAAGAATTCTCTCTCTCTTTCTCTGCAGTATTGTTCTTTTTTATTATTTCATAATACTTTATTAGCATGAGACTCTAACCAATTGAGTAGAAGCTTTGGAATTGAGCACAACGATTGTCAATTGCTCCATGAACTTCCTTCATGATTAAATTTTAGATTTAAGGTAAGTATTTTACTTTTCTCTTTAAAATTTTTGACATTCTATTATTTGATTTTAAATACAAGCAAAGACGATAAATTTTGATTGCAACTCTAATGGAGTTTGAAAGAAATTATAACCACCCAAAGTGGTAAAGTTTCTATGCCTTGCCATGATTAAATTCATGTATGATTGTGGGCAAAGAATTGAAAACCCGTCCCATTGAATTTGCTCCATTCTCATTCCCTTTAGAGAATGTGATAGCAGTATGTAATAAGTCTAAAAGAAGACAAAATTATTACCGTACAGGTATCAATAGATGTGGACGTGGCAATAGACGAAATTATAATCGTCATCATTGTGATAATGAGAATAATAAGGATTCTCAAAATAATCCTTCACCCTGTGAAGGTAATATTTGTCATCGATTTGACGTGAAATTTATATAGCACATATAGATGATTATAGTCCATTCATGATGAAAATGTGACATCTGATTTATGAAGACATATTCATTCTTGGAAGAATATGAACATGCTATTGGTATTGAATATACCACACTCACCTCTAGAAGGAGGTTTGAGATGAAATAAGAAAATAATTTTATTATTATGGCATGAATGGTCATTGATCACGTATCCATTGTGATTAGCCAAAATATTATGGCAGTGGATTATTAAATGGCAAAAGTAATAGAAGCAACATATTTTGCCTATAATGATTTTGACCATGGCCATAATGGTATAACTTTCTCTTTAAAAGAGATATTCACCATATGGATGTTGATGAATATGTGGTAGTACAAAATTAATTGAGAGCTCTGGAAGAGCAAATTATTACTATTTTGGAGAAACATAATTAATTACCAATAACGTATTGTGTTGTAGTAAGTCTCAAAGAAACTTATTCAATTTCCAAAGTATACGCGAAAGCGATTGATTATATTGAGATTATAAATAACGGAAAAATTTAATATCTTTTATTACTACAACATGTAGCGGGGTTATATGTATGTAAAAACTTACCCGCTTTTCTCCAATTTGTACTACACAAATAAATGAATACCACAATGAAGTAGATATTTATTGATATAAAACTCATATCATTATAAACTTGGAGTTTATTGATAATTACACACGTCATGGTGTAAATCTAAAGTTTATCAATATTGATAATTTATCCAGTTGGCATAATTTATTTAGCCATGTTAATTCAAGTATGATGTGCAAAATAAAAGAGAATTTACATGGGTAAATATTAAAGAACTAGAAAGTTCTTTACGTATTCTCTTACACATTGCTTGTTCTCATTAATTAATATATCAATTAAAATTGGGATTGAATCCCATGAATGCTGGAAATATCAAAGGTGAATATGAGCTCATTCACCTGTCATGTATACACATAAGATACAACTATGAGATGGTTACATGTGCAATTATTATTAACCCGCAACCTGGCCGGTGTGTGCGAGGTAACTTGCTCAATAATTTGCTTTAGAGTATTATTTTGAGATTTTCTATTCAAGAAGTTCATCTTGATAAGTTGGTCTATACACAGCTGGTTTAGCAAAATGGGTTCTCAAAGTTGAGACAACAAATTAGTTTTTCTAACACGAGGGGGAGACAAGAGACAACAATTGAGAAAAAGTTACATGAAATGAATTATCATTTATACATCTAGATCCTCGAACAAGATAATATGAATTTGAAGTTAATAAAAGGATAATTCATTTTCAATATATTGCAAAGCATGCCAGATGCATTTGCTGACCCAAAGAAAGTAATTATATTCTCATTGCAAATGCTCCTATTAAGTCATAGGAGGACAAAGTCTATGGTAAGCTTAAAGCATATAGACAATCGGTTTCAAATAAACTTCTTGATAAAGAAGATGAACAAATTACCAAAATGATCATAATAAAAGGAGGCAAGTGATCTAGAAGATCACATGACATAACACTTCATAATATCTCATAAGAGATTCAGGTACCTGAATATATAAATGAAGAGATCTTTATGTTATGTCATTATGAAAATACATTGAAACTGATATAAAATCTTTGTCGACGTCAACCTTCAAGAAGCTAGTGCACAAGATTGAGATGCGAAAGCTCAAGGATGTGAATTGACGCTATCATCAGGGGGATTTAATGCGCGTTGCACTCTTTTTTCCCTTACAAGGTTTTGTCCCACTGGGTTTTCCTTGCAAGGTTTTTAACGAGGCAACCAAAAGGCGTATTGTAGATATGTGTACTCTTTTTTCTTCTCTAGATTTTTTTCCCGTTGAGTTTTCCTTTAGTTAAGGTTTAACGAGGCACATTATCTGTTGAATAGACATTCAAGGGGGAGTGTTATAAATAGAATTCTATTTATGGTGAATGTCTATATTTAGAGATTATTACTTGGTGGCTAAGTCAACATCTCCCTATAAATAGAGGGTTTTATTCCATTGTAATTGATCCCAAAATTCAATAAGAATTCCCTCTCTCTCTCTTTCTCTACAATATTATTCTTCTTCTTTTATTATTTCATAACAAATATATATTTTTTACTTTGTCCACATCCGTCGCTTTGGTTAGAGCTATATTGGTATTTGGTAATATTTGGCCCTGCCACGCGGCAGAATAAAACAATGACACTGTTGGGATTGTAGGTTGGTGAACGGGAAATGAAGTGAAGAAATATGAAGGGAAGGTGAGTTGTTCACTTATATTTTAGAAAGAGTAATTGTCCTTCGTTGGTAGTGGAAAAAAAAGGGGAATGTGCTTATACTAAGAACGTACTTCCTTTGATACTAAATGGGATAGAAAGAAGGTAAGCATCGCGTCGTCGTTGTCGCTCGGCTTCGACCAACGATTGATTGATTAATTATAAATTTTATTTCAATTATTTAATTAATTATCAAAAAGTCAACCCAAAATAACCCAGGACCCCTACGCACGATGTGATCCGGTCTGTTTTTTTGGATAGTTTTAAATTCTTTTCCGGGATTATTTTGAATTTTCTCACCTGAAAGGTTACAAACTTTTAGAAACAATGCCAGAAATGGCTATTAATTCGTTTTGATCCCAGAATTTTTCTTTACGAAATTTTCTGAACTTCTTCTTCTTCTGCACAAATAAAATTTAGTGTGATTTACAACCATTGAGTGGTTCACAGTTCACCAACTTTTTAGGTATCGATACTCTAGTGAGTCAAATCGTTCTATCCTGGGAGGATAATATTCCAACACTTCAGGTACATGAGGAAAATAATTTCCTTAAGGACACACTATACATTCGGTGGGATCAATTTTATTTTGAAATTTATTTTTAGATTATGTTTTCTGATTATTTTCGGTTTCTGTTTTCTGTCTCTGTTTTTGTTATAGGACGTTTACTGTTTCAACAACAACAACAACCCAGTATAATCCCACAAGTGGGATCTGGGGAGGGTAATATGTACGCAGGCCTTACCCCTACCCGTGGGGCAGAGAGGTTGTTTCCAGGAAGTTTACTGTTTCATAATATTATAATTAATACAGATTGCTAACAATCTGAATGAAATTATCTTTATACTTCATTCTGTATTCTATTTTTTGGAGATTAAAACCTTTGTGGTTTTCTACTCCTTGTGAATTTTTTTATTTTTAATTTGAAGATATAAAAACTTCATCGGAATATTAAAGTTCATAGTTCAATTATAACGACCCGGCCGGTCATTTTTTAAATTTACGCCCTGATCCCCAATTTAACTGTTCCCCTAAGTTTATTTCTGCTACTGTGGTGTAAGGCCCCGTAAAAATTTTGTGCATAAAACCTAGTAGCTGTGGTGTCATGGTCCGAATAATGTGTTAGGAATGCGTAGAGTTCGGACCCTTGGTAGTGATTTAAGTTTCAAAAATGTAGAGAATTAATTTTTCCGAAAAGTGTCCAATATGCGGTCAAGAATGCGATCGCAAACCTGACATGCGGACCGCATTCTTGCCGCAAAACGTTCCGGAGAGTTTCCCAAAAATCGTGCAAAAGTGCGGTCGATATGCGATCGCATGTCAAATCTGCGGTGCACTTTGCGACCGCGGATCAAGCATGCGGACCGCATTCTGGCCGCATTCCTTAACAGAACCTGTGTAAAATTTGGGGCAATTCTGAGGTCACTATGCGGACCGCATGTTGATTCTGCGGTCGCATAGTGCACCGCATAATTGACCCCGGCCCAGATTTTTGTAACATTTTGACCCGATCTCTTCTTTAATATAACACCTTTTTTCTTCATTTTATCATATCATTTGACCAAAATTAGAGAGAGAAGAGAGGGTTTTTAGAGAGAGAAATCTTTCATCTTCAAAGATTGTTCCAACCATCTTAATTCCAAAGGATCCTAGGGCAAGGGTTCAACTTCCCCAATATTTTCAAGGTAAAAACCCTAACTATTTTCTTTGATTTTCCAGTTTTAATTGGGTAAAGAGAGGTTTGCATATAATAGCTTTTAAAAATAGAATTTTTACACTCATGCATGATTATTGAACTTGATTTTTAGTAAAAAGAAGTGAGTAGAAGTAAGAGTCTTCAAGAACAAGGTTAGCAAGAGTAAGATAGCGTGGGTAAGCATAAAGTAGGAAGTTAACGGAAGAAAACTCATCACCAGGTATGTATGGCTAATTTTGATTCTTGTAAAGTCGCCCAAATGTGTGCGAATTGTTTTGGCATGTGTCAAATTGAGAAATTTTACGTAATTCTTTGATTTCCTTGTTGAGCATTTGATTGATGTTGAACTACGTGTGGTGTGGTATGAAATATGAATTGAAAGATAAAAAGGTAATCGAGATTGGTAAAGAATTGGGAACAACCATTGTGATGGCATATTTGGCTTATTGTGGAAGGAATTTGAAACACCTTAATTGTGGTAAATTGTTGAACATGATTATGTGGGCATTTTCGATTTTGGAATACTTGTAACTTGGTTTTGATATTGGCTTGAGAAGAAATTGAGAACATGAACCAATGTGCAAGTTGCTTATTTGAACTTGTTGAAATTGTGTGTAGTACCTTATCTGCTGTTTGAAATTGTTGTGTTTTAAACTGTAAGGTGTGGGTTGGGGTGATAAGGGTGGCCGAGGTAATAAGGGTGGTCAGGGGCGATAAGGATGGAAAGCGATCGAAATCGCTATTGAAAATTGATACAAAAATCAATAATGTGAAATTGTGAAAGGAGACAGCAGGAGAGTTTGCAACCTGTGGGGCCCTGATTGCCCCTTTGTTTGACTACTTGTGCTTTACGTGATTGATTTGTTATTGTTAAATTGGTTGATCGTAGAAAGTGCTTTGTGTGAGAATTATTTGAAATGAGGAAAATGTGGAAACATGGTTGGCTGGCTTAATTAATTGTTGATGTAATTTAATGGCTTGAGTTTACTTGGGACAAAGTTTGTCCATACATACCAGTACAATTCAAGTGTACTGACGTCCCTTTTGCCGGGGCGCTACATTCGTGTCATGATTGTAGGTGGATCAGTAGCAGGCACTTCAGCTCATCGGCAGTAGTATCCTTCTCCTTCCACTGCCCGTTTTGGTGAGCCCCTTTCTTCCTCGGGGCCTTGTGTGGTTCATGCCACTCGGTTTAGATTTCATTTTGGTTTTGTAAGGTATAGACGGAGCCTTGTTACCGGCAAGTATTGTATTTCCCTTTTTGTATCCTAGAGGCTCCATAGACATGTAAACTGTGGGATTGTGGCCTATGTATATGTATGGGGCGTTGTAAATATAAATTATGAACTTGTTAGTGAATTAATCACATGGTTATGTTTATGCATTATGAAATCAGTCATTATTGGTAAAATATTTGGTTAATGAGAAACAATCAACACAGGGTTAACGCGTGGGAATGAAAGGCACCCAGGTCCGCTTGACTGGGGCAACTCGGTCAGGCGCCGGTCATGTCCCTCGATTTGGGGCGTGACATGTGGTCTGCCGGGAGGGTCGGTTCTGGAATTTGGAGTGTTTTGGGACACTTAGTCCCTAAATGGGAACTTTATAGTTGGAAAATAGCCCGAAGTCGAAACAGTGTTAAGACAACCTCGAAACGAAAATCCGATGGTTCCATTAGCTCCTTTAGGTGATTTCGGGGTTGGGAGTGCGTTCGGAATGTATTTTGGAGGTCTGTAGCTCAATTAGGCTTGAAATGCCGAAGTTTGAAATTTTGGCGAATCCGAACAATAGGTGAGAGTTTGATCCGGGGGTCGGAATGGAATTCAGACAATTTCTGTAGCTTCGTTATGTGATTTTGGATATGTCTACAAATTTTCAGGACATTCGGACGTCGTTTGGTCGGGTTTTTGATTAAATGTTGATTTCGGAAGTTTAGATGAGAACTTAGGCTTGAATCCGCTATAATTCGATGTTTTCTGTGTTTAAGGACATGTTTTTATCATTATAACAAGCATGAATAAGGTATTAGGATGTGTGGTGTGTTTGGATGAGGTCTCGGGGGCCTCGGGGTGTTATCGGATGGTTAAACGGGAGGAACATGGAAAAATTGCAGGTTTGGGGCTTTCTGTTCTGTTGTTTTTGCCCTTGCGGAAATGGGACCGTAGAGGCGAGTCCGCAGGAGTGGAACATGGAGCGCGGAGGTGGGTTGGTTCGCAGGGGCAGGCCCTTGTCTGCAGATGCGGCACCGCTGGTGCGGAAGGCATGGCCGCAGAAACGGTTTGGTCCCTTAGGTGAAGATTCAGCAGAAGCGGATGTATGCTCGCTTAGGGGAGTCTGCAGAAGCGGACTCCTACTCGCAGAAGCGGGAAGTCCCACAGGAGCGGAGGATATTCCGTAGGAGCGGACGCGCAGAAACATCCCTGGGCTCGCAGAAGCGGAATTGGCCAGCCAGGCCTGGGGTTTCGCAGAAGCGACCAAATAGTCGCGGAAGCGGTCTCGCGGAGTCGAAAAATGTCTGCAGAAGCAAAAATCGCAGAGGGTTTAATTATATCAGAAGTTAGAAATTTCAGAAACATTTCAAAACATTGAGGGCTCGGCTTAAGAGGTGATTTGGGCGATTTTGAAGGGAAATTCAAGGGGTTTATTCAGGTAATCAACTATGGACTCAAATTATGATTATTGTTGATAATATATTGCAATTATCTCATGAAAAATGGAGGAATTTGGGGTATTTTATGGGGGTTTTCACCCTAGGCTTGAATTTTAGAAAATCAAGGGTTTGAATGGGCAAATGGAGTCCGAATTTAGTAAACTTTATATGCTTAGACTCGTATTAAGACGAGGATTTCGAATATGTAACTTTCGTAATTTTTCGATAAGCGTACCGAAAGTTAGGTTTTGATAACTTGTGGGTTTTGGTGTATTTTGAATTGTTTCGATTGGGTAATTCCTAATTTGCTTATTTTGATGTGATTCTATTGATTTTTATCAAATACTACACCTGTGGAGGCCGACATTCGCCGCAAGAGAGTTGTCTCTTAGCGGTTTTGTACCGGAGGCGAGGTAAGTGGCTTGTCTAACCTCGTGTGAGGGAACCTTCACCCCTAGGATATTATGTGATAGTTGAAAAGCCTTATACGCGAGGTGACGGGCGTGTACATGCGCTGGTTGTTGTAACTCACTGTACCTGAATTGTCCGATTTGTGATATTCCTGTTCTTAACTGATTAAATTGTTACATTTACCTGGCATTCGTTAGAAAAGCATGACTGGATAGGAGTTATCTGTCTAATTGCCTAATTGTCTTATCTGAACTTCTTGAAAATTGTTGGTGCTAGTTTCGGTGAAGTTGTAGTTAAGCATATTATCTTTTCTCTATGCGTTTTCTTTATTTGTTGTGTTTGTGGACTGCGGGTTCGATTCCCGGAGATCCCAGGGCTGTGGGTTCGATTCCCAGAGACCCGGAGTGGTATTGTTTGTGGACTGCGGGTTTGATTCCTGGAGATCCAAGGGCTGCGGGTTCGATTCCCGGAGACCCGGAGTTTATTGATATATTATTGAGTTATGGACTGCGGGTTCGATTCCCCGAGATCTTGAGATCATTGAGACACATCCTGAGGTATTGAGACATGGGCTGCAGGCTCGATTCCCGGAGACCCAGAGATACTATCATTGGGACTGCGGGTTAAATTCCCGTATCTCCTGGATTGTTGAGTATAGAGTTGGACTATGGGTTCAATTCCCACAGGTCCTGGACTTGCTAGTTAAGTTTTGTTGAGATGGTTATTTGTTGTTATCTTGATTGTAGACGGTTGCAGTAATCTCTTTATTGTCGTTATTTCAGATTCATTATTATTTAAACTGCTTATTATTGTTATTATCATTATGTTATTGTTCTCTTAGTAGGGCCCTGACCTTCCTCGTCACTACTCCATCGAGGTTAGGCTTGGCACTTACTGAGTACCACCGTGGTGTACTCATGCTACTCTTCTGCACACTTTTGTTGTGCAGATCCAGGTACATCAGGACAAGCTTATACTAGGTGATTCAGTAGCGCATTTGGAGACCTCGAGGTATGATCTGCTACGTCCGCGGATCCGGAGGCCCTACTTCCATTCTGATAATGATAGTAGACATTTTCCCTTATTTCGTTGTTGTTAGTTACTCTTGATGTATAGAGCCACAGATGTACTCCCCTTTTTAGTTTGTGTTACCCGTGGGATTTCGGACCTTGGTGGTATTTTTATACAGTGTGTTTGAGGAGTGTATGTGCCAAGCGGCACGGATTACATTCCTATTTATATCGTTTTTTCGCTATGTCTTGTTTAATATTCACAAACTTGTATATTCCGCAATGTGTTAGGCTTACCTAGTCGTGGGGACTGGGTGCCATCACGACATGTTCGCGATTGGTGAACTAGGGTCGTGACAAGTTGGTATCGGATCTCTAGGTTCGTAGGAGTCACGGGACACAGACCGGTTACTTAGATTCTCGTTGATCGATACAGAGACGTCTGTATTTATCTACGAGGGGCTATGTAACTGTTTAGGAAACTCTTCAATTCTTTGAATTCCTTATCGTGCGCCATTTATTCAGTTGGAGCCTATGTCATATTTTCTATTCTCTCACAGATGGTGAGGACATGTGCTACTCGCGAGGATCAGGCACTCGCGCCCCCTGTTGCCGCTGTTAGAGGTCGGGGCCAAGGTAGAGGACGAGGACGCGCCCGAGGTGCAGCCACAGCACCCGCGCGCGCTACCTCTGAGGTGCCACCGGTGGATCAGGTTGGAGCGCAGGCACCTGGTACACCGACTACAGCTGCTACTACTCCAGCACTCTAGGAGACCCTGGCCCAGTTCATGAGCATGTATACTACTTTAGCTCAGGCAGGGTTACTTCCTCTCACTGCAGCTATATCTCAGGCCGGGGGAGGGTCCCGGACTCCCGCAGCAGCTACATCTGAGCAGCGAGTGCCCGTGGAGCAGGTTCCAAAGATTATTGTTATGCCTCCTGCCACCCCCGTACAGCTCGGAGGTGGGCCGGCTACCTCTGAAGACGAGCAGCATAGATTAGAAAGGTTTATGAAATATGATCCTACAGTGTTCAGTAGGTTGGCGACAGATGATGCATTGAGTTTTCTGGAGGAGTGTCATCGTATTCTTTGTACCATGCGGATTGTGGAGACCAGCGGGGTTTCCTTCACTGCTTTTCAGTTTCGTGGGGCCGCTTATGATTGGTGGCGCACGTATGAGTTGGATAGTCCAGAGTAGTCTGCTTCATTGACCTGGACGCAGTTTTTTGATCTGTTTTTGAGGGAGTTTGTTCCCCAGGGCCTTAGGGATTCTTGGCGCTCGAAGTTTGAGCGGTTGCGACAGGGCTCCATGTCGGTATTGGAGTATGCTATCAGTTTCACCCGTCTAGCCAGGCATACACCGGCTTTGGTGGCCACGATCCGGGAGAGAGTGTAGAGATTTATTGAGGGCCTTATTCCGCCGATCCGGTCTAGCATGGCCATAGAGTTGAGATGGATATATCAGCAGGTGGTGAGCATTGCCAGAAGGATCGAGAGTATGCTCCCTAGAGAGCAGGGAGAGAGGGAGGCCAAGAGGTCTCGTGAGTCGGGCCATTTCTCTGGTGCCCGCACTTCAGCAGCCAATCGTTTTGGTAGGGGTTATTTTGGTCGTCCAGTTCATTCAGCATTGCCAGCAGCCTTTAGTACCCAGCTCTTCCAGCACCTCAGGAGCCTTATTATGCTCCCCCAGTTTCCAGTGCGTCTCCTGCGCGGGGTACCTCCAGGGGTCAGACTAGTAGGGGTGAGGCTGGTCAGTCACAGCCATCGCGTCCTCCTAGAGCTTGTTTTGAGTGCGGGGATACTCGCCATCTAGTTAGGGAGTTCCCTAGGCATAGAAGAGGAGCACATCCGCAGTCTTTGCAGCCTCAGCGTGGTTCACGGGGCTAGCAGGCCATCATTCCAGCTCCACCTGCCCAGCCAGCCATGGGCGGGGATCAGGGTACCAGAGGCCGCCCTCGAGAGAGGGGACATGCCAGATTCTATGTTATTCCTGATCGCACCGCAGCTGTTGCATCTGATTCTGTTATCACAGGTATTATTCTGGTTAGTCACAGGGAGGCCTCGGTTCTATTCGACCCTGGTTCCACTTTTTCATATGTGTCTTCTTACTTTGCTTCTCATCTGGGTGTGCCTCGGGATTCTTTGAGTGCCCCCATTTATGTTTCCACTCCGATGGGAGATTCTTTGGCCGTGGACCGTGTGTATCGGTCGTGTTTGGTTACCATTTGTGGTTTTGAGACCAGAGAAGATCTATTGTTGCTCGGGATGGTCGATTTTGATATTATTCTAGGCATGGACTGGTTGTCACCCCATTATGCTATTCTTGATTATCACGCCAAGACCGTGACGCTGGCTATGCCAGGCATTCCACGTATTGAGTAGAGTGATACTCTAGTTCACACCCTAGCCGTGTTATTTTCTTTCTCAGAGCTCAGTGTATGGTTGAGAAGGGGTGTGCTGCATATCTAGCTTATGTGCAGGATGTCAGTATTGACACTTCTTCTATTGATTCCGTTCCAGTGGTACGTGATTTTGCTGATGTATTTCCAGCCGATCTCCCGGGCATGCCGCCCGACATAGATATTAATTTTGCTATTGACTTGTTGCCGGGCACTCAGCCCATTTATATTCCACCATACCGTATGGCTCCTCCTGAGTTGAAGGAGTTTAAGGATCAGTTATATGAGTTGTTGGGTAAGGGTTTCATTCGACCCAGTGTTTTGCCTTGGGGTGCTCCTGTGTTGTTTGATGAAGAAAAAGGACGGTTCCATGCGTATGTGTATGGACTATCGTCAGGTGAACAAGGTTACAGTGAAGAATCGGTATCCTTTACCTCGCATTGATGATTTGTTTGACCAGTTACAGGGCGCACAGGTGTTTTCTAAGATTGATTGTGCTCTAGTTATCATCAGCTGAAGATTTGGGAGCCAGATATCCCGAAGACTGCCTTCAGGACTCGGAATGGTCACTACGAGTTCCTCGTGATGTCTTTTGGGCTGACTAATTCCCTAGCATCCTTTATGCATTTGATGCACAGTGTGTTCAGGCCATATCTGGACTCGTTCGTGATTGTTTTCATTGATGATATTCTAGTATATTCCCGGAGTCGGGAAGAGCACGAGCAGCATATGAGGATAGTGCTTCAGATTCTGAGGGAGAAGCAGCTATATGCCAAGTTCTCTAAATGTGAATTCTAGTTGAGTTCGTCAGGCAAAGAGTTTGGGGGTTTGGCATATCTACCAGCTTCGGAGAGGCCTATGGCGATGGATGTTCAGGCTTTAGCCAGACAGTTTGTTAGACTGGACCTTTCGGAGCCCAGCCGGGTTCTAGCTTGTGTGGTTTCTCGGTCTTCTCTATTTGACCGCATCGGGGAGCGTCAGTTCGACGACCCTCATTTGCTTGTCCTCCAGGATAGAGTTCAGTGTGGTGATGCTCGAGATGTTATCATTGGGGATGATGGAGTTATGAGGATGTAGGGGCGTATTTGTGTGCCCAATGTAGATGATCTTCGAGAGCTGATTCTAGCAGAGTCTCGTAGCTCGCGGTATTCCATCCATCCGGGTTCCGCAAAGATGTATCAGGACTTGAGACAGCATTACTGGTGGAGGCGGATGAAGAGGGATACAGTTGATTATGTTTCTGGATTCCTCAACTGCCAGCAGGTGAAGTATGAGCATCAGCGTCCGGGTAGATTGATGCAGCAGATTGAGATTCCAGAGTGGAAATGGGAGCGCATCACCATGGACTTTGTATCTGAGCTTCCACGGACTGTTAGAAAATTTGATTCCATTTGGGTCATTGTGGATCGGCTAACCAAGTCCGCCCATTTTATACCGGTGAGCACTACTTACTCATCGGAGCGACTGGCGGAGATCTACATCGATAGTCCGGCTGCATGGTATTCCAGTTTCCATCATTTCAGACTGAGGCACTCAGTTCACTTCACGGTTCTAGAGAGTCGTGCAGCAGAAGTTAGGCACTCTGGTGGAGTTGAGCACAGCATTTCACCGCCAGACTGATGGACAGTCCGAGCGCACTATTCAGATTTTGGAGGATATGCTTCATGCGTGCGTGATTGAGTTTGGAAATTTATAGGATCATTTTTTGCCACTGGCGGAGTTTGCTTATAACAATAGCTATCAGTCCAGTATTTAGATGGCACCGTATGAGGCCCTATATGGTAGGAGGTGCAGGTCTTCTCGTGGGTTGGTTCGAACCGGGCGAGGCCAGGCTGCTAGGTACTGAGATGGTCCAGGATGCAATGAACAAGGTCAAGGTTATTCAGGACAGACTTCGTGCAGCCCAGTCTAGACAGAAGAGTTATGCGGACAAGAAGGTCCGCGATGTGGCTTTTATCGTTGTACAGCGGGTTCTACTTTGGGTCTCACCCATGAAGGGCGCCATGAGGTTTGGGAAGAAGGGGAAGCTGAGTCCTAGATTAATTGGCCCTTTTGAGATTTTGAGGCGTGTTGGGGAGGTTGCTTATGAGTTGGCCTTACCTTCCAGCCTAGCCGGAGTCCATCCCGTATTTCGTGTCTCTATGCTCCGGAGATACCATGGTGACCCGTCGCATGTGTTGGATTTCTCTTCTGTTCAGATAGATGAGGATTTGTCTTATGTAGAGGAGCCAGTGCATATTCTGGACAGGAAAATAAGGAATCTAAGGTCAAAAAACATCGCTTCAGTAAAGGTCCAGTGGAGGGGTCAGCTGGCCGAGGAGGCTACTTGGGAGATCGAGCAGGATATGCGCAGCCAGTACCCTCATCTCTTCACCACTCCAGGTATATTTTCTATGCTCGTTCGAGGACGAGCGAATCTTTTAAATGTAGGAAGATGTAACGACCCGGCCGGTCGTTTTTGAAATTTACGCCCCGATCCCCAATTTAACTATTCCCCTAAGTTTATTTCTGCTATTGTGGTCTGCCGGGAGGGTCGGTTCTGGAATTTGGAGTGTTTTGGGACACAAAGTCCCTAAATGGGAACTTTATAGTTGGAAAATGGCCCGAAGTTGGAACACTATTAAGACGACCTCAAAATGAAAATCCGATGGTTCCATTAGCTCCGTTAGGTGATTTCGGGGTTGGGAGCGCGTTCGGAATGTATTTTGGAGGTCTGTAGCTCAATTAGGCTTGAAATGCCGAAGTTTGAAATTTTGGCGAATCCGAACGATAGGTGAGATTTTGATTCGGGGGTCGAAATGGAATTCTGACAATTTCTGTAGCTTCGTTATGTGATTTTGGATATGTCTACAAATTTTCAGGACATTCGGACGTCGTTTGGTCGGGTTTTTGATTAAATGTTAATTTCGGAAGTTTAGATGAAAACTTAGGCTTGAATCCGCTATAATTCGACATTTTCTGTGTTTAAGGACATGTTTTTATCATTGGAACAAGTTTGAATAAGGTATTAGGATGTGTGATGTGTTTGGATGAGGTTTCGGGGGCCTCGGGGTGTTATCGGATGGTTAAACGGGAGGAACATGAAAAAATTACAGGTTTGGGGCTTTCTGTTCTGTTGTTTTCGCCCCTGCACAAATGGGACCGCAGAGGCGAGTCCGCAGGAGTGGAACTTGAAGCGCGGAGGCGGGTTAGTTCGTAGGGGCGGGCCCTTGTCCACAGATGCGGCACCGCTAGTGCGGAAGGCATGGCCGCAGAAGCGGTTTGGGCCCCTTAGGTGAAGAATCCGCAGAAGCGGATGTATGCTCGCTTAGGCGAGTCCGCAGAAGCGGACTCCTACTCGCAGAAGCGGGAAGTCCCGCAGGAGTGGAGGATATTTCACAGGAGCGGACGCACGAAAGCGTCCCTGGGCTCGCAAAAGCGGAATGGGCCAGCCAGGCCTGGGGTTTCGCAGAAGCGACCAAATAGTCGCGAAAGCGGTCTCGCGGAGGAGGAAAATGTCCGCAGAAGCGAAAATCGCAGAGGGTTTAATCATATCAGAAGTTAGCAATTTCAGAAACATTTCAAAACATTGAGGGCTCGGCTTAAGGGGCGATTTGGGCGATTTTGAAGGGAAATTCAAGGGGTTTCTTCAGGTAATCAACTATAGACTCAAATTATGATTATTGTTGATAATATATTGCAATTATCTCATGAAAATGGAGGAATTTGGGGTATTTTATGGGGGTTTTCACCCTAGGCTTGAATTTTAGAAAATCAAGGGTTTGTATGGGCAAATGGAGTCCGAATTTAGTAAACTTTATATGCATAGACTCGTATTGAGATGAGGGTTTCGAATATGTAACTTTCGTAATTTTTCGATAAGCGTACCGAAAGTCGGGTTTTGGCAACTTGTGGGTTTTGATGTATTTTGAAGTGTTTTGATTGGGTAATGCCCAATTGGCCTATTTTGATGTGATTCTATTGATTTTTATCAGATACTACACTTGTGGAGGCCGACATTCGCGGCAAGAGAGTTGTCTCTTAGCGGTTTTGTACCGGAGTCGAGGTAAGTGGCTTGTCTAACCTTGTGTGAGGGAACCTTCACCCCTAGGATATTATGTGATAGTTAAAAAGCCTTGTACTAAAGGTGACGGGCGTGTACATGCGCTGGTTGTTGTAACGCATTGTACCTGAATTGTGCGATTTGTGATATTCCTGTTCTTAACTGATTAAATTGTCACATTTACCTGGTATTCATTAGAAAAGCATGACTGGATAGGATTTATCTGTCTAATTGCCTAATTGTCTTATCTGAACATCTTGAAAATTGTTGGTGCTAGTTTCGGTGAAGTTGTAGTTAAGCATATTATCTTTTCTCTTTGTGTTTTCTTTATTTGTTGTGTTTGTGGAATGCGGGTTTGATTCCCGGAGATCCCAAGGTTGTGGGTTCGATTCCCAGAGACTCGGAGTGGTATTGTTTGTGGACTGCGGGTTCGATTCCCGGAGATCCAAGGGTTGTGGGTTCGATTCCCGGATACCCGGAGTTTATTGATATATTATTGAGTTATGGACTGCGGGTTCGATTCTCGGAGATCCTGAGATCATTGAGACACATCTTGAGGTCTTGAGACATGGGCTGCGGGTTCGAGTCCCGGAGACCCAGAGATACTGTCATTGGGACTGCGGGTTAAATTCTCGTAGCTCCTGGATTGTTGAGTATAGAGTGGGACTTTGGGTTCAATTCCCACAGGTCCTGGACTTGCTCGTTGAGTTTTGTTGAGATGGTTATTTGTTGTTAGCTTGATTGTAGACAGTTGCAGTAATCTCTTTATTGTCGTTATTTCAGATTCATTATTATTTAAACTGCTTGTTATTGTTAATATAAGTTTTGTAATTGTTTCCTCTCAGTAGGGCCCTGACCTTCCTCGTCACTACTCCATCGAGGTTAGACTTGGCACTTACTGAGTACCACCGTGGTGTACTCATGCTACTCTTCTGCACACTTTTGTTGTGCAGATCCAGGTACATCAGGACAGGCTCATACTAGGTGATTCAGCAGCACATTTGGAGACCTCGAGGTATGATCTGCTACGTCCACGGATCCGGAGGCCCTCCTTCTATTCTGATAGTGATAGTAGACATTTTCCCTTGTTTCCTTGTTGTTAGATACTCTTGATGTATAGAGCCACAGTTGTACTCCCCTTTTTAGTCTTTGTTACCCGTGGGATTCCAGGTCTTGGTGGTATTTTTATACAGTATGTTTGATGAGTGTATGTGCCAAGCGGCACGGATTACATTCCTATTTATATCGTTTTTCCGCTATTTCTTGTTTAATGTTCACAAACTTGTATATTCCGCAATGTGTTAGGCTTACCTAGTCGTGGGGACTGGGTGCCATCATGACAGGTTCACGATTGGTGAACTAGGGTCGTGACATCAATGATTTGAAGAACATAAAAACTTTATCATTTTATGGTGAAAAATATATAAAAACTTTAATTTTTGTTATTTAAATGTACTATTTATTATTAATTACAATATTGTTTACTATTTTAATTTTCTACCATTGATTAGAGTGGTTGATGTTTGTTAACTTTCTAGAGTGAGAAATGGCAATTGAAAATGGAAGTCCTTCTGCGACTGTTGCAGTAACGACAATAGCCTTGTCAAGCCGAACTGCTGTGCTACCGGCTGAAAACTAGAAAAATTTTCTGAAGCCAACTTCAACGGATGGAAGCAAAGGGTATGCTTTTGTCTTACCACGGTTAGTATGCAGAAGTTCACCAATAAAGACCATCTAGTACCTGCTGCCGACATGCCAGACAATGAAAATTTTATAATTGTTGAGGCGTGCAAACATGCAGATTTCTTTGCATACCTAAATACTTTGGAGGATGATTTGTACAATATCTACAGTGCTATGAATAGTTTGAAAGAATTATGGGGTGCACTTGAGAAGAAGTACAAGATTGAAAATGCGTACTTGAAAAGGTTTGTTGTTGCCAAGTTTCTAGACTATAAAATGACAGACAGTAAAATCGTTGGAACCCAAGTTCAAGAGCTTCAACTCATTTTTTACGATCTTATTGTTGAATGCATGGTAGTGAATGAATCATTTTAAGTGGCTGCAATGGTTGAAAAGTTGCCTCTTTCGTGGAGAGATTTCAAATATTATCTAAAGCACAAACGCAAAGAAAAGAAATTGGAAGATCTTGTGATTCGTATCAAGATTGAGGAAGATAACAAAATAGCCGAGAAGAAGTCACGTGAAAATTCAACGATTATGGGAATGAATATCGTTGAAGAGGCTACTCCGAAAAGTAAGTAAAGGATGAGATCTTCTGGACACACTAATGAGCATAACAAGAAAAAATTCAAGGGCAACTGCTATAGTTATGAAAAAGTTTCTCACAAAGCCCCTAACTGTTTTCTCCCAAAAAAGGACAAGAAAAAGGGACAAGCCAACTTAATGGAGAAGAATGATGACATTGATGATCTATGTGCAATGCTTTCGGAATGTAACTTAGCTAGAAATTCGAAGAAGTGGTGGATTGATTATGGAGCCACTCGGCATGTTTGTGTTGTCAAAGAAGCATTTTCTACTTACTGTATTACTGGTCCCCAAGAAGAGCTTTCCATGAAAAATACTACAACGACCAAGATTGAGGGTTATGGGAAGATATTCCTAAAGATGACTTCCGGCAAGGTGTTAACGCTCAACAACGTTCTTCATGTTCCTACTATTAGAAAAAATGTATTTTCAATTTTCCTACTTGTTAAGAATGGATTCAAATGTGTATTTGTATCTGACAAATTTATTGTAAGTAAAATGATATGTATGATGGAAAATGCTACCTCACAGAAGGCCTTTTCAAGCTCAATATAATGGTTGTTGACAATATTTACAAATTTTCAGCTTCTTCTTATTTATTGTAGTCAAATGATTTATGGCATGTTTGTTTAAGACATGTCAATTACAAAACCACGGGAAAGTTAATTAATTTAGAAGTATTGCCTAAATTCGAGTGTAATAAATCAAAATGTCAAATATATGTTGAATCTAAGTTTGTCAAATATCTTCATATGTAAAAGGAATCCAAATCCTTTGGACCTAATTCATATTGATATTTGTGATATGAAGTCACACCATCTCGTGGCGAAAAAATGTATTTTATAACATTTATTAATTATTATAATCGATATTGATATGTTTATTTGCTTAATAATAAGGATGGAACAATTGAAGCATTTAAGCGATACAAGAATAAAGTGGACAATTATCTGAATAAAAAGATTAAAATGACTAGAAGTGATAGGGATAGAGACTACAAATCTCCTTTTGTAGATATACGTTCGGGATATGGAATTATCCATCGAAGTACTGCCCCTACATACCTCAATCTAATAAAATTGTGAAAAGAAAAAATCGGACATTAAAGGAAATGGTGAATGCTTTATTAATAAGTTCCAGCTTACCACAGAGTTTGTGGGGGGAAGCTATCCTTACAGCTAACCGAATACTCAACA
Organism: Nicotiana noctiflora; assembly: GCA_032618575.1. NCBI lineage: Eukaryota > Viridiplantae > Streptophyta > Magnoliopsida > Solanales > Solanaceae > Nicotiana > Nicotiana noctiflora. The sequence goes on from JASVEL010007621.1 coordinate 172,981, forward strand.
AAATACCCCAAAGCAAGATGCAATGTATTCCATATAAAAAATGAAAAGGAAGAAAATCCAACTTGAAATATTTCAAAGTGTGGGGGTGTTTCGCAAAGGTACAACTAACATTACCCAAAAGAGTAAAAATCAGATAAAAAATGGTGGATTGTATTTTTATTGTATATTCTACAAACAGTAAAGCATGTCACTTTTTGGTTCATAAATCCTGAAATTTATGTTAATACGGTCATTGAATCGGATAATGCTGAATATTTTAAAAATATTTATCCGTATAAAACTGAATGCAAGTCGTTAAGTGAAAGATCTAAACAAAAACGGGAGAACCAAATAAAAATACTCCAAGTAAAGAGGATCCAAGGCGTAGCAAATGTCAAAGAGCACTACATTTTTTGGACCAGATTTTATGGCATTCTTGCTTGAAAATAAGCCTTAAACTTTCAAAGCGGCTATGTCATCTTCTGATTCGGCATTTTAGAAAGAGACGGTCAATAGCGAGATTTAATGAATTTTAGATAACCATACATAAGAATTGGTTGATCTTCCTCCAGGAAATAAGCCTTTAGTTTTGAAATAGATCTTTAAGAGGAAAATGAAAGTTGATATCACTATTGATAAATATAGGCAAGACTTGTTGTCAAAGGTTATAGAAGAAAGAAAGGCCTGATTACTTTGACACTCACTCGCCAATAGCGAGAATAACATCTATTAGGGTATTAATGGCATTGACGACCGTGTATGTTATTGAAATCCATCAAATAGATGTTAAAACAACTTTCTTAAATAGAGAGTTGGAGGAAGAAATTTACATGGAACACCTGAGGGTTTTGTGGTTCCTAGTAAAGAAAAGAAAGTGTGCAAACTTGTTAAGTCACTTTATGAACTTAAACAAGCACCCAAACAATGACATGCTAAATTTGACCAAACAATATTGGAAAATGGGTTTTAAAATCAATGAGTGTGACAAATGTATTTACATTAAACAATACTCCAGGTCATGAAGTCATTATTTGTTTACATGTTGATGATATGTAGATAATGAGCAAAGATATGGCAGATATATATGCTACTAAGTGCATGCTGGCTAGAAAATTCAACATGAAAGACTTAGGAATTGCTGGTGTGACCTTTTGAATCACAATTCACGTGACACCACAAGGTCTAGCATTATCACAGTCTCACTACATTGAAAAAGTACTTGACAAGTTCAAATATTTGAATTTTAAGACTTCTAAGACTCCAATTGACGTGCGTTATGCACTTAAAAAGAATGAAGGTAAAAGTGACTCATAGTTGGACTGTGCAAGAGTATTGGAAAGTTTGATGTATATCATGAATTGTACGCGATCAGATATAGCATATGCTATTAGAAAACTGAGTCGGTTTACAAGTAATCCCAATCAACTACATTGGATGGTTTCAGGGTATCTAAAATACACCCAAGACTATGCTTTGCATTATAATAAATATCCCTCCGTGATTGGAGATATAATGATGCAAATTGGATCACTGGATCATCTAAAGTTAAATCCAAGCATGGATATGTTTTCACGATTGGGGGCAAAGCAATATCTTGGAAATCATCCAAACATACCTGCATCGTGCATTCTACGATGGAATCTGAATTCTTAGATTTAGACAAGGCTAGTGAAGAAGCTGAATGGCTCCGGAATATCTTGGAAGATATTCCATTTTAGCCTAAACCTTTTGTACATATATGTATACATTGTGATAGTCAAACAACAATAGTTAGGGTAGAGAGCGTGATAGTCAAACAACAATAGTTAGGGAGATAGCGTTATGTATAATGGAAAATCTTGTCACATACAATAAAGACACAATACCGTTAGACAACTACTATCAAGTGGTGTTATCATGATTGAATATGTGAAGTCAAGGGATAACGTGTCAGATCCACTTACAAAAGGCCTATCTAGAGAGGCAGTTGAATGACCATCGAAGGAATAAGGTTAAGGCATGGGACAAATCATCACGGGGATAATTCTACCTAGCAGATAGAGATCTCAATAGCTAGGTTCAAAGAGATCAAACGAAGTTATGAATGATGGTTCAACATTGTCAAATAACTCAACCCTTTCTCGTGATGAAGATAATGTTCAGAAATCAAAGTAAAGCATTAAGGCTTTTTGATGAGTCAATAAAGCTTAAAGCTTCTTAATGATTTGGTAAGTCTGGCAGGAAATAACCAGATAGTGTGTCTATAGTACTACACGTTTAGAAATCACCTATGCAGGTGTAAAGTATAAACCGCTTCAAGGGAAATGAAAGTAAAGGCCCATTCTCTAAGTGCTCATGAAACCAGGCGGTGTTCATGGCTGAAACGAACACAACTGTAAGAATCATAGATGGTTAAAAGTTGATTGGGTGACTTATGTTGTCTAGATATACAATAGAGCTCGGCGGTTCAAAGATATAAAATATACCTATTGGCAAAGTATGTATGATATAAGTTCACTACCAAAATTTCAAAGGAAAACCTACTTATCCAAATGCAATTAATCCTTGCTTGTAAATTATACACTCATCCGTGCATTTGTTGTCTATTTGTAGTTCCCCATTTATATGGGGGTTGGTGAATGGGAAACGAAGGGAAGAAATGTGAAGGGAAAGTGAAGTATTCCCTTATGCTTTCAAAAGAGTAATTGTCCTTCGTTGGTAGTGAAAAGAAAAGAAAATGTGCTTATATTAAGAAAGCATTTCCTATGGTGTTAAATGGGTAGGAAACAAGGTAAGCCTCGTACCGTTTTCATCGTTGCCACTAGTCTTCAGCTTCGAATTCGGACTCGAATTTGGATTTGGTCAAAGATTAATTTATTGATTAATTTAATTTAATTAATTATCAAAAAGTCAACCCAGAATAATCCAAGACCCACGCGCGCGATCTGGTCCGTTTCTTTTTTTGATAATTTTAAATATTCATGCCTATTCTAACAATCGTGGTTGTTTCTGAATGGTTGGAAATTTTTCAGAAACACTGCAAGAAAATGGCTATATATTCACTTTGATCTCGAAATTTTTCCTTACAAAATTTAAACTTCTTCTTTCTCTTCTGCACAAATAAAATCCAGTGTGATTGCTAGGAACTGTGCATCCACAAGACTGTATAGATAATCGGGTTCTCTATATGTTTCCTCTGAAAATACTGATGAACCAAATTGTATAGCGATCTGGTCCTATATCAGTTTGGTACACTGCTAAGTTTGTGTGAAACTACCAAATAGTAGAGGGTTTTGCTGTGAATGCTAGTAAAGTTGAATGTAAATAATCTAGAGGGTTCTTTTACGTGGAAAAATCCCACACAAAGGGATCAAAAAATCACGACCTGCACTTGTAGGGATTTAACTTCACTAACTTGAAATCTCCCTATTACAAGCCACTTTACAATAACCCTATTTCAAAGACTTCAACTAACTTGTGATGCACTCATCACAAGCCATTCTATAACTATCCTAGTTACAAAACATTTCACTAACTTGTGTTATTTCCACCACAAGCCACTTTGTCACACCATTGTTACAAAAGCTTCGGCTAACTTGTGATGTTTCCACCAGAAGCCACTTTGTCACACTATGATTACAAAGGCTCTGACTTACTTGTGATGTTTCCACCACAAGCTACTCTATCACACTACGGTTACAAAGGCTTTTGCTTATAAGTCAACCTATCCACAACATAAACTCAAGGAGTTTACGGATTTACAAAGGATTCCTAATCAACGCTTCTAAGAAAGCCGGTTAGGAGTTAAAATAAACAATACATAACAAAGACTCAACAACTCTAAGGACTTAAGATATCAACAATCTTGGATCGAGTCCTTGAGGTTACAACAGCTTTGTTCTTGAGAGAGGTTCTTGAGCGCTTGAGAGAATTTCGTTTTTTGTATTTACAAGTGTTAACCTGAATCTTATGCCTTGCATAAGGTTTATACTACACAAGACATCCTTTGTGATGTCCAATCTTAATGGGAAGTCACTACTGCACTATCTGTTGTACTGTTACAGGTAGTCACTTTCTGTAATTGCTTTCCAACTATAGTTGACTTGTACTTCTGTCAGAGAACCCTAAGGGACCAGGTCCCTGTTATGTTCCTCTTTGTACAGTTGCAGACAGTCACTCACTTGCATTCCAACCGTATAGTTAACTTGTAATTCTATCAGAGAACCCTAAGGGACCAGGTCCCTGTTGTGTTCCTCTTTGTTAGTTGCGGACAATCACTCTCCTCAGTTGTATTCCAGCTGTATAGTTGACTTGTACTTTTGTCAAGGGAGAGCCAAGGGATCAGGTTCTGGATTTGGTAGTTGTGCACACTTCCGAGATTGTCTTGTGTTGAGTAACTTGAATGATTTTTCATATAAACTCATTGTACTTTAGTTGATCGGAGAATGAGTAGGCGTTGGGAACAGTACGGTGCGGCAGAATCTTCATTTCTAGTTGTGTCCAATTGACTTTGTACTGCCGTAAGGAACCCACAAGAGTATCGGGTCCTTATCTGGGTTCCTACCTCCTAAATTTGTAGCAAGTTCACATTTGGACGGAATTCATTAGATGTAGTATAATCCAAGTAAGTCAGGTTCCCTATCTGGTTCTTGATATTAATTTTGTTAAATCATCAAAACACAAGGCAAAGATATTGAAAACCTATCAATTTCCCCCTTTTTGATGATGAAAAACTTAGCATTAAAAACTAGGAGTTTGAGTTTTGAGAACTAGATTGAATAACAGGAGACCACAGGTTCCCCCTTACTTACACATGTTTCCCTGTATGTCCCCCCTGACTCTTTTATCTGGTTCATACAGAAGTTTGTTAGATCATCAAAACATAGATTAAAAGACCTTAAACCCATCAATTTCCCCCTTTTTGATGATGACAAACTTTTAACAATGATGACTATATGACTTGACCAGATAAAGTACCAGCAACTACATATGTTCCCCTTCACTCTATTTTTCCTCTTAACATATGTCTGCATATGTTCCCTTTACTTTATATAAATGAAACAAATCAGTATCTGAGTCAAATCATCTCGTTTAAAATCCAATTTTCGGTAAAAATCATTTGAAGACATATTTCAATTGTTTCAACAGAGGCTCAATGAAAAAAGAGAGTAAAAGTGATGAAAATCATAAACAGTCCCTCGGGAAAAACATCACTCAGGTACAACCCCTCATGCAAACCTCACAGTCACTCATATACAGCCCCTCGGGCATATCTCATATCACTCACTCAAGGTACCATGCTCACTGGGGGTGTGCGGGCTCCGTAGGGGTTCCTTCAGACCAAGCCCTATAACAGGGCACCTCGTGGCATAAATTAATCAGGCCCTAGCCTCACTAAATCATGAATTAGTACAACATGTTATAGCGTGTATCCCGATCCCATAATATCCTCACAAATCAAGCACTCAGCCTCACTCAGTTATAAACCTCTCAAGCCACTCGGGCATTTCAGTAAAACAAGGAACTCAGCTCAAAATAATATTTATATGCCTCAATATAGAGCAATAAAACTGGGATATGCAGTAAAACAGGTATAACCATGACTTACTATAGATTTTCAATAAAAAATAGTAAGATTATAAGAAGAAAGGCCCCTAAGGGTCCAAACAGCACTAGCACCAGGCCCAAAATATGACATTCCGCCCAATTTATAGAAACTCTTTTTCAAACACATAATATCATATTGTTTCAACAAAATACGCAACTTTACAGCTGCTACAGGACGGATCAAGTCACAATCCCCAACAGTGCACGCCCACATGCCCGTCGCCTAGCATGTGTATCACCTCAAAATAGGAAAACAATACGGAAGGTTTCATACACTCAGGACTAGATTTACAATCATTACTTGCCTTAAACCGGTCAAATCCCTACTCTACGATGCTCCTGCCTCTCAAACAGGCCTCCAAATGCCTCGCATCTAGCCACAAATAATTCGATTCAATCAACACGAGCTAATGGAATCAATCCCATAAGAAAATCCTAAGCTTTAGGTCAAAAGTCAAAAATTCAACTCAAAAGTTGAACCTCGGGCCCACGTCTCGAAATCCAATAAAAGTTGCAAATTCGACAACCCATTCGATTATATGACTAACTATACTGGTTTCACTTAAATCCGACCTCGAATAGGCTTTTAATTCACAAAAATTCATTTTATGAAACTCCATAAATTTCCCCTAATTCCATCCCAAAATCAAGAATCAAATGATGAATTCAATGATATAGTCATGAATATTAGCCAAAAATCAAGTTAGAATTACTTATCCAGATAATTTCCTTGAAAAACTCCCAAAAATTCACCTTAAACCGAGCTCCCAAAGTCCAAGGTGTGAAATAAACCCTAAACCTCACTTATATAGTGTCCTCTAAACCTTCACTACATAGTCCGCATAAATCCATTGGGGCCACACACTCCTCACTGTAGTCCTAAAAAATTCTATCGCGGTCGCGGACCTTGAGCCTTACCTTTCACGGCCCGCATAAAATCAACCGCGACCGCATTCCCTTTAGCTCGGCCATATAGAACCTTCGCGGTCCGCACTAATTTTGTGTGGTCCGCACTTCTACACCAAATACAGTTGACACCAAAAACCTGCTAACTTTTAAAGCTAAGAATTTATCTGTTAACCACCCGAAACTCATCCGAGGCCCTCCGGACCTCAACCAAACTTACCCACACATCCCAAAACATCATTCAAACTTAGTCGAATCTTTGAATAATTAAAACAACATCAAAACACCAAATTACCCTTGGAGTCAAGCCTAAGAACATCCAAAATTCCAAATTACACAAGCGATGCCAAAACCTATCAAATCATGTCCAAATGACCCCAAATTTTGCACACACGTCATAAATGACACTACAAACCTACTCCAACTTCTGGAATTCCATTTCGACCATGATATCAAATTTTCACTGCCGACCAAAATGCCAAATTTCTAACTTTCGCAAATTTATGCCTAATTCTACCACAGACCTCCAAACACATTCTAGGCACGCTCTTAAGTCTAAAATCACCTAACGGAGCTAACAGAACAATCAAAATTTGAATCTGAGGTAGTTTACACATAAGTCAACATCTAGTCAACTTTCCCAACTAAGCCTTCACAAAAGAGACTAAGTGTCTCATCTCATTCCAAAACTACTCCGAGCCCGAACCAACCAACGCGATACAATCAAATATAGCCGAGGAACACAAAAGGAAGAAAAAATGGGGGGAAACAGGGCTATAACTCACGAAACAACAGGCCGAGTCGTTACATCCTCCCCCTCTTAAACAAACGTTCATCCTCGAACGAGTCTAGAAACATACCTGAAGCATCAAATAGGTATGGATATCTGCTCCGCATCTCGCGCTCGGTCTCCCAAGTAGTCTCCCCCACGGGTCGGCCTCTCCACTGCATTTTCACTGAAGCTATATCCTTTAATCTAAACTTTCGGACCAGCCGCTCCAAAATAGCCACTGGCTCCACATCATAAGTCAAATCACCATCTAACCGAACCGTGCTGAAATCAAATACATGAGACGGATCACCGATATACTTTCGGAGTATAGAAATATGAAATATCGGATGCACACCCGACAAGCTAGGTGATAAAGAATGTTCACAAGCCACCTCCCTAAACCTATGAAGCACCTCAAAAGGCACAATGAACCAAGGGCTCAACTTTCCCTTCTTCCCAAATCTAATAACACCCTTTATGGGTGACACCTTCGGTAGAACATTCTCCCCAACCATGTAAGATACATGTCGAACCGTTCTATTAGCATAACTCTTTTGTCTTGACTGTGCTATATGAAGCTGCTTCTTGTGAGCACGTGATTTTTGCCTTACATGAGAATTACTCCCAGAAAAAATCAAAATAAAAGAGTTTTTGTGTTGTTTGCAATATTTGTGGATTATATGTCATTTTTTTAATTGTTTGCGTTTGTGTGTCCATGTCTATTTGTTTAAATTAAAATAAAAATACAAAATATGTTGCATTTATACTTTTAGGATTAATTCCGTACTTAGAAATAGTTAAGCTTATTTTACGAAAATGAAAAAATCACAAAATAATGTATTTTTCGTACTTTTTACCATTTATTGTCCAATTGTGTGATTTTAATTTATTTTTGGTATTTAATTATGTTGTTCAATTGTTATTGGACGCTAATTAATATATCTGATAAGTTAATGTTGTTTTATAATGTGATTAGGATTTTTAAATTTAGTTTGAAGTGATTTAAGAAAATTAAAAAAATGAAATAAAAGATGTTGAAATCGGACTGGGCTAGCTTTAAAAAAGAAAGATTGAGGCCCAAAAGCACCCAAAAATTCCCAGCCCAAACAAATTACCCATCCGTTTGACCCGTTTCAAAGCCACCATTCGATCTTAGCCGTTGATCATTGTGATATAACGGTTGAGATTAAAAGGGCAATTTTAAACCCCCCAAAGCCCGGTCACATTTCTCATTCACCAAACAACCCTTATCCTCATCTCCCTAACCCTAAAAGACCTTGATGTAATGCCGCCGTGAGCCACCATCTCCCGCCTGCCGGAAATCGCCTCACGGCGGTTCCGGTAGGCCAAACGTCACCAAAATTACACCCCAAGACCCTCATCCTCCCCTGAACACGAACCCCTCACCCTCTAACCTCGAATTACTCCCCATCGTTTCGAATCTTCATTTGAAGATTCGAACAAAACTTGAATCCACTCCAACCAAGCCCAAACTCATACCCCGTCGTCCCCCGACCTCCCTCGCACCATAAATACCCTTGGTTTGGTTCGAATCAAGCCCGAACCACTGAAACCCCAAATCCGAGCCCCAAGAACCCTAGCATTGAAGAATTAGGGATTTCGTCCGAGTCAACGGCACTTGAAGGCAACAGACTCTAATTGGAGTGTTTTTCGTTTGAAAAACACTTCAATTAAAATCCGTTTACTTCAGAAGGTGCAAAATTGAATCCTTTGGAGCCGGGTCCGTCAGATTTCAATTTCTTTTTTTGGAGGTATTCCATTCTTCTCTTTCTGTATTGTTGATATGCTCATTACATTGGTGTAGTGTTCGTTTGTTTAATTTTATGTTTAATTTTAATTTTCCTTTCTTCTTCTCCAATCCGACCTTTATTTGGTCAAATTTTTCTGTTATTTGTTAATTGTATGCGATTTGAATGTCGTCGTTTAATTTCGTAGATTTTATTGTACCAGACAATATTAGTATTGTTGAAACGGATTGTTGACCCCGAGTCTGCCCGTAGGCTATAGTTAGAATATCGACTATTCGTTATCGATTACATAGGTCGTAATTGATTAAACGAATGTCGTCGTAGGATCGACTGTTAAGCATGATTGACAGAAATGTCATTAGGATTGCTTAGTTACAGCCAAGCCATTGCTTGGATTGAGCTGTGAGTAATTGTTTAATTTTGAATTAGGGGATAATTGGATATAGTTGTTGGTATCAGGAAATCAGGATTGGAATTGTAGAATTTAAAAGGTGCATTACCCATGAAATGAACTAGTTGAAGGAATTGGAAACCATATGATAATCAAGCATGCCTGATTCAACCTTTTACTTTTGATAGAGTTTAATAAAATGAAATAGGCTGTCAGGGAATATTTTGTTCAGAAAATTAGTTTATTAATCTCTCTTGAGTGCTCTTAAGAGCTGGAAATCAAGAATTCACATGGGGATTGAGTGAAAGGTTAAAATGAGCATGTGCGAGGCAATGAGATCTATTTTTAGCTTAGTTTAAAGGGCTGCCTGGTTTCTTTTTGGCTATAAAAGGAAATACTGGAAATCAGAGGAGGGGGACTGATAGAGAAATACAGAGAGAGAAATTGAGAGTTTTCTCTAAGATAGAGATAGAGTTTAAGAGGGACTCACAGGGAGAATACATTGAGGGACTGTAAACACGTGATTTTTGACCCTCCCCGAGATTTTCTATATTTCTAGCGTAAAATATTTAGTTTAGTTTTAATATAACTATTTTAACTAAATTTGACTCTTTTACTTTATTTTTACCTTAAAATGAAAAATAACAAAAATATAGTTTTATTAATGTTTCGTAGTCATTTTTAAACTTGAAAAATATAAAAAATAGTTTTATTTTAATTACGAGTATTATAGTTATTTTGATTACCTAGGATTAATTAAATAACACCATTCTCGGTTCCGGGCAAAAAATAATATTCGGGTTCAAACTATCCGGTTTTATAATTCTCGGACATAGCCCGTAATAACCCGACACTACACTAAGGGGGAGGGATGGGAGAATGATTAAAAAATAAAAAGAGAATTAAAAAAAAAACAAAAAGAAAAGACAAATGAGACACGGCCAAGTGGGGGAAGCCACATTTCATGGGTCTTTTGAAATTTTCACGTGAGGGGATGGGCAGGGTGATTTCTTGCTCATTTTAAAAAGAAATTAGTGGAGGAGAGAACAAAGCACAAGGAGGCCATTAAGTTAGTGCATGATGCAGCTTCTAGTAGTTGACAGGGGGGGTTCATTTTAGAAAAAAAAAAGAAGAGAGATGCTCTTCTTGATAAAAAAAGGAAACGGGCAGTAAGAGGGAGAGATAAAGAAGAAAAACGGGAGCAAAGGAGAGGGGATTTTAAAAAGAAAAAGAAAGCAAAAACGGGAACAAAGGGTGGGGATTTTCGTAAAAAGAAACAGGAGAAAACACCTACTATCGGCTATCATCTTCTTCATTGAGCAAAAGAACAAAAAAAAACACACCTACTGCCTTAGCGTCGAACCAGCCAGCCATCCTACGACCATCGTCTTCTCTCACGACCCATTACCATCGGCCGCCAGTTGCTCCAGCGAACCAGACGCCATCCTAGCTCGCTCGCCCTTTTCTTCAGTGGCTTCATCTTTGAAGATTTTGTCAATCGCCATTTGAAAGAAAAATGGAGATGTGAAGCTGAAACCCAAAAGCTGAACCTTAACAACTATCTGAAATAATAATGTCGTCGACTGTGGTGGCGCCGGAAAAGCTACTGGCGCAAGCTACGTCGAGGTCGTTATCCAATGGTTTCCGGTTCGGGTACTGTCCGTAGGTTGCCGTTCGAGGTCTCCGTCAATGGGTATCGTGTTTGAGTTCAAAGTCGCCTCATGAGTAATGTGCTGATCCATTTTTAAGGTTCGGTCCCTCGGTTTCTCATACTCTGTTTTGCTTAAGTTTGCTTTATGTAAATTTGTTATTTTTCGATGTATGAACTCAGTAATCTCCTTCAGTGTCATGATCATTGTCAACTCGGATTTCTTAGTTTTGAAATACTGTAGCCATCATGATTTTATGAAGAATGTTATATTTGGTCCTACAACCTTTAATAATTTTTATCATGATATTGCGTGTGTCTTATTTTGCATACTGATTTGTCTTTGCTTTTGTTTATTTGGGTCTCATTTTGTTTGTTTTCTTTGCTTTTGTATTGTTGTAGTATAGCCACGACTCCTCATGAAGGTATATGTAAGAACATTTAGATTTCGAGATGTGCCGTTTCTTAGCGAATTTCCTGGCCTTCTCAAAAAAATGTAAATAAGTAATCGCTCTAGGCGCGTATTTTAATAATTTTACCTTCTTAAATACGGGCGTGCATTTCATGCGGCCCAAATCCAAATCCCAAAATGTTGAATAAGAATGTGTCGAGGATCCGGGTGCATTTCAGTGACGTGATTCGAAACATATTTTTAGGCAACATTCTCTTTCGTAAATAATAATAATAATAAAAGCGGTAAAGGGATATTAATTTGCATTAAGTATATAACTCTAAAAATCAGATAAATAAGCCGAATATGACAGTTAAGCGACCGTGCTAGAACCACGGAATTCGGGAATGCCTAACACCTTCTCCCGGGTTAACAGAATTCCTTATCCGGATTTCTGGTTCGCGGACCGTTAAATAGAGTCAAACCTTTCCTCGATTCGGGTTTCAAACCGGTGACTTGGGACACCATAAATCTCCCAAGTGGCGACTCCGAATCTCTCAATAAATGAATCCCGTTTTGGTTGTCCTTTAATTGGAAAAACTCTCTTTTACTCTTTGCACCCTCGCGGGTGCGGTAAAAAAGAGGTGTGACAGCTCTGGCGACTCTGCTGGGGATGATAAACCCAGAACCACTGGTTCAGGGTTTAAGAATTCGAGCTTGGAATAATTGTTGTATTTGGCTTATTTATTATCTGATTTTATTATATGTTTGTATTAATGTGCAAAATGATATTTTTATCGCTTTGATATTTTTTTTTTTGAACTGTACATATAAATTGTGCCGAAACCAATCTCCTCTCTGAGTCTTCTAAATCATGAAGAAGGGTGCACTTCGTGTGACTTCTTTTCTGTATAGTGTCTAATTCCCACCTTAGAATGAGGTTTGGATAAGTTGCAAAACCGGTGAAGCTTCTGTATTCCCGGGTTGCTGCCTCCTCCTCGGCTCGAGTTGTCCGTTCGGGTAAGCCAGGTCTAGAACAATAAACCCGGGTTTTTAAACCTAGAATAACAAAGCTTCATGCCGGATCCCTAGTAGGAACGTTTATTTGCATCATGTTGCATTTGACTTAGGGGACTCAACACAGGGGTTGGGTCCGTCTAGGACAGGTGACCTGAAATGAAAAGACCATCCTGCTGCATCCTGTTTGTTTTATGCATATATTTGCTTCAGACTTGCAGGCTAACCGTTTTTTTTATATTGAGGAAAATGAAAAAAAAATAGTCTCAAAATAGTTTGTTTTTTTTACTTACTTAAAAAGAAAAAAAAACGTTTGTTGTAAAATAAAAAATGTTTGATCAAAATAAAAAAAAATAGTTTCAAAATAGTTTGTTTTTTTTACTTAAAAAGAAAAAAAAACGTTTGTTGTAAAATAAAAAATATGTGATTTCAAAATAGTTTGTTTTTTTTACTTAAAAAAAAAAAAGAAAAAATTTTTTTGTTTTAAACTTAAAAAAAAAATGCGTGAAAAAATAATAAATAGTTTGTTTCCTTTAAAGATGTAGTTTGTTTGACCGAACTACGCAGGTTTGATTCTCGCCACTAGGTGAGATACGTAGGCAACCCTCATCGGGTTCAACCACCCCTTTAAAAAATCAAAAAAAAATGTGTGTTTAATTTTGTCAATAAAATCAAAGTGATGCCGTTTTTGCAAATAGCCGAATGTTCCGAAAGGACGCCGGAAGGTTGTTTTTGCAAAAATAGCCACTTTGAATCTTTATAAATAATTTTTGGGCACAACCTTGAAATATTCCCTCGCGAAAATGTTGAAAGGTCGTAGCCGCAAAATCAAGTTTGGGTTACCACCCTTTTTCAAAAAAAGAAAAATCAAAAATGTTGAATTTTAGTTTTCAATAAATCGAATGATGCTGTTTTATAAAATAGCCGAATGTACCGAAAGGACACCGGAAGGCTGTTTTTTGCAGAAATAGCCACTTTGAATCATTTTTAATAATTTGCGGGCACAACCTTGAAATATTCCTTGTGGAAATGTTGCAAGGCCATAGCCGCAAAATCAAGTTCGGGTTCATACCCCTTTTGCAAAAATAACCAAAAAAATGTCAAATTTTTGATTTTGTTATAAATAAGTCGGGTGATGCTATTCTTGCTTAAAATAAGCCGAATGTCCCTCAAAAAGACACCGAAAGGCTGTTTTTGCAAGAATAGCCACTTTGAGTATTTTTTTAAATAATTTTGGACACAGCCTTGAAATATTCCCTCGCGGAAATGTCGAAAGGCCGTATCCGCAAAAAATCAAGTTTTGAGTCATCACTCAACTTTACAAAAATAACCACTTTATCCAATAAGCCATTACATGGCCGGTCCTTGCATAAATAGCCACTTTTGGCATTTGAACTTCTTCGGTCTTGTATTGGCCTGTGTCGGTGCTGAATGATGCCCCATAGGCCCCAAGGATTAAATTTTGAATTTATATCTTCTTGATAAAATTGTGCAAAAAGAGCCACTTTGTCTAAATAAGCCATTACATGGCCAATTTATGAAAAATAGTCTTGTGTTGGTTTATGGTGATGCCGAACGATGCCCCATGAGCCACGGGATAAAAAAATAAAAAATAAAAAAAGATAAAAAAAAAATTTTCAAGTTTATCTTTCTTAAATAAATTTTGCAAAAATAGTCATTTTGTCAAATAAGCCATTATGTGGCCAATTTTGTAGAAATAGTCATAATTGACACCAAAAAATATTCTTCTTCTTGTAGAAATCTCCTACACAAGTTGGTAGTTGGAGTTGGCTTCTATAATTTTCCTTCAAAAAAAAAAATCAAAAAAAATCAAAATCAAATAAACATCTCTTTATTTCTTGCATTAATTTGCAAGAACTACGCTCGGTCCGATTCATGCGGGGTCATGATACGTAGGCAATCTCCATAAGATTCGACCACAATTGTATATGTATATATATGAAAAAAAAATGAAAAAAAAAGGAAAAAAAAAGAAAAGAAAAAAGAAAAAAGAAAAAAGAAGTAAGCAAAAAATATGGATAAGGACTGACTGAGTCCATTTCTACCATATTTTATTTTGAATTGTTGAGAATTGAGGTGGTTGGTTTGTGGTGAACCGAAAACAGAAGATCCAGGAAAACCTGATTATGATCCAAGATAGTGACACCAAGAATATCGCATAGAGTCCTTTACCTGCACGCCATGATGGACGCTTTGTGGGGATGTGTTGACTAAAGCTGAAAATGTCGAAGCAAATAAGTGGCCTTGGTAATATTGATGCGAAGCTCAGTGGCCAAAATATCGTGCTTGGTAATCGGGAAGACTCTCCATTTTTTGGTCAACCAGAATGGAGTTTTGGTGGCTTATTTTGTTGTCATTTCTGTCGTCCAGATTATTTCAGGGTTGTAATCAGGATATTGTCATGTAACTCAAACCCTTTCATCGTTCTATTTTGTCCACTTTTCTATTGGTCGTAATACCTCATTTAGTATTGTGTAGGTTTGTTCCAAGGGTGTACCCCAGTTTATTGTGTTTGTTTTGTCGTGTTAATTCATTTCTAGTTCGTCTAATGCAACTCTCTTGTTTGCCATTATTTCGAGTCATTTTTCTTTGATTTAAGTCTTTCTTCTTTATAGTCATTTTTGCTGTCAACACTAGTGACATGACATGCACGCATAATTGTGGCCTAATCTTAAAAGTTAATCATGAAGGAATTGGAAGATAATCGTGGCATTTTAAAAGAAATAATGATTTGAGATTATTTGGAACCCGAGTCACGTGAAATTTGGGGCGGGTAAAATACAAAGAAAGCCTTAAGGGCAAAATGGCCATGCTGACATGGGGTTCGCTCGTGATACTGAAATGGAAGTGTCGTCCAACAATACTTTAAAATGACGGATGAAAAAGGCGAATGGACGATATGGTTATCACTCCTAGCACAACCAGAAGATGTCGTGAATATGTTGTTTGTACTTGGAATGTTTTGAAGATTGGAATGACGAAGGCATTTTGTTCTGCTACCCAAACACTTTATCCTTCGTTAACCCTTCGAGCCTTATTTTGATTTCTTTCATACCTCTTCTTCGGAATTAGTACCAAAATTAGAAACACAAATGGGGAAGTTAAAGAAAGAAAAAGAGAAAAACAAAAACAACCAAAAAGGAACGAAAGAAAAAAAATGAAAAAATGATGAAAAAAAATTGAAAAGAAGGAATTGGGAACTACGTTTGACCTGATTCCTTAAAGAGGATACGTAGGCGCTTCACAGCTCGGTCATAGTGTAAATAAAGTAATAAAAATTCCCCAAGTAAAAACCGGGGCAAAGAAAATTGTGTTAATTATAAATAAATTTAGGTCCGAAGGTTGTAAATTTTGAACCCAGAATTGATTTTGTTTTGAGCCTTCAATACCTTCTCTTTCTAGCCCTATCCAAATCCCACATTACGGTCCAGAAAGACCTTCTGATCAGTCTTCAAAAGATGCCACGTCAGGCGAGTGAGAGAGTCCTATCAGAATATAACACTCTGATTTTCAGCAGAAAAGACTTTGATTCCCAGCAGAAAGGAAACACGAGAGAGTCTTAGCAGTGACACCCCGATCCCCAGCTAAAAGTGATACAAATGAGAGAGTCTTACCGGTGAAAACCTTCACAGGCACCATAAGGCGACGGAAGCTGAGAGAAAATCAAAATGAGAGAAGCTTGAAAGTGAAAACCCTTCGGGCACTACAAGTCAAATAAAGGTGTTAATCAGATGGAAATCACGAGACAGAAATCGTGAAAGGCAATTAACGACGAAGGATAGGCCATATGTGCATGTCATGACCAGTAGAGTTGGTATTCGCGTTTGATAAGTTTTTATAGATATTTCTTGCTAGAGAGTCATTTTCTTTTTCCTTTGTCTTCTATTTTGTTTCTTTTTATCTTTCTCCTTTTGTCAAAAATTCCCCCATCAAAGTCGGTCTAGTCAAAACATAGTGAGAAATGACTTCAAAACTTGCCACCAACTTTCCAATTATTATGCAAGGCAAGGAAATGCCATTGACGGCAGAGAAGTATGGTGCAAAGAAGATTATTAAACTGGGCCAGAAAATTTTCTTTTCATTTTGAAAATTTTCTGGAAGTCGAGTCCCACTTGGGCAAAAAGGAAAGTCTTAAGGGAAATGGTCTTCGAACCAGTGTCATCCTCAACAGTCTTCAGAAGAGTGAAACACCGATTTTGAGGAAATGAAAATCCACCAGCAGTGTTATCTTCAGCAAGCTCCGAGGTGGTCGGACAACACAGAGTGGTAAAGGAAGAAAGGAAATCCCATCTTCAACAAAATAACCCCCAGCAAGTTGAGAACGGGGAAGGGATAAATGGAAAAACACATCCCCAACAGGAATATCATCTCCAGCAAATGAAATCATTCCCCAACAAGTTTTGGGAACCCCGAGCGAGGGAAAGGAGAAAAGGAAAAAAACCACCACATGAGCGGCACAACCGCTCACAATGTTTTGAACTAACAAATTTTCTTTGATTTGAAACAGGGAAAGAAAGTGCTATTGATAGCGGAAAGTCATGCCAATACTGGGGCAGAAAATTTTCCGCCGTTGTTGAAAATTTTCTCGGAGAAACGAGGAAGGCAATTCAAGATGACATGTCAGGTTTGTCCACCTTCAAATAGGATGTTTCAGGTTTGTCCACCTTCGAACAGGACGTCTCAGGTTTGTTCACTTTCATACATGGATACAATGGGAGTATTCGCCCTCGAATAGGATACAATGGGAGTATTCGCCCTCGAATAGGATACAATGGGAGTATTCGCCCTCGAATAGGATACAATGGGAGTATTCGCCCTCGAATAGGATACAATGGGAGTATTCGCCCTCGAATAGGATACAATGGGAGTATTCGCCCTCGAATAGGATACAATGGGAGTATTCGCCCTCGAATAGGATGCCATGGGAGTATTCGCCCTCGAATAGAATACGATGGGACTATCCGCCCTCGAATAGGATATTTTATGTTTGTTTTATTTTACATTGTCCTTTGCATATTTCATAAATTATTGCCAGAATGCATTTTTAATTCAAAAGTTGCTAC
This sequence comes from Nicotiana noctiflora, assembly GCA_032618575.1. Classification (NCBI taxonomy): domain Eukaryota; kingdom Viridiplantae; phylum Streptophyta; class Magnoliopsida; order Solanales; family Solanaceae; genus Nicotiana; species Nicotiana noctiflora. The sequence goes on from JASVEL010007621.1 coordinate 190,524, forward strand.
TAAAAGCGGGCGCCTACCTGTATAACAAAAGGCAAGTCTTCAGTCTTTACATTGCAAGTCTTGAAACCAGTAACCCACCATAAAGCAGAGAGTTACAACAAGAGTTCCCAACGCAAATTCAAGCGCATGAGTCAAAGGAAAGGAGGGAATGAAGGAAACAAAGAATACTTCCTCAGCAGCATCATCCCCACAAGTGAGTAACAAGTTCCAAAGATATCCCCAGCAGCCAAAAGAAAAGTAATACGACCTAGGGGGAAAGCAATTCCAAGACAAGATAATTCAGAAGAAAATGGTACAAAAGGCAAAGGAAGGTGATCGGGATAGGATGAAATTAGTGAGTTGTAGTTGAAGTCGGGAGCACGCCTGGAGAATGGAGTGGCGATTTATTTTGAAGTTGTAATTGAAGTCGGGAGCCCGCCCGGAGAATGGAGTGGCGATTTAGTTTTGAAGTTGTAATTGAAGTCGGGGAGCCCGCCCGGAGAATGGAGTGGCGATTTTATTTTTTGAAGCAATAGTAGAAGTCGGGGAGCCCGCCCGGAGAATGGAGTGGCGATTTATTTTGAAGTTGTAGTCGAAATCGGGGAGCCCGACTGGAGAATGGAGTGGCGATTTATTTTGAAGTTGTAATTGAAGTCGGGGAGCCCGCCTCTGGAGAATGGAGTGGCGATTTAGTTTTGAAGTTGTAGTTGAAGTCGGGGAGCCCGCCTGAAGAATGGAGTGGCGATTTAGTTTTAAAAGTTGTAGTAGAAGTCAGGGAGCCCGCCTGAAGAATGGAGTGGCGATTTAGTTTTGAAGTAGTAATTGAAGTCAGGGAGCCCGCTTGAAGAATGGAGTGGCGATTTTATTTTGAAGTAGTAATTGAAGTCGGGGAGCCCGCCCGGAGAATGGAGTGGCGATTTAGTTTTGAAGTTGTAGTTGAAGTCGGGGAGCCCGCCCTGGAGAATGGAGTGGCGATTTTATTTTGAAATAGTAGTAGAAGTCAGGGAGCCCGCCTCTGAAGAATGGAGTGGCGATTTAGTTTTGAAGTAGTAATTGAAGTCAGAGAGCCCGCCTGGAGAATGGAGTGGCGATTTTATTTTGAAGTAGTAATTGAAGTCGGGGAGCCCGCTCGGAGAATGGAGTGGCGATTTAGTTTTGAAGTTGTAGTTGAAGTCGGGGAGCCCGCCCGGAGAATGGAGTGGCGATTTAGTTTTGAAGTTATAGTTGAAGTCGGGAGCCCGCCCGGAGAATGGAGTGGCGATTTTATTTTGAAGTAGTAATTGAAGTCGGGGAGCCCGCCCGGAGAATGGAGTGGCGATTTTATTTTGAAGTAGTAGTTGAAGTCGGGAGCCCGCCCGGAGAATGGAGTGGCGATTTATTTTGAAGTTGTAGTTGAAGTCGGGGAGCCCGCCCGAAGAATGGAGTGGCGATTTATTTTGAAGTAGTAGTTGAAGTCAGGGAGCCCGCCTGGAGAATGGAGTGGCGATTTTATTTTGAAATAGTAGTTGAAGTCGGGGAGCCCGCCTGGAGAATGGAGTGGCGATTTTATTTTGAAGTAGTAGTTGAAGTCGGGGAGCCCGCCCGAAGAATGGAGTGGCGATTTTATTTTTGAAGTTGTAGTTGAAGTCAGGGAGCCCGCCCGAAGAATGGAGTGACGATTTATTTTGAAGTGGTAGTTGAAGTCAGGGAACCAGCCTGAAGAATGGAGTGGCGATTTATTTTGAAGTAGTAGTTGAAGTCGGGGAGCCCGCTTGAAGAATGGAGTGGCGATTTAGTTTTGAAGTAGTAGTTGAAGTCAGGGAGCCCGCCTGAAGAATGGAGTGGCGATTTATTTTTGAATTTGGTTGAGGAAAGCGGTAGAGTGTAACAGAAATCCCCAGCATAAATCAGAAGGAAAGCAACAAGGATCAGAAAAGATAGATTCAAACTTCGAAGGAGAATAGCTCGAAGATCACAAGTAAAGGAAATCACTTCGGAGTGCAATGCAAGATAGCAACAAAAGAAGCTTGCAACCAGAATGCGAGTCAACAGTCCGAGGGGATCAACAGAAGTGAGTCACAATGAAAAGCAAGGAGTTAATTCAAGTGTAGAAGTTGATGAAAGATGTGGCATGCTCAAGACATGGCCGAGGTCATAAGCACTGTATACCTGGTCTTGATTCGAAAAGCAGCACCTGCAACTAGCAAGTATCAAGGTTCCAATTTAGAGTCCGCATGAAGCACCAACCAATATTCAAGATCAAGCTTCAGAAGACTTATAGATAGGAATCTTGTAACTAGTAGCTGATAGGCTTAGTTAGTCTTTCTCATGTTTTGATTTTTGATGTAATAGCAGGACCACGGACCGGAACTTCGATGGGACGGAACCTCGACGGAACGACACCTCGATTGGCTCTCCACCTCGGTTACTCCTTCCTCACTCACTTTCGAACTACACGTGGCCTGATTCCTTTATAGCCAAGGATATGTAGGCAGCTCAGATACAAGGGCTCGGTCACATTCCTCTTCTCTTAGTTTAGTCCCTCCCAATAAGGGTCAGGTCAAAAACACTTGTCTAGTCGTTCTTTGTCTGAAAACTCTTTGTGTTTTCAGTCAAAGAGGGGCAGCTGTAAACACGTGATTTTTGACCCTCCCCGAGATTTTCTATATTTCTAGCGTAAAATATTTAGTTTAGTTTTAATATAACTATTTTAACTAAATTTGACTCTTATACTTTATTTTTACCTTAAAATAAAAAATAACAAAAATATAGTTTTATTAATGTTTCGTAGTCATTTTTAAACTTGAAAAATATAAAAAATAGTTTTATTTTAATTACGAGTATTATAGTTATTTTGATTACCTAGGATTAATTAAATAACACCATTCTCGGTTCCGGGCAAAAAATAATATTCGGGTTCAAACTATCCGGTTTTATAATTCTCGGACATAGCCCGTAATAACCCGACACTACACTAAGGGGGAGGGATGGGAGAATGATTAAAAAATAAAAAGAGAATTAAAAAAAAAACAAAAAGAAAAGACAAATGAGACACGGCCAAGTGGGGGAGGCCACATTTCATGGGTCTTTTGAAATTTTCACGTGAGGGGATGGGCAGGGTGATTTCTTGCTCATTTTAAAAAGAAATTAGTGGAGGAGAGAACAAAGCACAAGGAGGCCATTAAGTTAGTGCATGATGCAGCTTCTAGTAGTTGACAGGGGGGGTTCATTTTAGAAAAAAAAAAGAAGAGAGATGCTCTTCTTGATAAAAAAAGGAAACGGGCAGTAAGAGGGAGAGATAAAGAAGAAAAACGGGAGCAAAGGAGAGGGGATTTTAAAAAGAAAAAGAAAGCAAAAACGGGAACAAAGGGTGGGGATTTTCGTAAAAAGAAACAGGAGAAAACACCTACTATCGGCTATCATCTTCTTCATTGAGCAAAAGAACAAAAAAAAACACACCTACTGCCTTAGCGTCGAACCAGCCAGCCATCCTACGACCATCGTCTTCTCTCACGACCCATTACCATCGGCCGCCAGTTGCTCCAACGAACCAGACGCCATCCTAGCTCGCTCGCCCTTTTCTTCAGTGGCTTCATCTTTGAAGATTTTGTCAATCGCCATTTGAAAGAAAAATGGAGATGTGAAGCTGAAACCCAAAAGCTGAACCTTAACAACTATCTGAAATAATAATGTCGTCGACTGTGGTGGCGCCGGAAAAGCTACTGGCGCAAGCTACGTCGAGGTCGTTATCCAATGGTTTCCGGTTCGGGTACTGTCCGTAGGTTGCCGTTCGAGGTCTCCGTCAATGGGTATCGTGTTTGAGTTCAAAGTCGCCTCATGAGTAATGTGCTGATCCATTTTTAAGGTTCGGTCCCTCGGTTTCTCATACTCTGTTTTGCTTAAGTTTGCTTTATGTAAATTTGTTATTTTTCGATGTATGAACTCAGTAATCTCCTTCAGTGTCATGATCATTGTCAACTCGGATTTCTTAGTTTTGAAATACTGTAGCCATCATGATTTTATGAAGAATGTTATATTTGGTCCTACAACCTTTAATAATTTTTATCATGATATTGCGTGTGTCTTATTTTGCATACTGATTTGTCTTTGCTTTTGTTTATTGGGTCTCATTTTGTTTGTTTTCTTTGCTTTTGTATTGTTGTAGTATAGCCACGACTCCTCATGAAGGTATATGTAAAAACATTTAGATTTCGAGATGTGCCGTTTCTTAGCGAATTTCCTGGCCTTCTCAAAAAAATGTAAATAAGTAATCGCTCTAGGCGCGTATTTTAATAATTTTACCTTTTTAAATACGGGCGTGCATTTCATGCGGCCCAAATCCAAATCCCAAAATGTTGAATAAGAATGTGTCGAGGATCCGGGTGCATTTCATGTGACGTGATTCGAAACATATTTTTAGGCAACATTCTCTTTCGTAAATAATAATAGTAATAAAAGCGGTAAAAGGATATTAATTTGCATTAAGTACATAACTGTAAAAAATCAGATAAATAAGCCGAATATGACGGTTAAGCGACCGTGCTAGAACCACGGAATTCGGGAATGCCTAACACCTTCTCCCGGGTTAACAGAATTCCTTATCCGGATTTCTGGTTCGCGGACCGTTAAATAGAGTCAAACCTTTCCTCAATTCGGGTTTCAAACCGGTGACTTGGGACACCATAAATCTCCCAAGTGACGACTCCGAATCTCTCAATAAATGAATCCCGTTTTGGTTGTCCTTTAATTGGAAAAACTCTCTTTTACTCTTTGCACCCTCGCGGGTGCGGTAAAAAAGAGGTGTGACAGGGACAATCTGGAAAACAGACATAGACAATAGGATAGAGAGAATTTAAAGGAGGTTTGAAATAAGGGATACAGGGGGAGTTTTAAAAACAGAGGGGGTCTTAAGGGATGGGAGATTGGTTTGAAACCTTTTGAAATTCTGAAAAATCCTCTCCTGGGTTGACTGTTCATTTCACTGTTGCTGGAATTTGCTGTTTATTGCTGGAATTTGCCTGTTGTTGTTGTATTGGCTGATGATTCCCTCTTCTTCTACTCATAATTTCAATTTTCAGGTATTTACTTCTAAATTTCACCATGTAATACTACAGCTTGAAATGGAAATGAGATTGAAGCCTATTTGTGAAGGATCTGCTGTGTATTGTTTTTTTTTTAATTAGCTTATTTTCTATATTCTGTTGGTTAATCAATATAATTGAGTTTGGATTGTAATTGATATTATTGTTTAGAAATCGATAGTTTGTTTGGTATTGTAGCATTTAACTGTCGAATTGGGTTTGGTTATTGTATGAGTCATTCGTGTATTCAGACTCATGTAATCTCGCTAAAAAATTGTCTCATTATAAAATCAGTTTCTTTTTAGTTTGATTTGGGAATACAAAGTGTATAACGATTTTGGGAATTTAGAATTGTGCTGGTAATTTGCTATGAGTCTTTCAAGGATTTGGTTAGGGAATTTTGGTGTTTGGGTGTGCTTTGGGGTATTGAAGTATGCTATGAAAGTCAGATTGATTTAAAGGATTATTGAATGTTTTATTGCTTGTTTTCATTTGGCTACGAGAAAAGCTGTAATCTGAGGTAAATAGATTTTAATATGGCACAGTGAAGCTAAGGATTTGAAGCTCATTTGGACTTATTTTCGCGAACATTTTCAGAATTTAGAAGTATGGAACATCTTGGTTTTAATTGTAACTTAATTATCTTGGCATTTACATCTTTTACCGTAATAACATAGATTCATCCATTAACCATTTTCTCACTACTGATTATCATAAATTGAATTCTCGAATCTACAATGTGAGGATTTCGAGTTTACCATATGGTCATTTTCAGTTTGTAGAGCTGATTTCAAAAACATTCTATGTTTAATGATTCTTTGCCATGTTACTGTAACAGATTGCTTCAATCCATTAGTTAGTAAACTTTCCTAGTGTTATTGTGCTATTGTTTATGAATGTTATGTTTAGATTCAAAGGCTATGAGGGCAACTGTTTGGTCTTGCATATCTTGTAAAATTGATGAGCTGATGGAATTTGCGGCAATGAGCCCCGTAGTTTGCTCTGTTTGGGTATGATCCTTGGAATAAATCAAGGCGTGCCATGCCAAACAAAGTGACAAATTAAATAGCCCTCTTTTATTATAAATTGAACCTTAGATTTCGAGGCGTGCCGTGTAGCAAATTTCATGGCCCTTGCAAAGTACAAACGCGAAATTACTTTAGGCGCGATTTTAATAATTCTACCTTCTTAAATACGGGTGTGCATTTCATGCGACCCAAATCCAAATCCCAAAATGTTGAATAAGAATATGTCGAGGACCCGGGTGCATTTCATGTGACGTGATTCGAAACATATTTTTAGGCAACGTTCTCTTTCGTAAATAATAATAATAATAAAAGCGGTACAGGGATATTAAATTACATTAAGTACATAACTGTTAAAATCAGATAAATAAGTTGAATATGACAGTTGAGCGACCGTGCTAGAACCACAGAACTCGGGAATGCCTAACACCTTCTCCCGGTTAATAGAATTCCTTATCCGGATTTCTGGTGCGCAGACTGTTAAACAGAGTCATTCTTTTCCTCGATTCGGGATTCAACAAGTGACTTGGGACACCATAAATCTCCCAAGTGGCGACTCTGAATTAATTAAATAAATCCCGTTTCGATTGTCCTTTGATTGGAAAAACTCCTTCGCGCCCTCGCGGGTGCGCGCCAAAAGGAGGTGTGACACTTCTGAATCACTTTCACCTTGTCCAAAGCATCTTGAACCAAGTCAGTACCCAAAATCCTAGCCTCGCTCGGCTCAAACCAACCTACTAGAGATCTACACCGCCTCCCGTATAAAGCCTCATATAGAGCCATCTGAATACTCAATGAATATTGTTGTTATATGCAAACTCCGCGAGCAGTAGAAACTGGTCCCATGAACCCCAAAAGCAATGACACAAGCACGTAACATGTCCTTCAATATTTGAATAGTGTGCTCAGCCTGTCCGTCCATCTAAGGGTGAAAAGATGTGCTCAACCCAATGTGAGTACCCAACTCTCAGTGGACGGCCCTCAAAAACTACAATGTAAACTGAGTACCTCTATCTGAAATGTTGGAAACTGGGACACCATGCAGACGAACAATTTCTAGGATATAAATCTCAGCTAACCGCTCTGAAGAATAGGTGGTACACACAGGAATGAAGTGCGCGGACTTGGTCAGTCGATCCATAATCTCCCAAATAGCATCGAACTTTCTCAAAGTCCGTGGGAGTCCAACTACGAAATCCATGGTGATCCGCTCCCGCTTCCACTTTGGAATATCTATCTATTGAAGTAAGCCACCCGGTCTCTGATGCTCATATTTCACGTGCTGACAATTGAGATACTGAGCTACAAACCCCGCTATATCTTTCTTCATCCTCCTCCACCAATAGTGTTGTCTTAAATCCTGTTACTTCTTCGCGGCAACCGGATGGATAGAATACTGTGAGCTGTGGGCCTTCTAGAGAATCAACCCCTAAAGCCCATCTATATTGGGCACACATAACTCATGCATCCTCAATACACCATCATCATCAATAGTCACATATCTGGCATTATCATGCAGAACCTTGTCCTTGAGGACAAGCAAATGAGGATCATCATATTGGTGCTCTCTGATGCAATCGAACAAGAAAAACCGAGAAACCACACAAGTTAGGATCCGTCTGGGCTCCGAAATATCCAACCTTACAAACCGATTGGCCAAAGCTTGAACATCAACCGCAAGAGGTCTCTCCCCAACAAGAATAAATGCAAGACTGTCCATACTTACCGCGTTCCTACTCAAGGCATCGGCCACCATATTGGCCTTTCCCGGATGGCATAAAATAGTAATATCGTAGTCCTTTAGTAGCTCCAACCATCTTCGCTGCTTCAAATTGAGATCCTTCTGTTTAAACAAGTGTTGGAGGCTGTGATGATTAGTAAATACCTCACAAGACACACCATAAATATAATGCCTCCAAATCTTCAACGCATGAACAATGGCAGCCAACTGTAAATCATGAACATGGTAGTTCTTCTCATAGGTCTTCAACTGACAAGAAGCATAAGCAATCACTCTACCCTCCTACATCAGCACACATCCATTGCTGACCCGAGAAGCATTACAATATATCATATAAGAACCTAAAGCTGATGGCAAAACTAACACTGGAGTTGTGGTCAAGGCAGTCTAGAGCTTCTGAAAGCTCGCCTTACACTCATCCGACCACCTGAACGGAGCACCCTTTTGGGTCAATTTGGTCAAGGGTGATGCAATAGGTGAAAATCCTTGAATGAACCGGCGATAATAACCTGTCAAACAAAGAAAGCTACGAATCATTGTGGCTGAGGACAGTCTGGACCAACTCTGGACCGTATCTATCTTCTTCGGATCCACCTAAATACCCTCACTGGACATTATGTACCCTAAGAACGCCATTGAACTGAGCCAAAACTCAAACTTGGAGAAATTTGCATAAAGTTTCTCCTACCTCAACCGCTGCAATACAACTCTCAAATGCTAAACGTGCTCCTCTTGGCTACGCGAGTACACCAGGATATCATCAATGAATACAATAATAAACAAGTCGAGATATAGTCGAAACACGCTGTTCATCAAATGCATGAACGTTGTTGGGGCATTGGTCAGCCCAAAAGACATCACATAATGATCATATCGGGTCCTGAAGATTGTCTTAAGAATGTCTGAGTCCATGATCTTCAACTGGTGATACCCTGACCTGAAATCAATCATGGAGAACACCCTCGCTCCCTGAAGCTAGTCAAATAAATCATCAATACGAGGCAAAGGAAACTTGTTCTTGATTGTAACTTTGTTCAACTGCCAGTAATCAATGCACATTCTCATAGTGCCATCCTTCTTCTTGACAAGTAGAACATGTGCACCCCAAGGTGACACACTAGGCCGAATAAATCCCTTATCAAGGAGTTCCTGAAGCTGCTCCTTCAATTTCTGTAACTCCGCGAGTGCCATACGGTAGGCGACATATTCAAATACTACAAATTAAAGTTAGAGTCCTTTTATGAATGCCTATAATAGTTCTTTGTTGATCCGGCTAAACATGATAAACATTAATTATTTTCAAAGAACTTACACTTTTTTTAGTTTTATTTTATAACTTAATTATATTATTTATTAATATTTATTTAATTTTTGAAAATTCTATACCCATTAATATAGACATGCACGCAAAATGTGTACCTTTTATATATATATATATATATATATATATATATATATATATATATATATATATATATATATATATATATATATATATATATATATATATATATATATATATATATATATATATATATCAATTAGACTATAGAGCTAGTTCTTATAAAACTAAACCAAACCAAAAATTATGGGGTTGTAACGTTCCTGCGATGAGGTGGTTTAGAATTTGGGATTAAATTTATTTCAGGTTTGGTTTAGGATATTAATTAAATCTAGCATAAAATTTTCAAAATGACCATCTTGACCCTGAAACCCTGTCCACACCCTTATTTCTCACCATAGTTTTTGTTCAATTTTCTTCCTATTTTTTGGCTAACTGGGTGTGCATCTTCTCGTCGTCTCCCCCAAATTTTATTATACTATTTTCATTTTGTATATAATACTATTTTCGAAACATAGATATATATAAATAGCTTTTAGTTTTTGAACGTATCCTTTTGGGAGAAACATTTATGGTTATTAATTGAACCTAACCTTCCCTTAGAGTTTGCTTCACCGCTTACCTTTTTAATGTTAAAAAAGTAAAACAAATAAAAAAACCTTTTTGCTTGATTTTACTTAAGCAATTGAAGCAGGTAGAGTAGAACAATGCAAAATCGAATAATACTACTTTTCACCACCAAGTTCCATTAGACTAACTCAAGCATTAGAATAGTAATACAAGAATTAGTGCAGAATTTGATTTTGGAGACTAACATATAAAAAAAACTTCTGAACCACGTAAGAGCTATCAAGTTACAAGTTTCTGCATGTTCAAGACAAAACTTGCTTTATAAGAAAATAAAATAAATATAGATGGACATTCTTTTTAAGCTAGAAATATGATCAACGAGAAACAAACATCTCAAAAGGATGCAAGCCATCAAAGGCTAGAGTGAAACCATGTGGTTTATACTTGCTGCTGCCCTTGTTGCTTTGACCAACTGCATTATCTGTTGCTGCACCAACGTTCAAGATTTTAGCAGCTGTTGTATCTTTGGAATCCATCTTCTTCTTCTTCTTGTTTTCCAGTATCTTAACAGCTGGGAGAGGCAATGGCAGTTCGTCGCCAAAGTAGTCGGCACAAATAACACTTGCTGATGAATGAAACAGAGACATTCTTTACCAAGAATGCAGAAATATAGGATTTGTTTGGAAGAGAGATTTTGGAATGTAATGAAAATTTGTGAGGATGGAAAAATAATTTTAGTAGTCTAACGTATATATAGAGGAGGGAAGTAAATTCAAACCAAATCCGGAGTGGAATAGGAGTTGATTAAGCCACTTCTTGCTAGAATACGAGTTACTTAATTCTACTCCTGCATGGAATAGGATTGTTCTCTTCTATTGTCCGTTTCACTTCAAAATATCTGTTAGGTAACTTTAATTATCAACCAATTTGATACTGCTTTAATTTTACCCAAAAAAAAAGGAATTCTTAACAAAAAGAAGTTCTTACCCGTGCAATAACAAGAGATATGGAGAAATAATTGTATTACATCAAATTATAACAAGCATTAGGCGTTATCCCTAGTTACATAGTCCAGTATCAATGACTCATTGAGATCAGGCTTCTCGTTGTTGCACTCCATTTTGGTTAAAGTTTTTTATGACTGACAATTGTCCTATATTTTTTTGAATTTAAATATCTATAAAATATAAAAATAAGAAAAAAAATTATTAATTCAAATTGGGGAGTAGTTATATATATATATATATATATATATATATATATATATATATATATATATATATATATATATATATATATATATATATATATATATATATATATATATATATATATATATATATATATATATATATATATATATATATATATTATATTATATTATATTATATTATATTATTATAGAGAATAGGAATAGCAAAAAAGTCCAAAGAATGCCAAGTTTCACCAAAATTCAACAAGTGTCAAAATTTAGGAACAAACCTCCAAAATATTTGGATATTCAAAAATAATTTAAAATAAATAAAAAATTAAAAAATCTTTAATAACACAGACAATTTTTTAAATGCTTTGTTAAACCTAAAAATTCGAAAAACATAACTACTCCAAGTCTAAATTATTAAGTGCCGATATAATGAGATAAATGAAAAGAGTGCTCTAGAATTAGCGTCACTTTACAAATTGAGCCTTCCCTTTTCTTTTGAAAATTAAAAATTCAGAGTATTTATTAGATGCATTGATTTTAGAAAATGTATACCAAGACAAACCGTTATTTTTTTCTATTAAAAGAGAGAAAATATTGTTGTACTAATTTGATAGTGTTGAGAAAAAGTTATTTGGCACTTTTAGAATAAAATCGAAACTATTTTTGATTAATTTAAATTATATGTCTATATTTATATAAAGATTCACTCATCAAGAATATAAGAAAAATATTATACAAAAGAAATCAGCAAACATAAATATCAAACAAAGTAACATGCTAATATTTTTTTATTAACAATGTAATAATACTAAATATTGGATAATATATTAAAAAATTACATAACAAAAAAGTTATTCGATGACTATATTAGTTCCTTTAATTTAATAGAGATTTTATCCATTAAAATTCAGATTATATTATTGAGAATAGCAAAATAAAATTTAAAATAAAATAATATTTCACGAGTAATAAAATATATCTTTTATTATATTACAAAAAGAAAGTAGTAATAAAAAATATTATACAAAGTTATATGCTAATAAATTTTTATTAACAATATAATAATACTAAATATTATATATAATAAAGAATAATATAGAACAAAAAATATTTTTTATTAGTCCCTTTAATTTAATAGATATTTTAGTCATTAAAATGCAAATAATATTGCTGAGAAAAAAGAATAAAATTTTAAATAAAAATATGTTTCTTGATTAATAAAATATATATCTTCTATTATATTACAAAAAATTATATTATATTATATTATATTATATTATATTATTATAGAGAATAGGAATAGCAAAAAAGTCCAAAGAATGCCAAGTTTCACCAAAATTCAACAAGTGTCAAAATTTAGGAACAAACCTCCAAAATATTTGGATATTCAAAAATAATTTAAAATAAATAAAAAATTAAAAAATCTTTAATAACACAGACAATTTTTTAAATGCTTTGTTAAACCTAAAAATTCGAAAAACATAACTACTCCAAGTCTAAATTATTAAGTGCCGATATAATGAGATAAATGAAAAGAGTGCTCTAGAATTAGCGTCACTTTACAAATTGAGCCTTCCTTTTTCTTTTGAAAATTAAAAATTCAGAGTATTTATTAGATGCATTGATTTTAGAAAATGTATACCAAGACAAACCGTTATTTTTTTCTATTAAAAGAGAGAAAATATTAATGTACTAATTTGATAGTGTTGAGAAAAAGTTATTTGGCACTTTTAGAATAAAATCGAAACTATTTTTGATTAATTTAAATTATATGTCTATATTTATATAAAGATTCACTCATCAAGAATATAAGAAAAATATTATACAAAAGAAATCAGCAAACATAAATATCAAACAAAGTAACATGCTAATATTTTTTTATTAACAATGTAATAATACTAAATATTGGATAATATATTAAAAAATTACATAACAAAAAAGTTATTCGATGACTATATTAGTTCCTTTAATTTAATAGAGATTTTATCCATTAAAATTCAGATTATATTATTGAGAATAGCAAAATAAAATTTAAAATAAAATAATATTTCACGAGTAATAAAATATATCTTTTATTATATTACAAAAAGAAAGTAGTAATAAAAAATATTATACAAAGTTATATGCTAATAAATTTTTATTAACAATATAATAATACTAAATATTATATATAATAAAGAATAATATAGAACAAAAAATATTTTTTATTAGTCCCTTTAATTTAATAGATATTTTAGTCATTAAAATGCAAATAATATTGCTGAGAAAAAAGAATAAAATTTTAAATAAAAATATGTTTCTTGATTAATAAAATATATATCTTCTATTTTATTACAAAAAGATAGTAGCAGATAAAAATATTAAACAATATAATATACTAATAAAAATATCGATAAATAATATAATAATACTAAATATTGGTAATCTAATATCTTCACAAGGTAGATGTAAGGTCTGCGTACAGACTACCCACCCCGAATCTCGTGGTGTGGGATAATACTAGGTATATTATTGTTGTTGTTGTTGTATATAAGTACATTTAATTTAATAGAGATATTAGATATCGTATTGACAAATATGATGACAATTAAAATTTATAAAACAATACAATCTAATATGTTCAAATAACCCGATCATAATTTCCGTTAATTCATATTTTTTAATAACGACCGCGCATTGCGCGGGTATGGCTACTAGTTTAAGCTTTAAAGGCCTAGATTAATTACATTCACTTGAAAAATATCACAATGACAGTTAAAAGGAATATATTTTGAAAACCTAATTCCAAATTTGGTTATAATAAATTAATAAAGTGTCTATTTATTTAACTTTGTCCACATCCGACGCTTTTGTTGGTGTTATTAATTTGTTAGGAGCTTTATACAATTGCTTTTATTATTACTTTTTGGCTCTATATTGAATAATTTGTCACAACTAACTTCAACCAAAAAAATTACTATTTATTTTGTATTTTTGCATTACTTGAATACAGTAACATACAAAATTTGAATGTATTTAATTGAATAAAATGAGTAGAAAAATATCATTACTAGATGCATTTAATAATAATCATAACTCATAAGGAAGAGGTCATAATAATACTAAAAGAAGGACGTCTTCCACATTACTTTCTGCATAGAATAGAAATTTGTTTAATCAAAATGCTTGTGTTTCTATCACAAATTAGAGAGTTCAATTGTCAAGTTGATTTGTTAAACAGCTAAGTAGACATATAGTCTAGTGGTAAGAGAGTCTCTCACACAATTAAGTGCTGGTTCGATTCCTGCTATTCCTTCCACTTCCCCAGTATCCCCTATGTAATCTATCTATCTATATTCTATTCTATATCTATCTATATCTATATATTATTAAAAGGGAAAAAATTTAGTATATAATTGTGACAAATGACAGCATAAGAAAATGACATGTGTTAATTTTAGGACAAGAAGTAGTTATTAGGAGTTATAATTAATTATTAGGTATATTTTATTAGAATTAAAATTAAAATAATTAAATAACTTCTTTTAAGTAACTATCATAGAATAGGAAGAAAAGTAATAATTTATAAGTAGTGGTATCCTAACCACATGCAAAATAAAAATCACGTTTTTACGAAGTGGTTGTTCTATTTACGCAATAATAAAATTGAACAATAATTTTAAATTTTTTATCTTTATAGAGCACATTTTATTTAAAATAATTAAATATTTTATTTAATTATTTATTATATATAATAAAAGGAGAGGCAAACACACATTATTAAAACAAGTGGCATAACCACAAAAACCAAGTGGCAATATTAAGATAAATAATCTAACTTTTTAACTAAAAAAACTTCTTAAATTTTGAATTAATTGATTACTCTATTTGAATTAATAAATATAGTTATATTATGATTAGCTATATTAAAAAAACAAAAATACAAGAAAAATAACTACTCATTCAAACTCGGGAGTAGTTTCACGTTGATTTTTTAAAGTTATTTTAAAATTAAAAAAAAAGAAAAATTAAATTAGCTACAATAAAAAAATGAAAATATTAATAATTTAAAAAGGCATTATTAAGACAAAATAAACTACCTTTTTAACTAAAAACAACCTTCTTAAAGTTTTTAATTAATTGGTTACTCTATTTGAATTATAAATATAAATATAGTATAATAGCTATATTAAAAATACAAAAAAATAAATAAAAAAATAACTACTCAATTGAATTGGGGAGCAGTTTCAAGTTGTTTTAAAATAAAAAGCGAAAAAAACAAAATAAAAGATAAATTAGCTATAGTAAAAAAGCGAAAAATTTACTAACAAAAAAAATATCTATTCAAGTTGGAAATTAGTTTCAAGTTGTAGTTTTAATTTATTTAAAAATATAAAATAAAAATAAAGAAATAAATATTACCAATTCAATTGGGTGTGGTTTCAATTTGGAGTTTTTAAAAAATGAAAATTAAGAAATAAAATTTTGACAATTTAAATTGGAGAGTAGTAGTTTCTCTATGTGTGAGTGTGTGTGTGTGTGTATATATATGTGTGTGTGTGTGTGTGTGTGTATGTGTGTGTGTGTGTGTGATATATATACAAAAAGTGAAATAAATAATTATATGATGCCAAGTGGTATAACAATATGACGCTAAGTATTGATTTTTAGAACAAAGCTCCAACAAAGTGAGTGTTTTGAAATTCTTTAAATACAAAACAAAATAAAAAAATAAAAATTGCCAATTCAAATTTGGGAGTAGTTTCAAGTTGGAGTTTTATGAAAATATAGAGCACATTTTATTTAAAATAATTAAATATTTTATTTAATTATTTATATCTATCAATCTATAATTAAAAGCAGAAAACAAAAGCCTCTCATGAAGCCAAGTGGCAAAATCCGAAAAAGACACTTGGCATTTTAAGACATTACTCCAAATTATTAGAAAATAGAAATAAGAATTACCATTTTATAAAAACCACCAACTATTCTTACTTCCTCCACTCCCCTTCCTTTTAAAAACTAATTGAATTACACGTTTTTTTTTTCAAAAATCAAGCAATAGAAACTAACAATAAAAATCACCAACTACTTACACTTCCTCCACTCCCCTTCCTTTTAAAAACTAACTGAATTTCTCCTCTTGCATATATTGGATTAGAAAAAAACGTATAGTTCCTTTTTTTCTTTCACCGAAAAATTTGTCGGGGAAAATTGCATCCAAAATCGTTACTTGTGATTTTTCGTTGTTCGATGAGTAAATTGCTAAGCATCTGATCATCATTTTGAAATTATGCATCTCAGGTGATGTACTCCCTTCTGTTTTTGACATTTTCCCATGTGTGAATGCTTATAAAAAGAAGAGATAATGCATAAATATCCCATTCAACTTGTTCGAAAAAGTCATTTACACACTTTAACTTTACGGGTGTCCTAATACCCCACTATTCTTATTTGGGGTGAAATTAATACCCCATTGGTAATACTTAGTCAGTCTTGTGGTGGAATGTGTAGTACACGCGCGCCACGTGTCAAAAGCTGATTTATTGTTTCCCCATTTATTTAATTACAATTTTATTTAACTTTTTCCATGTCATCTTCATCACCACCTACACCACCATGGAACCAGCTCTAAACCACCTTGAAAACCTGCAAAAATAGTACCAAAAACTCATCCCAAAATACCTGTCTCTACTTCTAAATATAAATAAAACAAACATATGTTCGATCAAATGAGCAAGTAACTAACACAAGAAATAAATCAATGAATGTGTTCCCAAATATTTCCACAACACAAATCATTCATCAAAAATCTCAAAATACTTCAAAATCAGCAGCAAAAACTCACCCCAAAATACTTCAAAATCCACCCCAAAATCGTAGCAAAATTAGTTGCTGAAAACCAGAAAAGAGATGCGAAAATCAGCTCCAAAACACCCCAAAATTCCAGCAGTTTTTTTCCCCTTTAAAATCACTGAAAATTACAATAAATTTCAGCCCCAAAACATTCCCAAAACCTGCTGAAATCACCCTTCAAAATCACCTATTTACAGCTCCACAACACCTTAAAATCAATCCAAAAAATAAGCCATTAGTTGTAAGATATTTTGTTCGTTCTTTTTAATTCTTTCTATTAGGATTATATTGATGGAATATGGTGAAAGAAATAGACGAGTGGAAATAGAGATTCAACAAGAAAAAAAAAAGAGAAACAAAAATAAAACAAGACTTAGTTTCAAGAAATGGGGAGGAAGATGATGACATTGGTCTGCTAAAATGAAGAAAGAGAAAAAGAAAGAGAACGAAAAAGAAAAGAAAATGAATAAGAAAAGAGAAAAAATAGTATTAAGTTTAATTAGTTAGATTATCCAATAGGAAAGTGACACCTGAACAACTAAATTAGTTTAAAGCTTCTTTTTTTTACCTAACACGCATCTAGGGAATTAGCTACACTTTTCATTTCAGGTCATTACCCAATGGGGTTTTAAATTCATCCCAAATAAAAATAGTGGGGTATTAGGACACCTGTAAAGTTCAAGTGTGTAAATGACTTTTCCGGACAAGTTTAATGAGTTATTTATGCATTATCTCTAAAAAGAAATTATATATATATATATATATATATATATATATATATATATATATATGTATATATTGTTGTTATCAACGTAATACATAAAACAATTCCCATTTTTCTCTATTTAAATAGTGAAAGGAAGATTTTTTTTCTAGAATCATTCATATCTATTTAGCCTTTATTTTTATATATATACACTTTGTTTTTATCAATGTAATACATAAAACTTTTCCCTTCTTTAAAATCTTTAAAACACAAAAAAGAATATCTTAAGTTTTTGTTTGTTTCCTCGATTTAAATAGTGAAAGGAAGATTTTTTTTTCTACGATTCTTCATATTAGTTTAGCCTTTATTCTTAGCAAGTGGGGTTATTTTTAAAAATAGAATATTCTCATTAAAACTCATAAAGTATTAGGAATGATTAAACTACATGAATTAAAATTTAAAATTTGCACGACTCTAAATGCAAAGAAACATTACCCTTTCAATTAGTTTAGGCATGATCTTACATATGTGAATGTAACATTGCCCATATTTCTTTGCCAGATTCTATCTTCATCATTGTTGTAATATTTTTGTTAAGTTTTGAGCATCGAGTTAACAACTCAGAAAGTGTAAAATCATACATCGATAAACAACAACTTTGGTTGTGGAAGACAGACATCATACAAGTTTATCAAAAGTTCGATCTTTGAAGTTCGATCTTTGATCATAATATGAATTCATTGTCAGATAAAGTTTCTAGCGAGAGAAAGCAAACAATTTAATGAAACTTGTTGTGAAAAGTGAGTTAAGTTTGCATTTGCTTAGATTTATATTCAAGATTAAGATGGAGTTTCAAGATAATGCTTTGTTCGTAAAGCTCATTATTTTATTTTATTTTATGTATTAAATTCAAGCTAATTGAATAGAGACAATGATTTACATATATTGCAGAGTCTTAAAGATTGTGACTATTTTTTTTTGTTCCAAATACTGTTTTAAGAAGTAGAGGTTGTTACTTTCATTAACTAATAACAAATTATTTTTGATCACTTTTCATTACCATTTCAAGTAATATTTCTCATTATTTTTATATTTTATAATTTTCCGCACATAGTGCAGGTACGGATACTAGTGGAAAATATAAAAGAGAAAAAAAGTAGTTTTAACATTAATTAATTTAAAATCTTCCAGGATAAGCTAAGTTATACCAAAACAACTAAATATGGCTTGGGTCGCCCTACTAAAGCTTAGGAATCGATAAATTTAAAAGGCTACATTCACAGGTTTCCAAGTCCATATATCTGAAACACCATAAAAAATGAAAACTACCTCAAGCAATAGCCAGCCACATCTACTTATCATTTCTTTTTACCATTTGCATGTTGGGTGACCACAAGGCCAAGGTGTGAGAGTGGGTGCAGCATAGAGTAAAAGGTGCTCAGAAAAACAACCAAGCATAAATTCTCTCTCTAAAACTATCTGGCACTTTTACTACTGTATACAAGTATCGAGTACACTAAGCTGTTGATTTATAAGGAAATTTGCACATCCCTCAACTATCGACCAGAAGATGTATGGTAAACCCCATCAAAACATTTGTTCATCTTAACAAATAAGACTACAACTAATTCTAACTTTTTACCCATCAAAACTGACCTGCTTGCTGATGAAGAAGTTATCCACAAAAGAGAAAAAGGTATGTATCACACATTTGAATCTGGATATCACAGAATACCAAAAAAGCTTTCCACATTTCAAGTTCAGTAAAGAACTCCTGGTCAAACGTGCCCGCCATATTTAGAGCAGATTTGTTTCCATTTGTCCTTGAGATCAGCTGGATTACGTGTCTGATCAAACACATGACGACCAAGTTCTAGAATTTTCCTCCATGGGATGTTCTTGTTTACTGTGGTTGAGAATTGTTTAACTCCTTCCTGCAGCCACAGCATGCATAATAAAGTCAGGAACTCGAATGAAGCAGATAACTGCCCAAACAATGAAAAATCACTTTTTCGCTGACACTGCGCACAGAAAATAATCATTGGAGCTGCCTCTACCAATTTGGTATTTAGGCATACCAGACTTATATTGCCACCATTCGACTCATCATAAGAGCCTGTTTGAGCTTTCATGAATAACTCAAAATCTCTAGAGATGCCAATTGATACCAACAGTATGAACTGCATTATATGCATGTACAGATGCATCAATGGTGTTCCATTACTTTGTAACCAAGCATTTGATATTGGATTATCTGTCTCCATGAAACTGTTCTTTTACATATTTGTCCAATAAATAATTCTGTAATACGAGAGAAATTGATTATTGAGGAATTTTCCTTTCCTTTGCAATAAGCAGACTTTTATTCTCCTCCTATATCTACTATGCGGGTGCTGCACCATTTTTTTGTAATGTAGGGATAAACAGGGAAAGCTTGGAAAGTGCTGAATTTGATGATACGAGATTCTACTATACAGAGCCAAGTAGGAATTATCAACATAATTTCTTCATTTTTGCCCATCCTGTTGACTACTTTCGCTACTCAGTTGCAATCTCCCTTTTTCTTCTTTTAGTTTTAAAGGCGGCGGCAAAGAAGCTCGGCAGAAGAGGGTAACTATTGCAATACGCAAGAATAACCACGAGAAACCACATATCTAAATTTGCTTATTCTTTTTCAATAACTTTCTCCATAAGTCTTTTATGCACCCTTGTATGAGTAGAACTTTACAGGTAAAGAATGCAGAGCATGTATTTGAGTTATCCAGTGCCATTGAAGCAATTATAAAAAAGGTCAGTTGTAATAACCCCACACAACAAGCCAACTCAATTGCAAAGTCTGTAAGATATCACAACTTTTACTGCCTAGCCTTCTTTGCTGCACGAAACATAATAAGTTAAATTTCCTTAACAGGACGGAGGTGCAAAAGCTAAAATTAAAAATAAATTTTAATTTTAACAGGACGGAAGAAGAAGAAGAAGAAGAAGAAGAAGAATCATTGGTATGAGGATAGCATTATCAAAATTCAGTCGAGGAACTTTACCCAACTACCAAATCAAAGTTAATCAAGTCAATACCTAGTAAGTCCAAAAATATAGATGTCAGTCCAATGTAAGGACTTTTTTCTTTTTTTGATAACCGTGGTAGCTGCACCAGCTCGCGCATACCTCAACTAATTCCACGAGGTACCTGCTATTTTCCGCCAGAATAGGTACCGGGTAACTTTGTCACCAGGCTTGGACAAATAGGAAGAAGAAATCACCTAGTGTTTTTGCCTCCGTTGGATTTGAACCTAGAACCTCAAGGTTCTCAACCCACTTCATTGACCACTAGGCCATATCCTTTCGAGCTCGATTAATCAATGCAAGAATGACTTACACCGTATCTTTGGATCAAACCAACAGAAACAAACATATACAATAGAGATTCCTGGAAATGTACCTCAAGCATCTCTTCCTCTTCGTGACGCCATAATATTCTTTTACGTTTCCCATTTGGAAGCTCAACCGGTCTGCAGCAGAGAGTAAAATTGAATCGTCTATTATTGAAGAAATGAAGAGGATAATGTGCTCAAATTTCAGAGAAGTAATCACTTACAACAAGATGGAAGGCTGTTTAACTTGCACTAACTGGCCCGCTAGATTATTATTCTCAAGTGAAGAAGCTGATGTCCTTGTTAACCTTCTTGAAGAGTTGGTGACCATATGCTCATCTCTGACTTTGTTAACCAGTTTACCACAACTATGTTGTGTTGAAACAGGCTTAGATTCTCTACATTTTGAATCCCCAGTTTCAACTCTTCTTTTACCTTTCAAGTGCTGCAGCAGTAAAGGGTCTGCATTCAAGAAGGTTGCAGTAGTTTGATCAACCCCTATCATGGGCTCTCCTGCAATTTCAACAGAATTTCTTTTTGTTTCATCCAAAACAAGTTCATTCTCCAATTTTTCCTCTTCAGCAACACATGAGTTACTTAAGTGGTTGTCCTGGTGGAGATCTTGAACACTTCTCTCTAGTTGTTCACCAACTTCTTGTAGATCATTTACTTGAACCCCGTTGCCAGTTTCTAAAACTCTAAGGTCGGTCGCTGTTGCTTTAGAAGATGTATGATCACTAGGTTTGCTACCACAAGCAACAGCTGCACCTGAATGTATTTGCTGCCCAAGCACTGGTTGATCACAATTTCTTTGTGGAACCTCAATTTTATTTTCTGGTAGTGGCTCAACAGCTCTTTCACATGTTGATTTGCTCACTATTGATGGCACCTCTTTGACATTGTCTATCATTTCCTTATCTATGAAAGTATGCAGAGCTTGTTTTTTCGACAAAACATGCTCTTTTGCTTGATGAAATTTTGCAACTGATTTCCTATACAGACAATAGGGGCAATAGAATTTCCCCGAATCATCAAATCTAGCTGGACAACCCATGCACCTGACATGAACTGCTATAGGACAACAAATATCAGCACAAGCCAACACTTCTCCACCTTTCTCACATTTTATGCAAATTTCCTTCTCCGACGGACCCATTTTCTCAACAAAGTTTCCTTTCTATCCCCTCAACGTTACCAAATTAACTCATGGTATCATCCAAGACACAGCTCTTTATTGATGTTTCTAGCATTTACTTAATAGATGATCTTCAATAGCTACATATGGATCAAACATCCACACAGAGTTTGCTTCAATCAAGGTTGGCTTCAATCATAGACATGGAAAAGCTCCATAAGTTCCAGTAAAGCATTAGACACAGCATAACCACATAGAAAAGTGTTAACAAAATAGTCATTAGTTAACTTAAAATGTAGCTCACTCTTTGATAATTAATGATCTTTGGTATTAAAATTAGAGGTTGTGTTTTTCTTCTCTTTTCTATTTACTTTCTAATGGAGAACTCTATTTGTGTAAGCTTTTTACCCTATGTATGCTCATTGCCCCTCCAAGTCTGTATAAAAGAGGTTAAGATAGTTCGCCAACCAGCTTAAAACTAGTCAACTTTTATCAAATAGCCGAGCCGACCCCAATTAGTCTGGGCTTGAGGCATAGTTATAACTATTGTATAACTTTCTCATGTCACTCTTTCTATGTATCATAAAAGATTATGTGGGATAGTCTTGTTAGTCAGTTCCAAACACATAATTCACTTAAAGTACTGTAATATAGCACACAGACACACACTCTCTCTCTATTCTCTAATGAGAGTAGTGTCTGGACCAGTTTGTACGCACACTAGTCCACCGGGTACCTGATTCCTCCTACCAGGTACTGATAAGTTACATAACTCTTTTTGTACTCTTTGTAATGCACCTTTTCCTCATATTCTTCAAAAACTCAAAAGACAAGATATGAAACCTATATTCTCTGCACAATTAGGAATATTAAACAATTCATATTTTCAACTCCACTCTTAATAATAGTGCAGAGTCAGAAAACAAAAAGTATCTTAGTTTGACTTTGCACCCTGTTTCTTTTAACAAACAATCAAATACCAAAAAGAAAAGTGCACAGTCAAACTAAGACCTCTAAAGTCGGACAGACGAAGTTGACACAGTAATGCTGAATCTCAACTGAACATTGATTACCGCGGATTTTAATGTTCAAACAATTAATACTTAAATGGTGAGAAATTGAGATCTGTTAATCGTTCGATCAACTGTGCCCCCATCCAAAATATCAACAGTTAGACTGTTATTACTACAGAAAATATAAAAATTTCCCCTTTTGAGGATAATTCAGAAAATTTAACAATAATTAAACGTTGTTGGCACCAATTTGAATTAAGGCTCTCTTCGAGCACGAGCAGATTGAAATAATCTACAAGTTGTAATCAACCATTTTAAAGCATCTTAATTAGGCAATTGTTTCAGCGATATTGAAGCAACCAGCTAGAGAGAGAAAGTGTGAGAGAGAGAGAGAGTGAAGAGAACCTACAGGTTGGTATCACCGGAGTAAAACCAGCGGGAGCAGTTCGTCGAACCGAGTGTGACTGCTGATCGTTCAATCAACTGGGCCTAATTTGACATTAACTGAGTCACCCTTCAAATTAAAGTTAGAGGGCCAAAATTTGCTCTCCTTTAGGTGGGAGAAATTAAAAAATAGCCAGATTTACAAGTGGTTATTCAAAAATAGCCACAGTTTCAAAAGTAACTAAATTTAGCCACTTTTTATATAAAAATAAATATGAACGAAAATACTGTTTAAAATTCAAATAATACTCCAATATAATATACTGAAACTCCAGTATATTATATTGGAGTTTCAGCATAAGTATATTGAAAATCCAGTATAATATACTAGACTTCCAACATAATATACTAGAGTTCTAGTATAATATACCGGTACAGTATAATATGCTGGAAGTTCATACATAAGTTCTTCAATCTCCTGTATATTATGCTGAAACTTTCTGCGTGTTGTAGTTCCAACATAACATGTTAGATGTTCATACATAGATACACCAATCTCTAATATATTATGCTGAAACTTTCCGTGTTGCAGTAAAATACTTGCTATTTTTTAATAACTTTGCAAATGCTGGCTATTTTTGAATGACTAGTCCGAAAAATGGCTAGCCCGTGCTATTTTTACTCTTTTGGTGTCTGTGAGAGCACAACCATCCATGTACAAGACCCACAAAATTTTTTTTTTTTTTTTTTTGAAAATAATAATGTATCGCCGCTCTCAAAATAATAGCAAAAAAATATATACTTTTATATATATATTATACAAAATTACTCAAATTTTATACATTTTTTTTACTACTGAATATAAATAATTTTTGGTGAAGACTAAAAAGTGAAAAAAATCCTATTAGGGGTTGGATGGTGCATCTACATAGCCCCACCAAAGAAATTGCCGTCAAATATATATATATATATATATATATATATATATATATATATATATATATATATATATATATATATATATATATATATATAGTAGTTTACAATTTATATTTATTGGCTAACAGTTTTAAATATTTTTGGCTGAGCGACGAAATATGTAACTTCCCTTTATTTTTTGGTTAGTATTATTAACAATAATTAAAGAAAACTAATAACAAAAAACAAATGAACAATAAATAAGGAAATGATGACATAGTCAAAAGAATGAGAATTCACACAAACAAATGTTTTTGGTTATCTTGTTGTGTACTCGTGCATCTCTATACACGTTACTACCTTTTCCTCTAATCGTGCAAGTAAGTGATCCAACTAATATATCAATTTAGAGAGGTTTTTAAGAGAAAATTAATGAAGTATATACTTTTTTTTTTAAACGGATGCATATTATAATTAAAGACCAACTACCCGTTAGGGTGTACAAAAGAGTGTTTGTGGGTAGGTATGTGATACCCCCCTCTAGTATACTGTTCATATCACTATTTACAGCCCATTATTTTTCGTTCAAACACAGTTCCTTCGATGTTTGCCCAAAAAATATGATTGACAAACACCGGAGGAATTGTTGTTACAAAAACAACTTGAATTATTTTTTTCTTGCCCCTTCCTTTGCGAGCAAGTCAATAACTTTGTTGGTCTCCCTATAACTGAGCTTCACCACCACGTCGCCTAGTCTTTGGACGATTGACCTGCATGCATGAATAAGTGAGTCAAAATAGAGGTTTCCATTAATTAGCATTCTAATTACCTCTGTTGAATCAGTGTTTATCTCCAAAGGTATGAATTGTCTTTCTTCTGCAATTTGCAGTCCTTTAAGGGAAGTTAGTAGTTATGTTTGGGTTTTAGTGGTGTATTGGATTGAGTCCATGTAGCCCAATATCCAATTTCCACTTACATTTCTGAAGACCCCCCTGCTCTCCCCCCAGGCCTCCTTTTCCCAAATTCTAGTTGCAGCTCCACCAATATTAAGCTTGAAGGAGTTGTTTGGTGGCTCCCATTTTACCCAGATATTCTTCATGTTTTTGGATTCTTTATGCAGTAGTATTATAGAATATTCAGTGGCCTTCGCTATTGCACATTTTGAAGTCTGCCCTATCTTTTCTGTTATTGAAGAGGTTGTTGTTCCTTGTTAGCCATATTTGCCAAAAACAGAAAGGGAGAAGCTTTTCCCAAGTAATGATGTTGTAATAGGTTGTTTTCTTTAGAGATGCCCAAGTGGATGGACAATCTGTGGCATTGAAAGTAGGAATATGAGTATTAGTTTCCCTATTGTTTTAGGAGATGATGTCTTGCTAGAAGGTTTGTGAAATGATACATTCAAAGAAGATGTGTGTTGGAGTTTTATTGTCCCGACTGCATTGGTGACAACTGGGGTTTGAATGTATCCTAACATAATGGAGGTAGGCTCCAGTAGGGTGCCTTTCATGAAAGAGTAACTAGAAAAAAGATTGTACTTTTTTGGGTACTTTTAGTTTCCAAATCCAAGCGAAAATTGTGGGTTATGGTTTCCTGTCCTTAGTCCAGAATTGAATAGGCTGATTTTGTGGAGTAGAGACCATTTGGAATGGATCCCCATACCATTCTATCATCGTTAACAAGGTTGGAAGGAATGAAAGTATTGTGGATGGAATTTTGGATATTTTGGGGATGGTGTGAGAGAGAGCAGAGAGGTCCTAAATTCCATTTTGATGGACATTTGCGACTATTTTGGACATGTCTTCTCTCGTCCGAGGACCATGAATTTGGGACCTTATAGTAGGGAGGTGGTTTCCAAGGGTCATTAAAAAAGCTAACGCAGTTTCGTGAATAAATTACCCACCTTTTTTCTTGCATGCAAGTTTCCCATCCTTTTAGGATGCATTGTCAGGTCTGGGACTTGGCTTTTTTGGGAGGGCTCCTCTAGTTGCAGTGTTTTGCAATAAGGGTTTTTGCCCAAAAGGTTATAAGGTTTTGGTATAGCTTCCAAGCAAGTCCTTAGTGCTGGGCTTTATTTTTTAATTCAGCTTTCTGAATCATGTCCCCCCTTATCCTTGGGCTTTGTAACCGTGTCCCAAGATATCAGGTGCATTTTTTTTAATAGCAGTGGTGCCCCGGATGAAGTTCCTCTGGACTTTATCAATTTCTTTGTTTGTTTTTGCAGGCAGCTTGATGTATTGCATGACATGATTTTGTGATTGATTTTAGTGATGCTTTTGACAGAGTGGTCCTTCTAGTCATGTTAAGCATGCTTGTTTTCCAACCTACCAGTTTTGAGTGGAGATTGTTAATAATGAACTAAAAATCACTATGAGTGGGTCTTTTGTGAAAAATTGGGAACCCCAAGTACTTCCCAATGTTTGTTTAAGCTGTTATGGACTGAGTGTTTGAGATGAGCTCCATTTGATGAGGTTGGCAGTTAGCACTAAAGCATACTTTGAACTTATTGAGGTTGTTCTTTTGCCTGGATGCTAAATTGAAGGAATTAAAGGTATTCATAATTGTGTTGCAACTTAAGAGGTTTATTTTTTCAAATAGAGTTAAGTCATCAGCAAAGAAGAGATGGAAAATTTTAGGGTCATTTTTGCTAATGTTGATTGGGTGCCAATCCTCTTGAGTGACATTATTGTCAATGTCTCTTGAAAGCCTTTCCATACACATAATGAACAGGTATGGGGAGAGTAGTTCACCCTGCCTTATGCCCCTAGTAGGCATGAAAGGGGTTGGTTTTCTCTTCATTGATAATTACAGAGATAGTAGATGAGCTGACACATGACATAATGAGATTGATGATTGTGTTTAGGAATTTGAAACAATGGAGGGTTTGCTAAATGAAAGACCATTCAAGTCTATCAAAAGATTTTTCCATGTCAATCTTTAGGATCACGTTGTTGGATTTTCCTTTCATTTCCCAAAAATGAGATATGTACTCTTGGACCATGGGCATTTTAGGATGAGGCATAGAAGGGTTTCATTCATGACTAGGTTCATAGTTGATGTGGAGAAGTATTTTTTACAGTAAAATGATGACATCCTTCCCCACTATGTCCCAATACTTTTGGTAGAAAAAAAAGGGGTGAAATCCATCTGGCCCAAGGGCTTTGAAAGGCTTGAAGGAGAAGATAGTAATCTTAACTTTACTATCCTTTAGAGGCATTCCAATTGTTGTTTGCTGACTCTGAGAGAGGCAGTGCCTTGGATTTCAGTGTTGGATAAGCCATTCTAAGAGTGTGAGTGGGAGGAGGTATAGTGTTCTTGGAAGAACTTTGATATTACCTACTTAATCTCCCATTCCTCAAACATCCCCTTACCAAAGTCATTTTGGAGGGAAAGGATTTTGTTCCTCCTTCTTCTATTTAAGGTGGATGTGTGGAAGAATTTATTATTGGCATCTCTTTCAGAGAGGGCCATTAGATTCCGGAATTCATCTTCCAAAAATCTTCTTCTTTTCTAAGATTGAGTTAAGCTCCTCAATGAGGTTTTTGTCAAGGATTTGTAAAGGGGTGCTGATGGGATAGAGGAAAGATTTTTGGATTACTACTATCCTTGTTGGCAATCTTTTTTTTTTCTTTGTGGAAGATGTTTCCAAAGATCTGCCTATTCCAATTGAGAGAATTAACCTTGAACGGAAGCGGAGGGGATTAGGGTAGAGTCAGGCTTGAAGGAATCCGTAACTAGGTTTTAAAACATGGGGTGGCTGCACCGCATTGATTCAAACCTGAAAGGTTTATTGGTGGGACTAGGACTCGTGTTGTTTAACTTGACAAGCATAGGGCAATGGTCAGACTAGGTCCTTGGAAGGTGAATGATGTTTGCTTCAGGGTATTCTTTTAACCAGTGGTTATTAGCCAAACATCTGTCAATTCTTTCAAGTATTAGATAGGTTCTATTTTTGTACCTCTTGTTGGACCAAGTTTACTTACTACCTTTAAACCCTAGGTCTATAAGAAGACAGTTGTTAATGTAGTTCCAGAAGGAGTTGCTTCTATGTGTGTTTATAGGGTTGCCTCCAAATTTTTCTTCTATTTTAAGGACTTCATTAAAGTCCCTACCCACAAATCAACTCCCTTTGTATGTTTTGGAGATGTCAGCAAGGCTATCCCAAAGGCCTCGTCTATCTTCAAAGTGGTTACCAGCATAAATTGCAGGAAAAAAAACTAGGGTGGGTTTGAGGGCAATACCTTGACCATGACATGGATACCCTGAGAGTTGACAGCTACCTCATCAACTTGGAGGAAATTTTTCCTCTACATAATCGTTATGCCTCCAGAGTGGCCAATAGTAGGGAACTGAATGTGCATGTCGAATTGAAACTCCTCAGTAAGCTTTTTATGGTCAGCCATTTTGGTCTCCGGGAGAACCAACATCATAGGCTTGTGCAGCTTGACCATTTTAAAGAAATGCCTCTTAAATTCCATACTATTTGCCCCTTTAACGTTCCATATTATGAAATTCATTAAAGGGTTCAGTGATGGAAAGTTGTTTCTCGTTGATGCTTTTTCCCTGCCCTGGGGTTGCGTCGTATCTCATCCCTTGTGTTGAGATTATTGGGATATCATCACTGGGATTAGGGTTAGAAAGGGTTTGAGAGTATCTTGATTCAGGTGAGATGAGAAGTCCAATCCCAATGAACTAGGTTCTTTAGGCACAATATGATCAATGTCTCACTATGGTCCATGCTGAATTCCACCGCCTTTACTAGTTCTAGCCACAGTGAGTCCACTACCACTAGATTGTTCATTGGTATTGCTCCATGGTCCAGTGGCTCCTCGTTGTTCCTCAGTATCTCCGGAGTTGTTGAGATTCCTTTGGAGATGTTTCCCAGAGGCGATTGAGGTGGTTGTTACTAGGGTGATTGTGGCTGCTTCTCCTGCTATGAAGGTGAAGTTTTCTAGGTTGATTCCGTATGGAATATTTCGAACTGGGGTGTGGCATAGGGATCCTCCACTGTGAGGTCTAGGAAGAATGGGATACTATTAAAGATCTGTTGTATCTTGTCTTGGATAGACAAGTCTCTATTGTTGTTCATGTTGGCTTGGTGGGTCTGCTTCATGACTGACTGCCACATTTGAGCTCCAAGCATCCCCAAGCCCCTATTTAGGGCTTCTGCTGTTACCCTTGCCAGATGGGCTGGGTTTTGAATGATTAAGGAGATCTGTTGCTCACCTAGTTAAAAATCGTAACTTAGGGCTTGTCCATGGAGTGCCAGCTCTAGCCATGATGCCGGTAAGTAGTTCAGTGGTAGTGGGTGGAGATTAGTAGGATTGGAGGGGGGTTGGGATTTAGTTCCATGTTTGGGTTTCTTGTTCCTATCCATTTCTGGTTGGTAGTAAAGCGTGGAGTATTGGGATAACCAAATATTTCTGACAGTTGTGGATTTGAGTCGAAAATCATGTTTATTATTTTGGGGTTTGAGTCGGTACACTTGGGATGAGGCCGGTTGAGTTGATGGGTTCTATAAAATCACTGGAGATTTCTTGATTATACTACTTTGGCTCCTGGTCATTCATGGAGGGATTTCTCCAATTGGTGTTGGTAGGGGAGAAGTAGTATTGTAGTTATTATCATCGTGGTCTATCATGAGGTCTATTTTTCTCGAGAAGTGTGGTGGCCTAGAATGCCATTTTTGGCTTTCCTCTTAGTTTTTGGTTTGTGCTGACTTTGATTGTAGGGTAGTGTTCATTTGGTCTGGATTAGAGGTTATGAGGTATTTCTTTTCTTTTTTTTTAGTCGTGGGCCCAGGCTTGTAGTTTGTCTGCATTTGAGCATTCCCTGGGCCCGCTTTCCATTTGCCACTTGTGTTAGGCAGTTCTCTTGTAGGCTGCCCAGTTGTATTTTGTTGTCCAACTTGTGATCCCTTTGTGGAAACAGATTGGATCTGGTTCGATTCCTGCACCGTATTAGATTTACTGGTGTAACGGAAAGTTTGGATTCCAAGAAACTTACCGAATGTGGCATCAAACATTTTTACTTTGATGCCTTCTGGCTTTGTTGATAGTTTATCCTTTCCAATCTTTTCCTGTGCTTCATTTTGCTTTGTATTGAACTCTTTCTTACGCCTTCTGGGAAGGAGAATACTTTACATTATTCTTCCTCCTCCTTGTTTTGTATATGACCTGAAACATCATTTTGCTTAGTATTTGAGCACCCTGAGTTGTCTTAGCTTTGTGTTTGTTATTGTCTATGTCTGTGTAGGCATCCTTTCAAGATGTGCCCTATCCTCCTATAAAAAGTGCATAGCACATTCTCTCTTTCATAGAGCACCAACTGTTTGTGGTCCCCTATTGTGACTAAGATAGTAACTGGTGTTTCCAAATGTACCTGTATGCATATCCTTGCATATCTTCCTCTGAGAGTGGCTGAAGTGCATGTATCTATTTTTAGGAGTTTTCCTAGTTTCTTGCCCACTTTTTCGAGGACTTCCTTATCATAGAACTCGGTTGGCAGTTATGAAAGTCTTACCAAAATTGCAGTGAAGGATAGAGTTGTTTCATGTGGGATGAATTTGGGTTCCCATCTTCTTACTGAGAGGAAATTCCCTGATATGAACCATGGTCCTTTTTGTATAGCTTTCACTAGGTTCTCCTCTTTACTAAAAAAATCCCATCATAGGTCGATCAAGATCAATTATTTGGATGGGTTCCATAAAACAACTAGTTTAGATTGGAGAAGATAGTGTGGCATTTTTCCGAACAACATTATGATAACTGAGAAACGCCATGGTTCATAGAGCCTATTTTTATCCTCTTGAGAGAGTACTATAAGACCTATTATTTCCTTGCATTTTTCTTGTGTTTAGGTAGATAGAATTTCTATAGTGAAATAATCCTCTTGTGTAGTACTTTGCTTACCCAGTAGCATTTTCTTGTAGGAGTGGAATTGGGTAGCTTCTTCTTCCATGACAGTGTCATTCAGGTTCCGATAGTATATTGGGTGATTTGGGTTGATTTTCCATGGATTGGTTGTTTGTAGTGATAGACGAGAGTTTCTATCTCTTAATAAATATAGGAGTTCATATGAACTACTTGTTACAGAAGTATATACTCAAGTGCAAGTATTTGTATGTGTTTGACTCAAAAGTTATCGGTTACTTTTTGAGTTAGGGACAATCAAAGATTATGTGAGAGGGTAAATCGAAATCAATGGTAATATATTCAAAGACAAATCTATGATTCGTATGCAAGTTGTTCTTATAAAATTGCAAGATATCTTAGCAAAGTGTTAAAGCTAGCTAGCAATAGAGAGATGAAATAGGGAGAGAATGATAGATAGTGAGAGATTGTATTATTATCGAATAATAACACTTGCCTTACAAATGAGGGAGACCTTTCCTTATATAGAAGGAAGGCCCCCCTCGCCAACACATTACATAATTTTAGAACTACCGTTATTATAGTAATAGAATCAAGCGGAGGAGTCGGGGCGTGTAACGACCCAACCGGTCGTTTTGAGCTACGGTGCGTCATTCAGTAGTTTGAGGCCATGAGCAGCTTCATCTCAGGTATATTGACTTGTGTGTATGGTCAGAATTAAAATTCAAGAAGTTTGGAGTCAAATTTAAATGAAAATTCTCATTTCCGAAGCTTAAAATTGAAGAAATGAACTAGGATTGAAATTTTGAGTATAACACCTAGGAATTGGGATCTAAAGGTTCCAACAGGTTCATATGATGATTTCGGACTTGGGCGTATGCCCGGATCGGGTTTTGGATAACCCGGGAGCGTTTTGGCGCATATTATGGAAGATAACATTTTAGAAGAAATTGCATCAGTTTGGCTTAAAATGCATTTTAGCGTTATTGATGTCCGTTTGGGATTCCAAGACTGGGAGTAGCTCCGTATGGTTATTCTGGATTTGGGGGCGCGATCGGAAGTGAATTCGGAGGTCCGTAGGTCATTTTGGAGTCGTTTGGCTAAAGATAGAAAATTGAAGGTTTTTGAGAAAATTTGACCGGAAGTGGTAATTTTGATATCGAACTCGAAATGCAAATCTTACGGTTCGGATAGCTTCGTTAGGTGATTTGGGACTTAGGAGTGTGTCCGGAATATTTTTGTGATCACCGGTGTAGAATTAAGCTTGAATTGGCAAAGTTAGTATTTTGGCGAATTTCGGTTGATAGGTGAAATTTTGATCCGACGGTCGGAATGGAATTCCGAAAATTTCTGTAGCTCTGTTATGTCATTTTGGACTTGTGTGCAAAATTTGAAGTCAATCGGACTTGATTTGATAGGTTTCGGCATCGGAAATAGAAGTTGGAAACTTCAAAGTTCATCAAGCTTGGATTGGAGGTTAATTCATAATTTTTGCATTGTTTGATGTGATTTGAGGCCTCGAGCGAGTCCATAATGTGTTTTGGGACTGGTTGGTGTTATTGGTCGGGGTCTCGGGGGTCTCGGATGTGTTTCGGATGCCCAACGGGTCATTTTTGGAAGATTTTTGCCGTTTTGAGCATAAATGTAATGATCCAAAGGTCTAATTTTAGTTCTAGAGATCCAAATTTGATTTCGAGAATTTAAATCATGAATTATAGGACTGATCTGAAAATTTTGGTTTAATATCATCGAGTCGCGATTGGGTTTTTGACGCTAAATGTGAGTTAATTGTTTAACGAGCGAAATTGATGTTAGACTGAGCAAATGAGATCCAAATTCAGTTTTGTTTGAACCACTGGATCCGTATCGAAATTGCGGAGCCACAGGAAAAAGAATCGTCGAAATTTGAGTTCGTATGACGGAGTTAGAACCATTTTGGTGCAAAATGGCTGTGCTGCAACTTTTTTGAAAAAGCCGCTGCATTTTATGAATAGTGAACAGTACCCGCGCGCGAACAGTAACCGCGCGGGTGAACATTGAACAGTATCCCACGCGCATGAACAGTGTCCGCGCGTGAACAGTACCGACGAAAATTCTGGGCAGTATATCCGCGATTTTGGGTCATTTTCCTCCATTTTTTGAGCAACTTGAGAGTTTTTGGACAGAAATTGACGGGGAATCGCCGGGATATCATCGGGAAATCATCGGGGGTAAGTTTCTTGGCCTTAATTCGTTAGTTTATCGTGAAATCCGTGATTATTTCACTGTTAATGGAGGATTAATGGAAGGTTTTAGCCCTAGGCCTAAATTATAGAAAATCATTGATTTGAATGGGCAAACGGAGTCCGATTTTGATAAATTTTATATGCACAGGACTCATGTTGAGATAAGGAACCCGAATATATAACTTTCGTAATTTTTTGAGAAGTGTACCGAAAGTCGGGTTTTGGCAACTTGTGGGTTTTGGTGTATTTTGAATTGTTTCGATTGGGTAATGCCCAATTGGCCTATTTTGATGTAATTCTATTGATTTTTATCAGATACTACACCTATGGAGGTCGATATTCGTGGCAAGAGAGTTGTCTCTTAGTGGTTTTGTACCCGAGTCGAGGTAAGTGGCTTGTCTAACCTCGTGTGGGGGAACTTTCACCCCTAGGATATTATGTGATAATTTAAATGTCTTGTATGCGAGGTGACGAGCGTGTACATGCGCTGGTTGTTGTAACATACACTTTACTTGAATCGTCAAATTCGTGATATTCCTGTCCTTAGTTGATTAATTTATGATATTTACCTGGCATTCGTTAGGGAAGCATGATTAGATAGGATTTATCTGTCTAATTGCCAAATTGTCTTACTTAAACTTCTTGATAATTGTTGGCACTAGTTTTCGGTGAAGTTTTTAGTTAAGCATATTATGTTTTCTCTGTGTGTTTTCTTTATTTGTTGTGTTGGTGGACTGCGGGTTCAATTCCCGGAGATCCAAGGGCTGCGAGTTCGATTCCCGGAGACCCGGAGTTTATTGATATATTATTGAAATATGGACTGCGGGTTCGATTCTCGGAGATCCTGAGTTATTGGTAGGTACTGCGGGTTCGATTCCCGGAGATCCTAAGTTATTGATAGGGCATGCGGATTCGATTCCCGGAGATCCTGAGTTATTGGTAGGGACTGCGGGTTCGATTCCCGGAGATCCTGAGATTTATTGAGATGTGGACTGCGGGTTCGATTCCCGGAGATCCTGAGATTTGCTGAGACATGGGTTGCGGGTTCGATTCCCGGAGACCCGTGGGTACTGTCAATGGGACTATGGGTTCAATTCCCACATGTCCTGGACTTGTTAATTGAGATTGTTACTTATTATTAGCTTAATTGTAGACGGTTGCAGTAATCACTTTATTATTGTTGTTTCGGAATTATTATCATTTAAACTGCTTATTATTGTTATTATCATTTTGTAATTGTTTTCTCTCAGTAGGGCCCTGACCTTCCTCGTCACTACTCCATCGAGGTTAGGCTTGGCACTTACTGAGTACCGCCGTGGTGTACTCATGCTACTCTTCTGCACACTTTTGTTGTGCAGATCCAGGTACATCAAGATAGGCCCGTACTAGGTGATTCAACCGTACATTTGGAGACCTCGAGGTATGATCTGCTACGTCCGCGGATCCGGAGGCCCTCCTTTTATTCTGATAGTATTAGTAGATGTTTTCCTTCATTTCGTTGTTAGATACTCTTTACACATAGAGCCACAATTGTATACTCTTTTTAGTCTGTATTGCCCGTGGGATTCCGGGTCTTGGTGGTGTTTTATACAGTGTGTTTGACGGGTGTATGTGCCAAGCGGCACAGATTACATTTCCTTTTTATATTATTTTTCCGCTATTTATTATTTAATGTTAATAAACTTGTATATTTCGCAACGTGTTAGGCTTACCTAGTCGTGGGGACTGGGTGCCGTCATGACATGTTCACGATTGGTGAACTAGGGTCGTGACAAGTTGGTATCAGAGCTCTAGGTTCGTAGGAGTCACGGGACACAGACCGGTTACTTAGAGTCTCGCTGATCGATACGGAGACGTCTGTATTTATCTACGAGGGTCTATGTAACTGTTTAGGAAACTCTTCAATTCTTTGAATTCCTTATCGTGCGCCATTTATTCAGTAGGAGCCTATGTCATATGTTCTTTTGCATCCACTCGTGTATTGAAATTTTGCGCTCGGTATTAAGTATGCGCCGACGGTTCGTGACGCTGCATAAGGATTTCAAGGGAGTCAAGAATTTGCTCAACCATTTTTACCGCGTGTCATCCATTTCGATAATGCAAGAGAATTGAGAGATCTTCAATTGTGCACATGGGGGTGCACTAGGTTCTGACATTCGATTGATAAGTACGGTCTTGAGAAAGTTTACTTAACTGCCTAATCGTCACAGTAATGATAGAATCACAAGGTGGATATATATCTAAAGATAGTTGGTGGTAATAAAGACTATATGGTTCACATGAGATATCTATTTAGCGAAGGATTCAGCCAGCAGAGATACTGGGGGAAATGAGTTTAGTTGTCTTAAGAAGGACATGTACCAAACGAATGTCTTGGGCTTGTCTTATGATGAAGACGTATTTAATGTTAAAATCTAGTATCATGGATTAGCAAGATGTACCTTAAGGCTTCGTGCCAAGTGAAAGGATTTCACTATCAACGATCAAATTATGGGTCATGTGTCATATCAGATTTGTCTTGTGATGTATTTAGGTGCTATTCAAAACGTTCTTGAAAACTTGCGGATGGGCAAGAGTTGAGGCTCGTATGGTATGATGTTGGGACTTTTGATGTCCCTGTGTCCCTAATAAACTCTACATTTTATTATCGGCAGGGAAAAAGCTTCAACAAAGGCTACATGGTGCTTCGTAGGCGTGTGAGAATCATAGTTTGTTTTAAGATGTCGTCGGTAGAGAATGCTCGGTGCATGGAGCGGGGTGATGTTTGGTTGTATTGGAATGAGGTCATACCATATGGTGTTAGAGTGCTAATAGAGCACAGGTGGTTATGTTCGTTCGATCAAGTGAATTGCAGTTGAATAAGAGTAAACGACTTGAGAGAATGGTTCTAATGTGTTCGAGAGTCGTGTAATAGTGGCTTTGAGCTAAGTGGGAGAGTCCCACCGCTTACGATTGGGTCGCATGGTTAATTACCTGCGTGAATTCTGGGTATTAGCATTAATGGGCTATTGCAGCTACATAAAAGGACCATGAGTGGTAATTGAGTATATGAATTGTTGAATGCATGTTATGGCTAGCCTTATTGGCTCATGTTCAAACTTGAGGGAAAATTCGTGATTTATGCCTCGTATAGGTGCATGCTTCGAGGGAAGTGATCCCGTTGGGTGCTTTATTGAGAGGGTATTCATATGTTATAAAATTGAGTAGAGTTGGTTGCATATTGGGACAAGTCAGGGCTGGATGGCTCTCAATAGAGGTCCTAGTGAATTCAAGAGGTAAAGTGTGGTGCTTGATAATACTGAGACTACAAGTACAGTTGGGAGTCAAATTTTTGAAGCAACTTACGAAGAAGGGCACAACACGTTCTATGATGTTTTGACTTGTGGTGTAGTATTTGAGAGACATGAAATGGCCGTCGTTCTGGAGATAGCATGGCCTTATGATTTAAGGTCACTCGGGGTGAGTGCGGTTGGAATAAGTTAGGAATTGAAGGGAGATATTAACATTTCTAAGGCAAACCAGGATAAACTGGAAGGAAGTAGATTGATTAGCCATAGTTGAGTTGGCATATTGATGTCAATGATCGGTTCATGCAACGTGATCGAGTGATGCATGTGATTGTGGCGGTGCATTTGAGGCTTGTCGGCCGCAGTGATTGATGGCATTCTTAAGTATTCTTCTGTTAGGGCCTGTTATGAGTAGGCGGACCTTGGAAAGGGTTATGGTGGCTTGGACCATTACTTAGAGATTGGCATATTCAACGCTTATGAGAACTCGCCTGTGTGTTGCTATAGTTCTCCTGAAATAAGTTAAATGGAAAGTCTTATGTGATGAAGTATTAGCCTATAGTCAGTTCTAGAGTTGTGATGGAAATTGTGTCTATCGTATATCGGCACGTGAGGTGCAGTGAGTGGTATTGAATTTGAAGTAAGAACCAAGGTCGCAGTTTGGTCAATGAATGTGATATAAAGAGATCGGATGAGCAGGAAAGGAGTTTCAGTGTTTGAGTAAGATGGGTATTAACGTCAGTATCACTTGAGATCAGTGTTCTGTGGGAAAGGCTTTGCATCCCGGTTAGGGACTCCTGATCGCTTTTCACTATTAGTGCAGCCGGTGGTTTGAATATGTAGGCCCGTTTAATTATTCGGAAGATGGTGGGAGCTTGTCCCACAAGAAGATTGTATAGGTGTGACATGTAGTCACTTGATTGGTTAGAAATTTAAACCAAGTATGAGGATTTTGGTGATATCATCCATTTGAGAATTTATGCCCGGAGGGCACTCTGCTTATTGGGTTATAGACCTGTGAAATATTATTGACTTAGCTTGGCACGACCAGGATAGATTTAAGGTCAGTGGAAGTGAGCCTTGCGTCAGGCCGGTTGTGTTTCTTCCAGCAATGCGCCCTTTATGGAGGGATAGTCGCGGTCTTATTTCGCGGTTAGTTAATTCATGTAAAGATATATTGTGCCGTATGAATGTGAGACGGCTTGGTAAGTTCCTTATGTGTTGAGGTTCCGCTCAGCGGTGATGTTATATGAGCATGATGGCTCTCGAGACTCGGATAATATATCGCACATCAGTTGTGCTTGAGTTTGTAGCGTAATGCGCTATATGTTTCCTTTTGTCTGATATCATGCACCTTAGTGTGCTTATGATCGATATTCAGCATTTTGAGGTGATGAGCTATTCAGCTCGACGTATGGCTCCTTGTGTGAGTTTTATACAGGGATCGGGTGGCACGCCGCCATGGTTATATTGTTTGGATCGGGTGGAACGCCGCCATGGTTATATTGTTTGGATCGCGTGGCACGCCGCCATGGTTATATTGTTTGGATCGGGTGGCACGCCGCCATGGGTATATTGTTGGGATCGGATTGCACGCCGCAATAGTGTGATGTTTATTTCAGTGTCCATAATTGCTTTTATGTGTTCCGTTTCCTATTTTTCTTAGGAAGTCCATGTTAGTGTGCGAGTTGAATAGTTCTCTCTAGTGTTCGCCTACCTTTTGTATCACGTACGAATTAGTAGCCTATTGGCACATTGTGTCATCTTGCAGGACTTTTGATTATGTCTGAGGTGGCTTATCGCCTGAGCAGTTCGTAATGGTTGAGGTGAGATCATTGAATTCGAGATCAGTGTAATCCGAGCATATGAAATAAATTAAGGGGCTAAGACCATTGTTTAGTTCAGAATGAGGTAATGGTTCTTGTCAAAAGTATAGACTGAATGATTTGTTGACTTGGCAACTAAATATGAATTCCAGCACATCTCTTCCGTCGTATCGGTGTTGTAAAAGCTAGAGCAAGACCTATGTAGGCCATGAGATGCAATGAG
The DNA here is from genome assembly GCA_032618575.1 of Nicotiana noctiflora. NCBI lineage: Eukaryota > Viridiplantae > Streptophyta > Magnoliopsida > Solanales > Solanaceae > Nicotiana > Nicotiana noctiflora. The sequence continues at coordinate 229,237 of JASVEL010007621.1, forward strand.
AGCATCAGATTTGTGGAATTTCGACTAGTATATTTAAAGAATATTATTGTGGTCCCATGAGTAAAGTGATGCAAAGTGTGACTTCAGCAAAGTTATGCAGTCATGTATGGGTACATCGTGTGAAGAATGATATGGTGGTCGTATGATGGAAACATGCTAGGCAGGAAATTCCGGATGTTGGAATTGGGTCTAATGGCTTATTTACTCGAATAAAGGAGTATATCTATTGAGTTATCGAGCTAATGTGCTCAAATGATTTGTGGAAGCGCAGGAAGTTGCATGAGATGTTAAACCAGTGATTTCAGACTACTTCAGTGTAGTTCTCAGCACGTTCGAGGACGAACGTATGTTTAAGTGGGGGAGATTGTAACGACCCAACCGGTCGTTTTGAGCTACGGTGCGTCATTCAGCAGTTTGAGGCCATGAGCAGCTTCATCTCAGGTATATTGACTTGTGTGTATGGTCAGAATTAAAATTCAAGAAGTTTGGAGTCAAATTTAAATGAAAATTCTCATTTCCGAAGCTTAAAATTGAAGAAATGAACTAGGATTGAAATTTTGAGTATACCAGTTAGGAATTGGGATCTAAAGGGTTCCAACAGGTTCATATGATGATTTCGGACTTGGGCGTATGACCGGATCGGGTTTTGGATAACCCGGGAGCATTTTGGCGCATATTATGGAAGATAGCATTTTAGAAGAAATTGCATCAGTTTGGCATAAAATGCATTTTAGTGTTATTGATGTCCGTTTGGGATTCCGAGACTGGGAGTAGCTCCGTATGGTTATTCTGGATTTGGGGGCGCGATCGGAAGTGAATTCGGAGGTCCGTAGGTCATTTTGGAGTCGTTTGGCTAAAGATAGAAAATTGAAGGTTTTTGAGAAAATTTGACCGGAAGTGGAAATTTTGATATCGAACTCGAAATGCAAATCTTATGGTTCGGATAGCTTCGTTAGGTGATTTGGGACTTAGGAGTGTGTCCGGAATATTTTTGTGATGACCGGTGTAGAATTAAGCTTGAATTGGCAAAGTTAGTATTTTGGCGAATTCCGGTTGATAGGTGAAATTTTGATCCGACGGTCGGAATGGAATTCCGAAAATTTCTGTAGCTCTGTTATGTTATTTTGGACTTGTGTGCAAAATTTGAAGTCAATCGGACTTGATTTGATAGGTTTCGGCATCGAAAATAGAAGTTGGAAACTTCAAAGTTTATCAAGCGTGAATTGGAGGTTAATTCATAATTTTTGCATTGTTTGATGTGATTTGAGGCCTCGATCGAGTCCATAATGTGTTTTGGGACTGGTTGGTGTTATTGGTCGGGGTCTCAGGGGTCTCGGATGTGTTTCGGATGCCCAACGGGTCATTTTTGGAAGCTTTTTGCCGTTTTGAGCATAAATGTAATGATCCAAAAGTCTAATTTTAGTTCTAGAGATCCAAATTTGATTTTGAGAATTTAAATCATGAATTATAGGACTGATCTGGAAATTTTGGTTTAATTTCATCGAGTCGCGATTGGGTTTTTGACGCGAAATGTGAGTTAATTGTTTAACGAGCGAAATTGATGTTAGACTGAGCAAATGAGATCCAAATTAAGTTTTGTTTGAACCACTGGATCTGTATTGAAATTACGGAGCCATAGGAAAAAGAATCGTCGAATTTCGAGTTCGTATGATAGAGTTAGGACCATTTTGGTGCAAAATGGCTGTGTTGCAATTTTTTTGAAAAAGCTGCAGCATTTTATGAATAGTGAACAGTAACCGCGCGTGAACAGTAACCGCACGGGTGAACAGTGAACAGTGTCCCACGCGCATGAACAGTATCCGCGCGTGAACAGTACCGACGAAAATTCTGGGCAGTATATCCGCGATTTTGGGTTATTTTCCTCCATTTTTTTGAGCAACTTGAGATCTTTTGGACAGAAATTGACGGGGAATCGCTGGGATATCATCCGGAAATCATCGGGGGTAAGTTTCTTGGCCTTAATTCATTAGTTTATCGTGAAATCCGTGATTATTTCACTGTTAATGGAGGATTAATGAAGGGTTTTAGCCCTAGGCCTAAATTATAGAAAATCATTGATTTGAATGGGCAAACGGAGTCCGATTTTGATAAATTTTATATGCACAGACTCGTGTTGAGATAAGGAACCCGAATATATAACTTTTGTAAATTTTCGAGAAGTGTACCGAAAGTCGGGTTTTGGCAACTTGTGGGTTTTGGTGTATTTTGAATTGTTTCGATTGGGTAATGCCCAATTGGCCTATTTTGATGTAATTCTATTGATTTTTATCAGATACTACACCTATGGAGGTCGATATTCGTGGCAAGAGAGTTGTCTCTTAGTGGTTTTGTACCCGAGTCGAGGTAAGTGGCTTGTCTAACCTCGTGTGGGGGAACTTTCACCCCTAGGATATTATGTGATAATTTAAATGCCTTGTATGTGAGGTGACGAGCGTGTACATGCGCTGGTTGTTGTAACACACACTTTACTTGAATCGTCAAATTCGTGATATTCCCGTCCTTAGTTGATTAATTTATGATATTTACCTGGCATTCGTTAGGGAAGCATGATTAGATAGGATTTATCTGTCTAATTGCCAAATTGTCTTACTTGAACTTCTTGATAATTGTTGGCACTAGTTTTCGGTGAAGTTGTAGTTAAGCATATTATGTTTTCTCTGTGCGTTTTCTTTATTTGTTGTGTTGGTGGATTGCGGGTTCAATTCCCGGAGATCCAAGGGCTGCAGGTTCGATTCCCGTAGATCCGGAGTTTATTGATATATTATTGAGATATGAACTGCGGGTTCGATTCTCGGAGATCCTCAGTTATTGGTAGGGACTGCGGGTTCGATTCCCGGAGATCCTGAGTTATTGGTAGGGACTGCGGGTTCGATTCCCGGAGATCTTGAGTTAGTGGTAGGGACTGCAGGTTCGATTCCCGGATATCCCGAGTTATTGGTAGGGACTGTGGGTTAGATTCCTGGAGATCCTGAGTTATTGGTAGGGACTGCGGGTTCGATTCCCGGAGACCCAGGGGTACTGTTGATGGGACTGTGGGTTCAATTCCCACATGTCCTGGACTTGTTAATTGAGATTGTTACTTGTTGTTAGCTTAATTGTAGACGGTTGCAGTAATCACTTTATTGTTGTTATTTCGGAATTATTATCATTTAAACTGCTTATTATTGTTATTATCATTATATTATTATTTTCTCTCAGTAGGGCCCTGACCTTCCTCGTCACTACTCCATCGAGGTTAGGCTTGGCACTTACTGAGTACCGTTGTAGTGTACTCATGCTACTCTTCTGCACACTTTTGTTGTGCAGATCCAGGTACATCAGGATAGGCCCGTACTAGGTGATTCAGCAGTTCATTTGGAGACCTCGAGGTATGATCTGCTACGTCCGCGGATCCGGAGGCCCTCCTTCTATTCTCATAGTATTAGTAGATGTTTTCCTTCATTTCGTTGTTAGATACTCTTTACACATAGAGCCACGATTGTATACTCTCTTTTAGTCCGTGTTGCCCGTGGGATTCCGGGTCTTGGTGGTGTTTTATACAGTGTGTTTGACGGGTGTATGTGCCAAGCGGCACCGATTACATTTCCTTTTTATATTATTTTTCCGCTATTTATTATTTAATGTTCATAAACTTGTATATTTCGCAACGTGTTAGGCTTACCTAGTCGTGGGGACTGGGTGCCGTCATGACATGTTCACGATTGGTAAACTAGGGTCGTGACAGGGCGCCTATACGGGCGAGTTTGTCGTTACGCCTCTATAGTCGGAGGCATAATCCCTTTTGTCGTATGGTCATGAAAGAAGATACTATTCGACATCTACGACCGTATAAGGATACGTACTCGACTCGCATTACATTAAATTCAACCCCATATAGTTAGTTCCTCTGCCTATTGGAGATGTATTCGGCATATATCTTCAATGGGTGGAAAAAGTCTACCCGTACTGGATCTATCCGCATGTGCACGCATGGCACGTTCTTCTGAACCGTCGTTTGCTGACGACATGCGTCATGATTGTAGTTGCTCCTGAGGTAGGCCAAAAAGGTAATTTGATGTTTCAGTTTCCCGCCTCATTTTCGGATACAAACCTCTTCGAATCCTGTGTACTGGCCTGCTATAATAGTGATGGATTTCAAGACTTTCTATTCTTTGGATCATCGCAAAAGGTTCTTTATACTCCTGTCATTCATCTTTTTCTTATAGCAATATAGCTTTTCGTGTTGACCTCGTGGTTTGCTATTATACCTTGAATAGAAAGATTAAAAATGGCTAAGGGTAGTCATCGTCGTGGGACAGACGAGGGTGAAGCTACTTCTAGGGTTCCTCAACCCTCAAGGGGTGGCAAGAAACCCCGTAAACCTCTCGTCCCCCTTTTCGTGGATAACCTGCTTCCCCGCGAACTATACGTTCGAAGGGATTTCCCAATAAAGGGGGCTACCCTTGCATGGGAAAGGTCTACTTTTACTGAACCTCTCCTGAATGAACTCCGAGTATCTTGTCAGATTTCGGAGGCGACCGTTATGCAAACGGCCGGAAGGTATCTCGCCAACATGCACAGAGCCGGGTTCTATGCCTTCTATAAATATCCCTTTATAATCGGGTGTAGCCTCCCCATTAATCCATTGGCAGAAGAGTTGTGCCGGTTCGACAATATATGTCCAGCTCATCTATTCTTATACGTGGAAGATATGCCATATTTTGATGACTTATGCCGAGAGGGCCGGCTTAGACGTCAAGGTGTACCATCTGTTGCAACTGTTCAGTCCCGGATTCATGAGAGGGACGATGCTCCAGCTGAAGAATCGAGGGACGAAGGGCCTGGTCGTCCAGACAGGTGACAAACCTAGTTGTTAGTTCTGACTGAAATATTTCTTCGTCCGAACCTCGGATCTAGTGTCGGACCCAACCGGATTCCTTGAGGCATGGAATGCCGAACGTATTACATTTACTTACTTTACGCCTGTTCGGCCTTTTATCGTCTCATTATGTTTCATGTATGCAGCAAGGGTGCGTACACCCCAGTCCGTACCGGACATTAAAACTTGGGTGGGGCGGTTGATCCCCTTCGTGGAGGAGTGCAAGACGTGGGCTGCGTTTGCAACAAAATACGGCCTCCCAGGTATTGTGGTGGTTCTGGATTTGGCGACCTCGTATCTTCTTTAGACGTCACATTTTCTGATACATTCTTACAACTGTGTTGGCAGTCCGGAGTGCACCGCGGAAAAGGAGACGTCGTGCATCCACTTCCTCGTCGGCGGATTCTAGTTTTGAACACGTGGTTCACGGGAGAGAGACCGCCTCTGAGGCCGTTCACCCTGAGGGTGATCGAGCAGATGTGGGAGCATCTAGTGCTGATGTTTATGACGCTGTTCGTTCTGAAGGCGAGGCCGTGATTTGGGAGCCGGCTTTTGAGGATGTCCGCGGGACTTCTCGTCCCGTGGTTGAGCCGGTGAATGAACCGACGTCTAGAGAGGGCTCTTTGCCTCCACCTCTTCTTGTCGAAGAGGACGCTTCAGAGGACGACGAGTTGTTGGAGCGAAAGAGGCGTCGACTACTCCTTGGAAAGGGCGTGGTCGTGGAACAGAGAAAGGCGATTACTCACCGCCCCGAGTCGAGGCCAGTTCTTATGGGCGACGCCATCCGACTGGAGTGGGTGGCCCTCTTGAGGGAGGTTGCGGGAAGTATCGCTTCCCCGCGTATTGAGTATGACAGCGTGCCGGCTGTTGCCGGCCCGGCTGTAGATGAGGAGGGGGCTACTCCCGGACAGGCTCCTACTCCCGTGGACGTGCCGCAGGAGGACTACGCCAGGGTGAATATGGCGATTATATGTCCTACCTATCGGCTCATGATCCCTACGGGATACAATCTGCTGCTAGACAGCGAGCAAGCTGCGGCGGACATGTCCTTTCTATGTGGGGCTACCGAGATGGAGTCTTTGAAGGACGTGAGCGATAGAGATTTGTCTCGTCGAGTCGCCGATGCTGCCTTGCAGGTATGATTTGGTTATTGTTTTTCATAGTTATCTTATGAGCCCTGAGGTTTTGTGTCGTTTTGAATTATATCTTTTCTTTAGGTTTTTCTCATACCCTCATCTTGGAGGTGGGCGAGGCCGACGGGAGCGAAAGAAGAATGCTGCCCTTAGGAAAGCGTCGAAGAAATACCGGGAGGCCCGTAGAAGCATAAGACGCTGGCGGACCTCTACACCTAGGACCCTTAGTTTCAAGTTTTTCGTGAGGGCTTGAAGTAGGCAGAGGATCAGTTGTGGGAGCGTACGTCCCAGCTGGAGAGGGCGGACGCAGACGCAGACGCGGACTTGATGGTCGTTGTGGCCCGAAATACTGAATTGGAGAGTCTCCTCCAGCAGCGGGAGGGAGAGCTGGACTTGGGCCATGTGGAGATGGCGAAGGCGGCGGAGTTGCGTGCCAGGGTTGATGCCCTTACCGCCGAGCTCAGTGCCGCAACGGCTGAGGTGGTCGCCCCTCAGCAGGTAGAGACTATTGTTCCAGCTGGCGATGCATCTCGTGAGGCTCACGATATATTTGTATATGCTGAGGCGAGGCGGACTATTTTTGAGGAGCTGCTGGCCATCGGTAGAGTCACCGAGGTAGAGGTCGAAGCTCAACATCGCCTTGTTAGGGTCGCATGTGAGACTTGTGGGTATAATCCCGACTCTCCGGACCAAGCGGGCTGTACCTTTGCGGAGGTGGACCAGTTGGGCACAGGGTCCTGGATTTCTAGGGCATTTCGGGCCGAAGGATGGGGGTCGTATTGACGGTGCGGCCGATGCGGATGAAGGTGATGGCGGCCAGGACGGTTAGATAGGATATTTTCTCTTTTTGTAATCGAGGTTATTTTGTAAATTTGTAATTCGTTATGATGATTTATGATGACTTCATGGAAACTGATGTGTTTTTATGTCTTCTTTTGCAACTTCAATGTTGTGTGTGGCATGGCCCTTTGTTTATCGGAGGCGACCGTAGTCTTTTTATACGTTGTTAGGGCCTTAACCCTTTATGTTTATAGGTGGTTGTGGCCTCTTGTTTGTCGAAGACGACCGTAGTCTTTTTATACGATGTTAGGGCCTTAACCCTTTATGTTTATAGGTAGTCGTGGCCTCTTATTTGTCGGAGACGACCGCAGTCTTTTTATACGATGTTAGGGCCTTAACCCTTTATGTTTATAAATGGTCGTGGCCTCTTGTTTGTCGGAGACGACCGTAGTCTTTTTATACGATGTTAGGGCCTTAATCCTTTATGTTTATAGGTGGTCGTGGCCTCTTATTTGTCGGAGATGACCGTAGTCTTTTTATATGATGTTAGGGCCTTAACCCTTTATGTTTATAGGTGGCTGTGGCCTCTTGTTTGTCTGAGACAACCGTAGTCTTTTTATATGATGTTAGGGCCTTAGCCCTTTAGTGTATTGGAGGTGACCATAATCTCTCCTTACGTCGTCAGGGCCTTAGCCCTTTAGTATATTGGAGGTGACCGTAGTCTCTCCGTACTCTGTCAAGGCCTTAGCCTTTTATGTTTATGGGTGTCCGTGGCCTTTCATTTGTCAAGGATGACCGCAGTATTTCCTTACGTTTTTAGGGCCTTAGCCTTTTGCGTTTATGGGTGGTCGTGGCCTTTCATTTGTCGAGGATGACCGTAGTCTTTCCTTACGTTGTTAGGGCCTTAGCCTTTCATATATTAGGGGTGACCGTAGCCTTTCATACATTGGAAATGGTCGTAGCCTTTCATACATTGGAGATGGCCGTAGCCTTTCATACATTGGAGATGGCCGTAGCCCTAGTCCCTGTGATATGCAATTTGTGCCGATCGCTGGTATGCTTGGTGTATCAGATTTAAACTTCTAAGCATTCCCGAGTATCTCCTTTGTCGCCTCATTAAAAACCTCTCCGAGAAAACTCAATTGGGACAAAACTCGGATTAGGGAAAAAGAGTATGACTTGGGGAATGCTCTTTAGAAATGGAAATGCTTGAGGTGGGAGATGTTCCAGTTGTTTTGGAGCGTCTTCCCTTTCATGGTTTCTAGCTTGAAGGAGCCTTTGTCTGCTACTGCGGTGATTTTGTAGGGTCTGTCCTAATTGGTGCCAAACTTTCCTTCGTTAGGGTCTTTGGATGCTAATGTCTTGGCCTTTAACACATAGTCACCTACTTTGAGTGGCCGGATTTTTGCTCTCTTGTTGTAGTATCTCTCGATCTGCTATTTTTGGGCCACTAGCCTAATGTGGGCCATTTCTCTTCTTTCTTCGGCTTCATCTAGATCTTGTAATCGATTTGTGTCATTCTCTTCTTTGCTCGTGTGCGAGTACCTTAGGCTCGGCTCACCGACTTTGACTGGTATGACGATATCAGTTCCGCAGACTAATGAGTAAGGAGTTTCTCCTGTGGAGGATTTGGGGGTAGTTCTGTGCGCCCATAGTACTTCTGGCAGTAATTCGGGCCACAATCCTTTAGCATCTTCGAGTTTTCTTCAAAATGTTCAGGAAGGTTTTGTTGGATGACTCTGCTTGGCTGTTGGCGGCTGGCGGCTGGATAATATGGCGTTGAGAGTATTCTTTTGATGCGCCATTTGTTGAAGAAGTCGGTTGTTTTTTGTCCTATGAACTGTCGTCCATTGTCTCAGGTTATTTCTTTGGGGATGCCGAAGCGACATATAATGTTCTTCCAGATGAAAACGATGACCTCTTGCTCGCGGATCTGGGCGTAGGCACCTGCTTCCACCCACTTGGAAAAATAGTCAGTTAAAACTAATAAAAAGCGTACCTTTCCTCGTCCGACGGGTAGTGGTCCGATGATGTCCATTCCCCATTTGATGAAAGGCCATGGTGAAGTGACTGAATGGAGGGGTACCCCCGAATGATGTATCAGAGGGGTAAACTTTTGGCATTTTTCGCATTGGCGAACGTATTCTGTTGCGTCTTTTTTCATGGTGGGCCAGTAGTACCCCACCCGTATTAGACATCGCGTGAGTGCTCGGTTACCTGTATGAGCGCCGCAATGACCTTCGTGGACTTTCTCTAATATTGGCGTCGTCTGGTTGGGGCCTAGGCACTTAGCTAGGGGTCCTCCGAAAGTTCTTTTATAGAGGTCGTTATTTATCATGCAGTACCTCGCTGCCTGTGTGTGAAGCTTTCTTGTTTCTTTTTTTGTCGTGTGGTAGGTTTCCATCCTGCAAATATGATACAAATTAATTGCGCCGGTCCCAAGTCAGATGCAGGGAAAGTACCTCTGTGTGGTCAATTGTAGAGTGTAGGAGGGTGACAGTGCTCTCTTTATTCAGGTTGGTGGCGGCGACGACCAGTTTAGCCAGTCAGTCTGCTTCGACGTTATGCACCATACAAACTTGTTCGAAGCGACATTCGTCGAGATGTGCCATTAGTTTGCAGATCTCTGTTCGGTATTTCTGTAGTCTTTGTTCCTTGACCTGATAAGTCCTAGTGACTTGACTTACCACAAGTTGTGAGTCGCAGTGTAGGACCAGTCAACGAGCTCCATACCTGATGGCTAATTTTATACCTTCAATAACAGCTTCATATTCTACCTCATTGTTAGTCATCTCGGAACATCGTATGGACTGGTGAATGAATTTGCCTATGGAAACTTCGAGGACGAGTCCCAGTCCCGATCCCGAGGCGTTTGTGGCCCCATTGGTGTGGAGAATCCAGGGGTCGATGTTTGAAGCGGCTTGTAGGGCTTCCTTCTCCGCCTCTGGTGAGATTTTGACACTAAAGTCAGCCACGAAGTCGGCGAGGACTTGTGATTTGATGGCAGTTCTGGGGATGTAAGTGATGTCGTGCTCGCCGAGCTCTATGGCCCATCTAGCGAGATGACCCGATAGTTCGGGCTTGTGCAGGATGCTTCTCAGAGGGAAAGTGGTCACCACTCGGATGAGATGACATTGGAAGTAGGGTCTCAACTTTCTAGAGGCTGTGACCAGTGCCAAAGCCAATTTCTCGAGGTGCGGGTACCGAGTTTTGGCGCCCACTAGGGTTTTATAATGTAATAGATAGGCGATTACGTACCTTTTTTTTCATAAACCAGTACCGCGCTAAATGCAACTTCCGATACGGCTAGATATGTCAATAGAGGCTCACCTAGTTTTTTTGACAACAATGGTGGCCACGATAGATATGCCTTCAGTTCTTGCAGGGCTTTGATGCATTTGTCATTCCAGTGGAATCCGTTGTCCTTTCTCAACATGCTGAAGAATTTATGGCACTTGTCTGAGGATTGGGAGATGAAGCGGGAGAGGGCGGCTATTCGACCTGTCCACTTCTGGACCTATTTCCTGCTGTTGAATGTTTCAGGTATTGAGGCGATTGCCTCGATCTGATCGGGGTTGACTTCGATCCCTTTTTGGTATACAAGAAACCCTAGAAACTTTTCAGATGCCACACCGAAAGCGCATTTCTCGGGATTCAGCTTCATCCCATATTTATTCAGTATCTCGAAGGCCTCTCATAGGTGGTCGATATGGTCCTCCTTCTTTGCCGAATTCACTAGCATGTCGTCTATGTAAACCTCCATGGTTTTCCCAAGTTGCTCCTCGAACATCTTAATGACTAGCCTTTGGTAAGTGGCCCTTATGTTCTTGAGCCCGAAGGGCATCACTCTATAATAGTAGGTACCCTGGTGTGTGATGAACGTGGTTTTCTCTTGATCTTCCTCGGCCATCAGGATTTGGTTATAGACGGAGTATGCGTCCAAGAAATATAGTAGTTCATGTCCAGCGGTGGCGTCGATCAGTTGATCAATGTGAGGGAGGGGAAGGAATCCTTAGGACATACCTTGATCAGGTCGGTGAAGTCCATGCACATCCTCCATTTCCCGTTTTTCTTTTTGACCATCACCACATTGGCGACCCATTGTGGGTATTTCGACTCCCTGACAGAGCCGTTGGCTAGCATCTTGTCTACTTCTTCGCGGACTGCCTCGCTAATTGCGGCGTTGAACTTTCTCTTGATTTGCCTTATCGGCGGATGCAGTGGGTCCACGTTGAGCCTGTGGGTGGTGATATCTGGCGAGATCCTCGACATGTCTGCATGGGAAAAAGCAAATGTGTCTGCATGGTTAGTCAGAAATTCATAATACTTACCCAGGTCGGCGAGCCCAGTGGCCGATGTACGCCTTCCTTTTGGGGTTGTTACGATCCAGCTGAACTGGGCCGAGATCATCTACCGTAGCTTTACAAGCTTCCACAACATCTGGGTCTCTGATGGCGCCGACCGTCAGGTCCGCTTTGGTCCCCGACACGGCTGATTGCTATGCTTCTGCGCTCGCTTCGCTCAATTGCCAGGTGTGGGCGCAATCTTGTGTTATTTTATAGTACTCTTGCATTGTGCGCGGTTCTCCCTTGATGCTGAATATTCCCCATGGGGTAGGGAACTTGACCACTTGTTACAAGCTCGAGGGGACCGCTCGCATGGCATGTATCCATGGGCGCCCGATGATGACGTTGTAGGCTGTCTCTTGGTTCATCACATGGAAGGTGGTTTCCAGGGTGACTCTCTCCGCGAGGACGAGTAGAGTCACTTCTCTTGATGTGCGCTCTACTGCATTGTTAAAATTATGCAGCGGGGGGTTATCCTGTCCTCGAGTCCCATATGTGAGAGGACTCTTGGATGGATGATGCAGGCGCCGCTTCCGTCATCGATCATGACTCTCATAACGTCTGTATCAACGATACATAAAATAATAATTAAAGCATCAACCGTCGGCGTCAGACATATCGAAGGTGATACTTCCTTCGAGGTCATCGTACCATTCGTGGGAGATGGTCCTTTTCAGTCTGTGTGTGTTGGCGAATTTGACATGATTGATGGCGACTTCATTCCCTTATTCGATGATCATGTTCACTGTACGTGTTGGAGAGGGTGGTTTTGGAGGTCCACGGGAATGTTCTCATCCGCGTGCAAAATTAGTCTTCCCCTTGTCGATGAGCAGCTCCTTCAGGTATCCTTGCATCCTGACGACTTCTTATTGTAGGCCAATGTAGTCTTCGGTCCTATGCCCCCGTTCTTGGTAAAATTCATATAGAACATTTGATTTTATTGTGGTAGGGTCCGATTTCATTTTTTGAGGCCATTGCACCTTGGTGACGAGCTTCTCTAGTGCGTACACGATTTCTGAAGGAGAAACATAGAAGTTATGTGAAGAAAGTAAAGGGGGAATACCTCGTTCGTTTCTGAGTGGGGCGAGATGGCATTGTAGTGCGTCTGCATGGCGAGGAGGCGGAAGGGGAGACCTCATGTAAGGCTGGTGTCGCTCTTTACTAGGGCGATGGGGGAGTTCTCGGCGTCCCTCGTGTCGTCGATCTCTCCTTGTGTATGGATGTATAGCTGTCAGCCGTCAGGTCGGTCCGTTGAGGTCCTCCTCGTCTGCCCGTACCTTCTGCAAGTAACAACTTCTTAACAATAAAAAAATATTTGAATATCTTAGGTAGCAATTTTTTGGTAGCTCTGGAGCCATCTCTGCTGAGTCCGTTCTGGAAGGCTGCTACTGTCATGCCTTCTGCACGTTCGGTAGGCTCATTCTTACCCTGTTGAACCTGGCGAGAAAATCCTTGAGGCCCTCGCCCGTGGTTTGTCTGACAGCGAAGATGTCGTTTACCCTTGCTTCTGCCTTCTTAGCGCCGGCGTGTGCTGTGATGAACTTATCCGCCATCTCTTCGAAGGTTGAGATTGCTTTGGCGAGTAGTTGGTAATACTAGGTCAGGGCTCCTAACTTCTTCAGCAGCACTCATGGTACCTGTTCCTTAGACAAATTGTTACCTTTCACAGCGGTGACATAGTGGATGAGATGATCCTCGGGATCGGTGGTTCCGTCGTATACCCTCAGGTAGGGGGGGCATCTTGAAAATCTTTGGGATGGTATAAGGGGCAACTTCCTCGGAGTAGAGTTGCTCTACAAACCTTTCTATGTCTCGTTTGGGTAGCAGTTTAGGTGCTCCGGGGATCTTGTCAACTCTATCTTGGTGTTCCTTCATTTGGTCACGGAGGGCCTGATTTTCGCTTTCCATTTCTTCCATCTTTCTCAGTAAGGATGCCAATGTATCGTCGTGCGTTTGCGTTTCGACGGGTTGGTTGTTGGTTCGTGTTTCTTCCTGCTCGTCTGCTGCGGCGGTGTTGCTTGTTTTTGGTGCTGCATTTTCATAATCCCGCGGTGCTTTTTCCACTAAGCTACTCAGGGTGCTGGTTAGCCATCCCTCTAGTAATTTCCTGACCGCTAGGGGTGCTTCTCTTGAAGTGGGTGTGTCTTTTTCCTGCAAGGTTGCAAGATTCCCGAAGGGGGAAGGTGAGACTTCCGCCTCGGATGTGATATCGGGGTGGTGTTGACGGCAACATTACCACCTGCTTCGTTCATGGAACTCAAGAGGTTGGTGGTAACTTCCATTATAGCTTTGGATCGGGTGTTGTTTTCGGCCATTTCTGGGTTTTTTCCGATGATCGGATCTTTTGGATGTATACTACGAGTTTGATTCTCGAAATGCCCACAAACGACGCCAAATTGTTTGACTCAAAAGTTATCAGTTACTTTTTGAGTTAGGGACAATCAAAGATTATGTGAGAGGGTAAATCGGAATCAATGGTAATATATTCAAAGACAGATCTATGATTCGTATGCAAGTTGTTCTTATAAAATTGCAAAATATCTTAGTGAAGTGTTAAAGTTAGCTAGCACTAGAGAGATGAAATAGGGAGAGAATGATAGATATAGAGATATTGTATTATTATTGAATAATAACACTTGCCTTACAAATGAGGGAGACCTTTCCTTATATAGAAGGAAGGCCCCCTCGCCAACACATTACATAATTTCATAACTACCGTTACTATAGTAATAGAATCAGGCGGAGGAGTCGGGGCGCCTATACGGGCGAGTTTGTTGTTACGCCTCTATAGTCGGAGGCGTACTCCCTTTTGTCGTATGATCGTGAAAGAAGATACCATTCGATATCTACGGCCGTATAAGGATATGTACTGGACTCGCATTATATCTGATTCGACCCCATACAGTATGCTTAGTAGTCTATTATATTGTTGTTACTATATTATAATGTTAAGACTTCTTACGTATTTGATATCTTTTATGCAACACAAGAAAATTAATATTGAAGTAGGGGTCTGCATTCGAATTGGTTTATCGATAAATCGAATCAAGAATTTGTTACCGAAATCGAAATCGAAAAAATCGAAACCTTATTAAAACGATAATAATAAGCATATGTACAAATCGATAATCGATAAGGGTCAAAATCGAATCGATAAATCGAATGCAGAAGTAGCGCAAATCATGACTTGGTGTCTTATTGAAATTTATGATTTTATCAGTTGTTAATATATGACTTGTGACTTGGTATGTGTAAAGACAGTAAGCTGCTTGTAAATTTTTTGATTTATCTTTTTAGTCCACGTATGAATTTAACCAATTAGCTTATAAAATTCTAATTAATTAATTTCGCGCTTCTTATCAAATGACCAGCGTAACCAAGACATCACTTTATTTAATAAAATTTTCAACTTAATTTATTTATTGACTCTTGTAAAAATGGGTGAAGATGACTTTGAAGCTACAAGCTTATAAATGGTCTTTGGTCTTTCGGGCCCAACCTTAGAAAATTAGGCAAGAATATATACCTTTCCTCAAAGTCTTGAAAACGTTACAAAGCCAGCTTTCAATTAAAGTTGCATCTACTGTAACAATAGTTACAAGGATCTCGTAGTGATTCGACCCTGCATCTGTCGTGGTACCTACAACTTGGAAAATCATAATAATAAAATTAAATAATATACCCATCTAAACTTTGGTGAGAAGTTTTATATTGTGTCTGACACTAGTTGTATGAGCCTCATTTTTATCTTACAAAATTGTGGACCCCAATCTTATACTTCTTGGTCCATATAATTCTGGGTCCTCAAAATCGTGAAACAAAAAGTTAACTCATACGACTAGTATAAGTTGTATGAGACACAAAATAAAGTTTCCAATTTTGGTGGATAGTGTTATTAGATACTCATATTAGTCGAGGTGTGGATAAATTGACTCTAACACTATTGTTGTAAATATAAACAATTACTCCATCCGTTTTAATTTATGGAACTTATTTGGCTGGACACCGAGTTTAAGAAAAAATGAATACTTTTGAAATTTATAGTCCTAAACAAGTCAAAAAAGGACCTAGAGTATTTGTGTGGTTATAAAAGCTTCTCATTAATGGTAAAATTGTAAGTTTAAGCTAAATTGTTACTAAATTTAGAAAGGGGTTTTGGAACACACAAAAAAGAAATATGATTAAGCTAAATTGTTACTAAATTTAGAAAGGAATTTTGGAACAGACAAAAAATAAATATGTTTGCCTAAACCGGAAGAGAGAGTATTATTTATTCTTAATTAACAACTAATGCTATTAAATAAAATTATTTGTAATTAACTTTTGCGGGACATAATTATGTAATTATTTTGAGAAATACGTATAATATTTGTAGAGATTGGCTTGGCAGTTTAGCACCACCTGTGACATTGGAGTTTCATCTTCTAAAGGCTATGATACTTTGTTATTTGTGATCCATCAAATAACCAACTATACCAACCGCCCCTTTCTCTCACCACTTCACCCCGCAAACTACGCTAAGCAACATAAACAAACTAACATTAGAAAAAAAAAAAACAGTACAATCTTTGACAAAGACACAGAGATAGAAGAATAATTTTGCAAAGACAAGGGAACAAAGACTTGTAATTTCTATGCACTGAGTAGAAATTAGTTTTCCTGTGAAAATTCTTTGTTTTTGTTTGACAAACAAAACAGGACATGCATGTCACGAATTGGGATTTTTAGCACAACTTGTTGACTCTCATCAGCCATCAGGTAGGTTTTTTTTTTTTGCCTGATCCAATAGTCTCTGTTTGTATTTATTGATCGTCTTAATTAAATGTGCACATAAACATAGCCAGGAATCTTTCTCTTCTCCTTGGTATTTTACCAACTGATTAATTGTTGTGTTTGAATTTTTGTTGACAGCTATGCCAATGGTCGGAGATGGAAAATTTTCTGTTTTGTCAGCAGAGCAGAAGCATTAGTGGATGGCAAAAGATCCACAATTTACAGGGGCCAAGTCCCATCTTGAAGTGAGTTTTCCTTCCCTCTCCTGATGCACCAGTTATTGTCATTGTTATGTTGTATTTGGCAAAGTTATGAATTTGAAAAACATATTGAACAGAGTTGGTCAGTTTTGAATTTATGAGGAATCTTATTTTTCTGATTTTAGTCATGCCCAAGGAATGATCCCATTGGTTGTGGGGAAGAGGGGGAGTGTATTCATGAGTTATAAAGTTATTTCCTTTATCATTTTTGTTTCACATGGGAAGTCGATAGGGAGCTATTTTTGTTGGAGTAACTAATAAGAGAGGTGATGAAGGGCTAAATAAGAAGTTGACATAGGTGTTGTTCATATGGAAATTAATCAATTTCTTGGTCAGTTTTGCATTGCACTTGCAAAGTTTTATGTTCTCTCCCAAGCCACTCGTTCATTGACATTTTATTAACGGCCTTCTTTTTCTTTTGCTGTTGATAAATCTATTTAATCTTATTCATTGAACCACCAAGTTTGTGTGAAAAGTATGAATGAGGTGAATTAGTGGCTTAATTCGAGGAATTTTCTCATACCTATAAAAAAGCATTACAGTGTTCTGTCTATATTTAGAATCTTATTGTGCATAGCGACCAAAATTATCGTAGAGGCTACACCTTTTGGCCTTTTTATCATATCTAATGAAGGAATACTGGCTAAACAGATGGGATCACTAGAAGGAAGAGCAGTACTTCAGCTTGAGGATGAGAACCTTGTGAACTCTAAGAATAATGATAGGAGGACATCTTCTATGGATGCCACTCCTCAGATATCAGTTTTCGATGCCGATGCAGACGATGTTAGTTGTAAATGTATGTGGAATAATTTAGTAAGGCAGATGCAGATAGTTTTGTTCTCCAAGAAGTTAAATATTCTTATTCCTTGTGCTCCTCTAGCCATAATTGTTGATGAGCTAACCGATCATCATGTAAGTTGCAAAACGTTTTCCAGTCCAATATCTTCGATTATTAAAGGTGCTTTACTCACGTTATTTTCCTCTTGTTCTTTCTATTGTTATTTTTCAGGGATGGATCTTCTTTCTTAGCTTGTTAGGAATCATACCACTCGCCGAGCGTCTAGGTTGGGCGACAGAGTAATTCTCTAGACCCAGTATCTACAGTACTTTGTACGAGCAAATCATTGAGGAACAAGGGGAATGTATTTGTTTTTGCCAAGGACATATCACCATTTATTTAATATTTTAGGCTTAGTGTCTGTTAATGGCAGTAAAATGGAATTTTGGGCTAGAATGCATTCACACTTATACATGTTCCTGTTACATGCTCCTGTTATACTGTATGGACAACCTGGAAAATGAATAGCTTTTTAATTATCTTCTCTATTAGATTAATAACATGGAACTTCGTATTTGAACAATAAGCTGAAGGTGATCATTTGTATAAAAGCTGTTTATGGTATTTACACAATTCATAATTGATGTTTGGTTTTCTCATTTTTGTAGGCAGCTGGCTTTCTATACGGGGCCAACAGGTATTCTTGTGTTTGATTCATATCATAGACGTACATACTTATTTTTCATATGCTTGGCTGAAAGGTCGTTTTTCATCTTTATGTGATTATTTATCATAGGGGTAAGGCCTGTGTACGTATTACCCTCCCCAGACCCCACTTTGTGGGAACATACTGGGTAGTTGTTGTTGTTGTTGACGTTTTGTTGCGCACTTTTATAATGATCGGCTTTTCAGTGTTAACTTGCTTTCAATTTGGAAACTTTTGTGCTGTCTTTGAGCAATATGTGGTTAAAACTTTGCAGTTGGAGGACTTCTAAATGCAACTTTTGGTAACGCAACAGAGCTAATAATATCAATGTATGCACTGAGAAGTGGAATGATTCGTGTGGTTCAGCAGTCATTATTAGGCTCAATTCTGTCTAATACATTACTAGTGCTTGGATGTGCTTTTTTCGGTGGTGGACTTGTTCATTCCAGTAAGGATCAGGTTTTTGACAAGGTAGGTTATCTTATATATGGCCGGAAATCAATATCACTTTTGTTCAAGCTGTATCTTACGATAGCAACATATGACATTCTTGGAGTTTTCTATGTCAGGGAAACGCAGTAATGAATTCAGGGTTGCTTTTGATGGCAGTTATGGGCCTACTGTTCCCCGCTGTCCTCCATTTTACACACACTGAGGTGCACTTTGGGAAGTCAGAGCTGGCACTTTCCAGGTTTAGCAGCTGCGTAATGCTGGTCGCGTATGGTGCATACCTGTTTTATCAGCTGACTAGTCAGAATAGTCTTTACATGCCAATTGCTGAGGTTGGGGTTCTTTATTTTCTCAGCACTTTTTTGTGTTACACGTTGCTTACCCTAGACACAGAACTGGCTGTCTTTCATCACATTGGAATATCAATGAGAAAAAAGAAACTTGAAACTAAAAAGTTTCAGTTATTAGCATCGCATAAGCCTACTTCTCCTGTCGAATTTTCTTATTCACTTTCTGATAATATTTCCATAAGAGCAGCCACTAATCTGGTAATCTGAAAGTCAAAAATGTCTCCGCTTGCCTACACAAAAATCATTTCCTTTTGCTCCCAGTAATTTTGGATCATCAGATCTTTGATTCCTCTTATTATTTTTTCTTTCTCGTCTTAAACACTTTGTGACGATGTGGAAAATTATGCACTCTGCAAACCGTCCTTTATCACTCGCAGGCTAGGCTGATCATTTTTCAGCTACATTACTTTTCCATTGAGTTTGTTCAGGTTTTCCTAAAAGTTTACTAACGTTCAGGAAGAGGGTGAGAATGACGGGAGCGCAGATGATGAGGAAGCTCCCGAGATATCAAAATGGGGGTCAATCATATGGCTTTCGATTTTGACACTATGGATTGCGGTCTTGTCAGAGTACCTGGTTAATGCCATAGAGGTAATTCTTCATCCTGCTACCTATTCTCATTTTCTAATTTGGTGTTATTCTATTAGTAGAATCATCTAATTCTCAATCTATGACACATTTAAGAAGTGCTAAGACAAACTAAAAAAATATTGCTTCTTTTAGTTTCTGTGCCGATAAACTTTTAACTACGTTTTCAGGGGGCATCAGTTGCTTTGAGTATTCCTGTGTCATTTATAAGTGTCATACTGCTCCCAATTGTTGGAAATGCAGCTGAGCATGCTGGTGCCGTCATGTTTGCTGTCAAAGACAAGCTTGTACATTCTTCTCACTTTTCTTCATATCAGAACTATAGTATTACTATCACTATTCCTCATTTACCTGGTGCTGTCACAGGACATCTCGTTGGGAGTAGCAATAGGCTCATCAACGCAGATTGCCATGTTTGGGGTAGGTAATTTCAATTGTTTATGCATGTTAATTACATGAAGGAGAAACTTTAAGCAGGAGTTTACTGTTGAATAGCTGCTTTCTTCAAATAAAATCTGTTTTATCCATACAACATAGATATATCAGTATGTTCATGCTTCGCAGTTGGCTGCACATCGGACGTCTCATTCAAGAAGACTCTTACCCTAGTTGTAACTGAAATTTTGTCATATATGGCCCAACTTTACTTTTGGGACAATCACATAATAGCATCCATCTGAAATTTCGTCCTCACGAGTCATGACACGAAACTTACTTGGTAACCACTTTTTCAAGATACACATTTTGAACCATAGGAACTGCCAAGCCAAATAATTAACCGAATTTCTGCTCATATTGCATCCATGTTTTTCCTGAACTAGAATGCCACTGAGTTGAATTTGTTTGAAAATTCTTATATCAAAGTATCTGTATTTTTAGATTTCCTAAATATACGGTCTGTTCATAAGTACAGATCTTTTTCGTGTACATCTTGGTTTTGTTGTTCATTACTGATAATTGTCCTTAGAAGTTTATTCTTTTATTTCAGCATTTTTACTTGTTAAATAAGTGTTGGCCTTTAATGTAATCTATATAGAGTTTATGACTCGCTTAACCTGTACTATTTGTGCAGATCCCCTTTTGCGTTGTGGTTGGATGGATAATGGGCCGTCCTATGGACTTGAACTTCCAATTATTTGAAACGGCCACGCTTTTCATGAGTGTCCTTGTAGTAGCATTCATGCTGCAGGTGTGCTTTTAGACTAGATACTTTAAAGTTTTTCTGGTTCTACTTTTTCCCCCTTTCTCTGATGAGTATTCTCTTTTGTTTTGGGTTGGAAAAGAATTAATCATTATTCTTGTTTTTTTCTAATTGCTTGAAAACTACAATGTCTAGAGATGCAATGTATTTGCTTCTAAAAATTTAAGATATTGCAAGTCGCGGCGGGGCTTGATCCAGTGTTAAAAAAATATGTCATGTCTTTTATTCTTCCTCCTTTTCTTTCCTTTGTGCTTTGCTTCACTCATGAGCGGGCTATGATTAGCTTACAGGCTCCCTCTTGTTAAACTTTTTCTCTTTCCTTTTTTCTGCAGGACGGAACTTCAAATTATTTTAAAGGGCTGATGCTCCTTCTCTGCTATCTGATAGTTGCTGCAAGCTTCTTTGTGCATATAGATCCAGAGTCCATACGTAAGTTGTGTTTCTATTTGTGAAATTGCCATGTGACAGCTCCTGCTCTTCGTTTTATTTACTCTTTTGGGGTTCCTTTTAACCAATAACATCTGTTATTTCACTGTTACGCTAATCTGTTTTGCTTATGATCAGTTACTTTAACATTTCTTCTGTAATTACGTTAGATAACTAGTTAACCATTTTGGGTCTCGTTAAACGTAGTATTGTATTTATAACAACCTTATCATATGTAGTCTCTCTGTTTTAGTTGAGATAAGCAATTCTGTGGATTCAGAAAAATAGAAGGCATGTTTAAGCAGAATTGCCTTAGGATAAAGGCATGTTCAATTCTCAAGTTCGGAAATTTCTAAGGATACTAACCAACTTGAATCTGATTCTCTCAGCAATTTCAATTCTAGTATCCTGATTGGTAGCCGCTTCATATGACAGAAATTCTTCTGCTTCTCTCTTTTTCCATGGCAGCAATAGATAATTGTGACCTTTGATCCTTGTGAGTCGGGATTTTCTCTTTCTGCCGACACTATAAGAACAATCAAAGACTAAACTATTTGTTGATTTTAACTCCTTAGTGAAAGAAACAGCGAGATTACGCAAGACCAAATTCAGGAAGTCAATCTTTCTTTAAATTTATGATACCAGCAATCCCAGTTTGAATAGTCTGTTCACTTGTTAGGTTGAATTACCATGATGTTAGAACTTTTTCTGGTTAGTCATATTTTTTGGAATGTAGCTTAGGAGGCATCACATATGATCCCAAATATTGCAGTCATAAAGAGCCAATTGAAATATCTAGGATGTGCCACAATTCCTGAATGTGTCAACTAAGCAGAATAAACACCGCTTTAATTCACATGAGGATGTAATCTAAGAGAACCAGCTGAAGGCAAAACATCCTTTTAGTAAGCGGGAATGTTTTGGGAAATACTTGCGTTGAAGTTATGAATTCAGTACCGACTTTTTGTAAACACACTTGGAATGGTGCTAATTAACCCTTTTCAGTAATTTTCTTCTAAAAGAAAAAAGACTGCCCGGTGCACAAGGCATCCCCTTCACGCAGGGTTTGGGAAGGATTGCACCTCAAGGGGTGTGATGTAGACCGTCTATCCTAACAAGGGAAGAGTTAAAGGGAAGCAAGGCATTTTTCTTGACACTTGAGCCTCTGGAACTAGAAGAAGATATCTAGAAATATTCCTGTTCAAATTTACGTGAAAGTATGCGGGTGCATTTCAGGCAATGAGCTGATTAGGAAATCTCAGGAGAGAAATAACATCCCAGAAGAGCTTATAAAGATGAAATATTTTAGCCTTATTCACAGGGGCAGATGGATTGTTGTGATGTCGGGTTCATTTATGCACAACATAAATTTATGTGGAAAAAATTAGTAAAATTGCGACAACTAGTAGGTCTGAATGCATAGTCTTAAAAATACAATAGATTCAATGCTAAAAACCTTTAAATCCTAAATCCGTCTCTGCTCGTTCATGTCCACTTAATGAAAACACTTAGTTTTCTCATCTTCTACTGCATGTTAGATAGAGCAACATTGTTTGCTATGATAAGGAAATAAAACAGATTCGTCATGTATGGTTAGTGGATTTGAAGCTTCTAATTCTTGAATATTATCCATAGTTTCTTTACGTTCTTCCTTATATGCACCACTATGGTGGTTTGTCGCGAGCTGCTTGATTTTTTTGTTGTAGAGAGTACATGATGTTGTCTATTACTTTTTGCTTTGCTGGATACATAATATTTTCAACCCACTTTCATTTTAATGCAATATTCATACCATGGCTTTGCAGAGGACAAGCCCAAAAAACCATGAGTAGTGAACATGGTGGTTTCTGATATTGACGTGCTAAAGCTGAAGGGCCGGAATACTATTAGATCTACATATTTAAAGAGCCATCTTCAGTTTTGGCCACTCTGAGCTGTGAATATCAACGATCGTTCATCTGCGCGTGCTCAGGGTTCTGTGTTGCTACTATATATTTTTTGAGAATTTTCCTGCTTTCTCAGTTTTGACTTGCAAGCTGGTGATTTATTCTTTCGCCTGTGAAATAGCTGGATAGTAAAAAGAAAAAATTTCTGTGTTAATACTTAGGAACTTTAGGTAATTGTTAATGCGAAATTTTTCCTTGTTAACAGCAGAATATATATATTTTTTGTTTTCCTTGAGCAGATCATGAGCGTCTGCGATCATATACTATGTATCATGCATATATGAAGAAAAATGATTTGTTGATGATTAATATAGTTGCTAAATGAAATATTATACTTTTATAGTTTCACCAAACAAAAAAAAAAAAAAAAAAGTAAAGGTTCCCCACCCCCATTCACTCTGTTTATTAATAATAGGGCCAATTCATAAAATTTTACCCTTAATCTAGTACATCAGTCAAAGCAATCAATTGAATGAACAATTACAACTTCTATAAATCTGATCCACGGATTATTTATACAAAAGTCTGATGGTTTCGGTCATCGATCAGGTTATTTGTAGATAATACCAGACTATAAGTTCGAAAATTCCAGGAAATACGTGAAGCAGGAGAAAGTCGATGAAGCGTAGCTCAAGCAACACAAACAATGACCAAATCAAAGTCGCCCCCTATTGGATAGTGATGTTGCAATTTAATTGACCTTTTACTAAATTGCTACATTAATAGAATAATTAGATAAAATCAAGCTGGGTAAACAAACTAACACCTGGTCTACTATATACTACGAAAAGTCTACAAGCCAAACATCACTAAAGGCCTATATAACTTGTTAAGAGATTGTTTCTTTGGATCGTGAGATTAATTAGCAGCATAACTATTTCTGCGGAGAATTAATTAAAGTCTAAACAAAAATATTATGGCACGATCCTATGGTGTGGGAGATGGTGGCTCAGCAATTGACGGCTCGGGGCTGATGATAATAGTTGGAATGATGGTTATGTCTATTTTGATGATATCAATGGTCATTTTTGCTTGTGGAGACTCCTCTAACGGTGAAAGGGACGACGACTGGTACTATCGTGGAGGTGGAGGAGGCGGTGGAGGAGGCGGCGGTTGTGGTGGAGGTGGTTGTGGTGATTAAAATTCTTGTGTGGTTGTGGAGTGATCAAAGAGCTTATTCTTGGATGCATAGCTTAATGTTCAATAACATTGCTGATTCTTGCCATTTGTTTACTCACATTTTTTATGATTGAAATTTACTCTTGTAATATACAATTTAAAATGGTAAAACAACTACAAGCACAAATAATGAAAAAAGGGTGTTAATGGCGGACATTTCTACTGTAACGTGCCTGCCATCTTTTATCACTTCGAAATTTAAAGTTGCAAAATACAATATGTGGGGACCGGCTTTATATGTAAAGAAATGTTTTGTCATAACATATAGGAGTAATCTTTTCCAGTTAACTATACCCTTATTATTTGTTTTGTTACAAGCTTGGGAGAAGAAGAAAGATATTTTTATTAATGCTCAACTGAGCTGAAGAAGAAAGCAGATACGTTCTAATATAGGTATAACTAATAGTTAGTTATCATCTAACCATAATTACACTAACATTTCTAACTTATAAATATGTACACTTAGGTCCCTACTACATATGTATCTACACAATTAGCTACTTATTCCAATACTCTCCCTCAAGGTGGAAGGTATAAAATATTTAACACACCAAGCTTGCTAAGTAGAAAGTGATATTGTGGAGAGGCTAATCCTTTAGTAAAAATGTCTGCTTGCTGAAGATGTGTAGGTGTATACTGAGTACACAACATGCCTTCTTTGACTTTCTCCCTAATAAAGTGATAATCTATCTCAATATGCTTCGTACGTTTGTGAAAGATTAAATTGGCTGCAATCTGAATTGCTGCTTTACTATATGAGAACAGCTTAGTTGGTTGTTGAATTAGAGTACCAAGCTCTACAAACAGACCTCTCAACCATAGAATCTTAGCTACTACAGAAGCCATACTTTTATATTCTGCCTCAATACTGCTTCTGGATACTATATGCTAGTTCTTGAATTTCTAGGGGATTAAAGAATCTCCAAATTTCACAAGGTAACCACTAACTGATCTACGACTCATAGGACATGCTGCCCAATCTGAGTCACAAAACCTAACCAATGCTGGTTTCTGGTGTCTCCCCATGATCACCCCAATTTCTGGTGCTCGTTTTAGATATCGTACTACACGAGTAGTAGCATCTATGTGAGACCTCTCTCGAGCCTGCAGGAACTGACTCAGATATTGTACTACATAGCTGATATCTGGTCTAGTGATTGTGAGATACAATAGTTTCCCAATCAATTTTGATAGCTACTACATCTCCTAAGGCAGGATCAAGATCTTGACTCCTAACCCCTTTGTCATATTCAATAGAGGTCAGTTTTTTATTGAGCTCTAGAGGAGTGGCAACAGGTTTAGCACCACTTAGTCCCATTTCTGAAATAAGTTCTAGAGTATATTTCCTTTAATTAAGGAAAATACCTTTCTGAGATCTTAACACTTCAATTCTTAGAAAGTATCTTAACTCTCCCAAGTCTTTCACCTTGAACTTCTTATGTAACACTTCCATTGCTTCATCAATGAGTTGTAGACTGCTTCCTGTTAGCAATAAATTGTCTACATACACCACAATTATCACTATATCATTTCCAGCCCTTTTTGTGAATAGGGAGTAGCCATATGAGCTTTGACTGAACCATGCACTTATCAGTGATTCTGTGAGTTTAAGATTTCATTGTCTTGATACTTGTTTGAGTCCATATAGAGACTTGAGCAGCCTGTAGACCTTATTCTCCCCTGTATTCTCCCCTGTCTTTGGAAGCCCTGTGGTAGGTCCATATACACTTCCTCTTCTAAGTCTCCTTGTACGAAGACATTAAAAATATCCATTTGAAACAGATGTCAATCCTTGGAAGCAGCTAATGCAATGATTGATCCAGATGTCACCATTTTAGCTACAAGTGAGAAAGTTTCATGATAGTCCAGTCCTTCTCGTTGATTATATCCTTTGGAAACAAGTCGAGCTTTAAATCTATCTATCTCCCCATTGACTTTGTATTTGATTTTATAGACCCATTTTGAGCCTATAGAAGATTTCCCTGGTGGCAGATCCACCACCACCCAAGTTTTGTTGTCCTCCATTGCTTGAATATCTTGTTTCATGGTTTGTATCCATCTATCATCCTTTATTTCTTCCTTGAAATTGTGTGGTTCTGTAACTGTTGAAAAATCCAATATATACTCCTTGTAGTGCTGTGTGACATTGTCATATGATAGGAAGATTGACATTGGATAAAGGCATTGTGAATTCTTCTTTCCACCAACTAAGTAGTCTTGCATCCAAATAGGAGAGGCCTTGGTTCTCATTGACTGACTAGTGGGAGAAAAAATATTGTATATTGTTGAAGGATTAATTGGATCAACTGCATTTGATATTTGGCCTGCATTTGACTCTAGGATCACTTTATCTGATATTGGACTCACTTCATCTGATATTGGACTTGCATCATTCTCTGATAATTCTTTATTGTCAACTGCATCATGATCAGCTTCATTTAGTAAGTCTGCATGTTCTTCTGATTCTGCATTGCTGTCACTTGCATCTTGAGTGACATCTGCAACTGCATCTGCATTGTTTGCTTCCTCCAATTGTGTTATCTCAAACACATCATCTAAGGTCCCATATGGCATTGTTTGCTGATGCTGTATAGTAATAAAAGGAAATATTGCTTCTCTGAATATGACAATTCTGCTTATAAAAAATTATTAGTCTTTCGATCAAATAACCTATATCCCTTTTGATTAGTAGAATATCCCATCAAGACTGCTTTCTGGCCCTAGACCAAACTTGTTCTCCTTGATTACATTTGTGGCATAACAGAGACATCCAAAGACCCTTAGATGTGATAATGCTGGTTATATACCATATAATAATTCAAAAGGACTCTTACCACCTAATACCTTAGTATGCAATCTGTTTATGATATAAACAGCTTTTTGAACACATTCTCCCCAAAATTTGCTTGGTATGCCATCCTGAAATTTTAAGGCCCTTAATGTGTCTAAAATATGCCTATTGTTTCTCTCAGCCACTCCATTTTGCTGTGGAGCATGTACACAACTGCTCTGGTGAATGAATCTACGTCTAGTCAAGTAATCATTCCACTGATGATTAAAGAATTCCTTCCCATTATCTATTCTGACGGTTTTAACACAAAATTCCAAATTGAGTCTGCACCATACTAAAAAATTGTTTGACGAATACAATTGTTTCACTTTTCAGTTGCATAAGAATAATCCAGGTTGCTCTGGTAAAATCATCAACTATTGTAAGGAAATAGTGCTTATTATCATGAATAGCTATCGTATAAGGTCCCCATACATCCATATGTACCAATTAAAAAGGTGCAGTACTGAAATGTTCACTATTTGGAAAAGCTAATCTATGTTGTTTGGCTAATGGACAAACAGAGCACTAGTTATGTATAGTGTTGTCTATCTTATTGTGCAAAAAATAAATATGATGCATAACTGGCAATGAAAGATGTCCTAATCGTTTGTGCTAGAGTTCTCCAATATCTTTATCTTTATTTCTCTCCACCAAACTGATATGAGCAGCTATCTGTATTGTTCTTCTTCCTCTTATCAGGTAAAGGCCACCAGTCTCCTTACCGATCCCTTTCACTCTGCTAGTGTAAAGATCCTGAAATAGACATATTTTAGGCAGGAATAGAGCACCACATTGTAAGTCCTTAGTCAACTTTGAGATTGACATTAAGTTGAACTTAAAATCTGGGACATATAACACATTTTCTAGTGTAGTTTCTTCAGAAAATTGTGTACTACCAATATATGTAATATTAGTACTATCCCTATTTGGTAATCTCACCTTTTCTCCTTTGTGATTATCTATATTTTTGATATCTTAAGTAGATCTAATGATGATGCAATATTATGTGTGGCTCCTGAATCCACTATCTAGTTATCATTATATACTTTTGCATTATGAGATACAATGTTACATGCCATGTTTTCCTGTGTCTGTGCATTTGGAGCTGCAACATCTTTATTCAGCATGTGAAGTATCTGCTGGTACTGTGCCTCAATAAAGAAATAGTCCCCTTTCTGCAATGCTACACCCTGTGACTTGGAAGATCCTGATATCTCCACATTGTTGCCTGCAACATATTGTCCCTTGGGCCTATATTGCTTAGACTGGTAACTCTTCTTTCCTCTAAAATCCTCATGATAACCAATCATTTTGAAGCAGTTCTCCTTAGTGTGACCTTTCATGTGGCAATGCTCACACTATATGAACTGTTTCTTTCCTCGAAAGCCTTGACCTCTCCCAATTTGCATTGCCATAGAATATATTTTTTCTGCCATAGTACTGCCTCCCACAGACTGTTGGCTCTCATCCTGTATAATCATAGCATATGCCTGATTCAGTATTGGCTCAGTTGTCTTCATCAGAATTTTCCTTCGAGCTTGATCATAAGTATCATTCAATCCATCCAAAAATAACATCAATATCTACTGGCGCAATTGCTCAACATATTCCTTCGATTTCTTACAACCACAGTTTGAAAAGGGCACAAGTACATCATATTCAGCCGTCAGTTCCTTCAATTTCGTGAAATACATAGCAACAGAGTCAGATCCCTGTGTCAACCTAGAGATTCCTCTGTGCAACTGAAATTCTCATTCGATTTACTTTATCAAATTGATCCTGAAGATCCTCCAACACTGTATGTGCGTCAGAGGCATAAATGATACCACTTAGTAGATCTTTTGAGACGGAATTCATAATCCATGAATGCACTATAACATTGCATGTCTCTCATTCCTCATGAAATTCAGCCTCAAATGAAGTCTTAAGACATGTCCAATGATAAAATCTAACTTGCGTTTTGCCTTCAAAGCAAGCCGCATAGATCTACTCCATAACCCATAATTTTCAGATCCTATGAGTTGAATTAGAATCAACACCAATTCAAGAGTATCGGATAGTTGTAGAAACAGAGGATGCGTATAATCTATCTTGGTTCCCCCCCCCCCCATTGTTGCACAATTTTAAGCTCAAAAAATCGGAGAAGAAAGGAAGACTGAAAAACTGAAAAAACAAAAAAATTCGATCAATTTCCTGATTAAGAGCAGATTTACGAACTTACTGAATTGAGCTCATGGATCTTCCTCCAAAGCTCTGATACCATGTTAGAAGCTTGGGAGAAGAAGAAAATATTTTTAGTAATGCTCAATTGAGCTGAAGAAGAAAGCATATACGTTCTAATATAGGTACAACTAATATTTAGTTATCATCTAACCATAATTACACTAACATCCCTAACTTCTAAATGTGTACACTTAGGTCCCTACTACATATACATATATCTACACAATTAGCTACTTATTCCAATATTGTTTTAATCATTTAGCCTATGTACAAATTTCTTATTCTTTTGTTTATGGCCACGGCGTTTAACACTAATGAAGTGTTTAGTTTACTTTTAAATGTACATATTTATTTATTAACGTTCAAAAAAATAGTTATGTATAATAGGTAAATCTTTTCTGCATTCAAATGTTACAAATATTTCAAAATTAACAACTCAATTAAACCGGTACAAACCTATGCAGGAATCTGGATGTGAACCCCTATAAAATAATAATTTTATAATAAATTTAGTTGCCTTGCATTGAAAATTTTAGTGTGATATATGTTAATTTTATTTTTCAGTTTGTAGCTAATATACTTGACATGTCATTTTACAAATATTGTAGCTCTTTGGAACGTAGCAGTAATAGTACCGGCATAAATATATTCTTTTCAAACATATTGTAGTATTTAAACTACCTCATATGAATTTATTGTCCAAGACCTCTTATGTTAAGATAAAGAAACTCACACTCGTCTTGTACTGTGTTATTTATCAAATTTCTTTTTCCCAAAGACAGGAATGAATTCTAGAGTGTTTAAAGCTCTAGATCTTTTTTTAAGTAAAAGCTCTAGACTCATTAACCAAAAAAAAAAAAATAGGCATGTTACAGTAGAAATTTCTGCCGTTAGCATTATTTTTTTAATTATTTTTCCTCACAATTGTCTTTCCATTTTAAATTGTAAATTACAAGATTGAATCTCAACCACAAAGAACGTGGGTGGACACATAGCAAGAATTAGTAATGTTATTGAACATTACTGGACATAATTTCACGGGAGGGGATATCCTTTCCCCATTTTTTATTGTAATCAATTGAAACCCCCGACATGCAATTGATGTCTAAATTACAGTTTAATACCAACTTCAGTTCTTGTCATGGTGGCTCTAGAATAAGGTCACTAAAGCTTCTGCTTTAGGCTTTCAACATTTTTTCTATTAGTTTTAATTATTTATATTAGTAAGGTTTTTTAAATTAATAAAACATTGTCATTTTGTTTCCATATACTATATTGATTCTAGTTATCAAACATTTTATTAGTATATTTGAATAATTTTGACTCAAAATTTTAAAATATTAGACAACACAATTTTATTAGTATTCCGGAATACTTAAAGAAAACTTAAAACCTTCAAATAAAATTTGTTAAGACCACACAATTTTTTCTTGGTTATCTAAATTAATCATATCTATTTTTTCAATGGTTATCACATTACTAATGCTATTTTTTCACATCTTTCTTAGTATTATTTTAGGTCTCCGATTTTATTGAGCCGTCCTGCCTTTAAATTCCAATGTAGCTGACTTCCCTCATTTTGACATATCATAATCATGCTCAGTATCCCACCGGAGTAAATAAATATTGGGCGCTTTCATACGATCATCTGCAGTAAAATGCCTTCGGAATAAACAAATATGAGGCATTTCCATATATGATCACATGCAATTATCTTATTTCATTATTCCATTGCAAAATCGTACAGTTTAGTAGTCCTCCAACATCTGTGTCCATTTCCAAAAGTAGAAGAGCTTTCATACTTCTTATAGAGCACAAGTGTCACTTATTGCTTACTGTTCCCCTCCATCTTCTTAAAATCATTATTAATTTATGCAAACCATTGTCACATTATTATCTTTACATCTTCTTAAGTTTTGGCTTTAGACCTTCAATTTCATTGAACTGTCTCTAATTCTTATTGTTCATAGTGTATTACTTTTTGAAGGGGTCCAAATTATCCTAAATAAAAGATTTACCCACAAATAAAATATATTCATAGAAGAAATCCATTTATATTTTACCCACAAGTAAATATATTCAATAATATATATTTAGAAGAAACCTATCAAACCGGAAAGAATATTAATTTGTTTTGTGACAATTGTCCATTTGGTCGATCGTCCATGGACTTTAAGGAATAAGGCTTTGTTTGTTTAGAAAATAGACAGAGAAAGTATAAATAAGGTATGAATGTTTACCCTTAAAAATGATAATAATTAAATTTGTAGCGGTTTAAAGGATACGTTATTTAATTCAATTCGACGAGAACAACAATTAATTAGATTAAAGAGAGAATGAACGATCAAATCAATCGTAATAGAACAATCAAGCCTGGTCTTAAGTTGAACACTAAAATTCGGCCTCGATCAAACCCTCGATACGGGCTCTGTTGCAATTAAAGAAGAGGCTAACTGAAGCACACTTTGAATAATAGATAGAAGACAAAAGCGAACTTTTATTGCTTTGATATGCGTGTCAATCGCGTGTTAGAATGATAAAAATCTCCCCTTTATATAGTAGGGGAATTTCAATCTTAATATAAGTCTAAATAAGGTAAAAATCTTCTTTTTCGGTAAATGTCGATCCGCAATTGATATCGGACGTTATTTGCACTGTAATACCTAGTTGAGGGTGAACATTATGACTCCCTACTTCATGCTCAATAGTTTACTTTTTCCCATGGTCTCGAGACCATACTTGGCCCGACTCCGTTGTTTAGTTGTGTCCAATCCCAGATACATCGTTCATCCCTCATGAGCTCCGACACGAGAAACCATTCGGCTTCGCTTGAAGTTGCATTGGACCATGGTTCCCTCTCTTCTCTTTATTAAGAATAAGGGGTAACATTTTCCACGATTTTACGCGTTCAAAATGAGTGTATTTTGTACATAAAATTTCCAATATAGTTTAACGTAGGGGTGTACAAAGGAAACTGACAAATCGCACCAACCCGATAATCCGAGTCAAAGCGAGAAAAAAATCTTATTGTGGTTTGCTTTGGTGTTGGAAAAACAAAATCGATTATAATTGGCTTGATTTGGTTTTAACTAAATAAAGTCAAACCGAACCAAACCAATCCGACATTATATATATATATATATAATTTTTTTAGATATATTTAATATATAAATATATTTATTGTGATGTAATTTATAAATATATCTAAAAATTCATAAGTTTATCTTTTAATTTAAGGTATTACTTCAAGGCTGGACTTATAACTTTTTGAATTTTCTAATAAGTTTCATAGCCATTAACATTAGTAAATTAAATAATGCTAACAAAAGCCCAAACCAGACCAAAATCAAATCAAATGCTCACAAAAGACGTTCAATTCAACAATTTGAATGGGAATGTATTGAATATCAATTTTTTGTTTTTCAATAATTTAGATAAAAATGCATAACCAATTTTTATTTTCTCTAGCATTTAGTTGTGTAATTAATACTCCCTTATTAGTATGCTTATTTTAGCACGACTTAGTACTTTTAGATTATGTTTATTTTTATTATGGCTTTCTAATTAGCAATATTTATATTACATCATTTTATTATATTTATTGTTGAATATTTTAGGATAATGCCATAGCACATCTCATATTTTATGTTACTTTTTGAAAAATACTTTATATAGTTGTATCTTACTAGAATTTAAGAAATATTTTGTGCACAATTTATATTTTTTGTTCTACGAATTTTACCGGAAAAACTCGAATAATTCGAAATTCAAGATAACCCGAGAAAAATCGAGAGTGCAAAACCCGAGTATTATTGGTTTGGTTTGGTCTTTAGATTTAATAACCCGACACAATTGGTTTGGTTTTATAATTGTAAAATCTGAACCAACTCGACCTACGTACACCCATATATAAACAAGTAATTTACTATTTTTTCAGCTTACCGATCAATATAATTTAGTGTTTAAATTTTTATAATGACATTGTATAAATTTTTTTACACAATCAGTTTAAGTTAACATAACAAGTATAATATATGACCTAAAAATAAAAATGACCTGCTATATAGAAATGATTTTCATTGACCTGTATAAAGAAACCTAATAATCCATATTTCTATTTGGATTTAAGTTATACACAATGATAACTTGAAAATTCTTTTATACGGATTAGTAAACTTTAACTAATGATATCAAGTCAATTATAATTTTTACTTTACTAATGGGTGTGAAAGATTTACTTATAATAATATAAGTAGTTAATATGACCGTGTGAATAATTTACATCTTAGAACTTAAACTCATTTTTCTTTTGACACCAGTGTATATGAGTGCTGCACTTCATATTTTAGTCAACTAGTTTTAGAGTATGCTTGTTGCGCGTGTTCGAATATAAAATTTTAAAAAAATTACACAAGCATTATTAAATTATGTGATGGGCTATAAAATAAAAAATTAAATTTCAAGCTCTTGAAAAAGTATATTTTTGTATGTCACACATGTAAACCTACTTGATTGGATACATAATATATGATTGGAATTTGTGGTCCTAAACAAGTTAAAGAGGGGCCCAGAGTATGTGTGTGGTTATAAAAGCTTCGTATTAAGAGTAGAATTGTAAGTTTAAGCTAAATTATTTTTAAATTTTGAAAGAAGTCATTCTGTTTGGAACGGAACAAAAAGCAAGTAGGTTCACACATAAGTAATAATTTTCGAAAGTCAACCCGCCGCAGTTATTTTCGACTACTGCTTTAAACCTTTTTTAAGAGAAAATTTCACATAGGAACAACTGTGTTCCCTATTTTCAATTTTATAGCTTATATTTTAATTTACAGCCAACTAGGCAAAAAAATAATAGACTAAGATTCAACATACAACTCCAATAGGTTCTAGAAATTACTATTTAATTTAAAAGAAAAGTTTTCTCAAAAGTTAATACTCGAATCAATAACTGACTCAAATATTAGTTCAACAAATCAAATCTATTTAGGTGGTAAAAATTATATTATTAAAAAGCTTAAATATGTGGGTTTAAATTTCAAATTTGATTTTGTGAGAAATTTGGAGTAGTGTTTTATTAGACTTGTTAGAAATAGTATAAGGAGGTTGAATATAAAATTTGAAGTCATTTAATGGAGATTTGGACTGCTTTTGAATCAGAATTGAAATTGAAAATTATGGGAAAATTTCGTCTACAAACGCATGTATAAAGATGTATAATAGTGTATAAGATGTGTTTATACACTCATATACACCATTATACAATATTATACATAATTAGAAAAAATTGATTTTGCCTTCTTTCTTGCGTCTTTTCTGAAATTTGACACAAATCCTACTCAAATCACTCCATATCACTTCAAATTTAAATTTTGAATTCCAATTGATATTTTTAATCAATTGGAACAAAACTCAATCTAAACAACTAACAAACTCAAAAATACTATTTCCGAAAGCAAAGCATTAATTGACCTTCAATACTTCTACTATTCAATGGACGACCCCTCGAAGCATATGTAAAAGATGTGAGAAAAAGAGAGAGTAAAAGCAATGATTATGAGAACACATATTTAACTTTATAACTTTTAGAGACAATATTTATAAGAAGACGCATTTTGCATTTGTTAATACATTCAAAATATGTACAATATAGAATAGATTGAGTATAAAAATATGAATATTTTTTGTTACAATGAAGCCACAATGTGTATATTTCTTGTAATTCTTACTTTTCTGTTTCCCTTAAAGTCGACATACGACAAATGACACATGAATTTTTTCCGAATAGAAATCAGTTTATGGTGTTTTCTTCTTAATCTATCACATCAATTAATTCAGCAGACAAATAAATGGACAGGATTCGTTCACACCAACCAACGCCCCACATAAGTTAATTTGTGACTTCTTATACTTCCTCCGTTTTTTCTTTTCAGTTCGTGCAAAAAGATTACCCTTTTTTTATTTGGAAATAATTTATTTTTATGAAATAATTTATAGCCACACAAAATAAAGATGCCTCATTTTACACCACAAAATCAAAAATCTTCTCTCTTTTCTTAAACTCTCGTACCCAATCAAATATATTCATATAAATTGAAACCAATTAGAGTATAAAAGAAAAGTGAAAAGTCTAGTAAATTACCCATCATCGATCAATCAGAGTATTTAATTTCTCAGAAACCAGCAACATAGTCTGAAAATTACATTCCAGGAAATACGTGAAGCGGGAGAAAGTCTATCATATTCGTAGTTGAAGCTTAGAGCTCAAGGAACTTAAAACTATGACCTAATCAAAGTCAGTCTTTTGGATAAAGTTGCAACTTCGTTGAACATGGCTAGTACGCTTTTTCCCATTAGAATAATTAGATTCCATGATTGATCAAGGGTCAACGTCTCAACGAAGCAACACATGGTCAACTCATACGAAAAGTTTACAACCAAACATCACAAAATGCCTATATAAACTTGTTAATAAATTGTTTCCTTGTATCACGAATTGGCAGCATAATTATTTCTTCAGAGAATTGATTAATTAAAGTCTAAACAGAAATATGGCACGATTAATCCATAGTGTGGGAGATGGTGGCTCAGGAATTGAGGGTTCGGGGCTGATGATAATAGTTGGAATGGTAGTTATGTCAACTTTAATGATATCAATGGTCATTTTTGCTTGTGGAGACTCCTCTAACGGCAAGAAGAGCCGTTGGGGCAGCAGTGGGTACCACTATGGAGGTGGAGGAGGTGGAGGCGGCTGTGGAGGCGGTGGTGGCGGCTGTGGAGGCGGCGGTGGAGGCGGCTGTGGAGGCGGCGGTGGCGGATGCTGAATTAATCAATAATTCTTGTGGTTGTGGAGTCATGCAATATCTTTTGGCTCGTATATATAGATATATAAGAGGCAAAGTAATTTTGAATATACATTATCAATATTTCTAGATTGTAAAACTTTGTAGTTAATAAAGTGGAGACATGTTAATTTTTATACACGTACCGGTTAGTACGTAATGGATTGGACTCCCAGGACAAGCAATTTATTTGACGTATATTACAGTTTAACAATGAACAACTTCTTGTTTTCTGAATTCCGATTTATTACTCTTTTGAAGTTACAATTCGTTTAAGATAATTTCTAGTGCTTCTTTAAGTTAATTATTTCTTCTTCTTGTTGATGCTTTATCTCCTACTCTTTACGTTTTAATTTATACTTCCTCCGTTTCAATTTATGTGAACCTATTTCCTTTTTAGTCCGTGCCAAAAAGAATGATCTCTTTCCTTATTTGAAAATAATTTACCTTTATGCAATGATTTATAGCCACACAAAATAAAGGTGCATCATTTTACACCACAAGATCAAAAGTCTTCTCTCTTTTCTTAAACTCCGTGCCCAGTCAAATGGGTTCACATAAATTGAAACGAAGGGAGTATGACTTAGTATGATTTGGTATAAAGTTTAAGAAGAAAATGAAGATTTTTAAAAATTTATGATCCAAAATATAGTATAATATTTATATGGTTATAAGATATTTGAAATTTGTGTCCATAATATTTTTGTAACTACAAAAACTTTTTATTAAAAATAGAGATAATACATAAATTACCCATCAAACTTGTCCAGAAAAATCATTTACACGCCTTAACTTTACGGGCGACCTATGTCCCTCCTATTCTTGTTTGGGGTGAATTAAGACCACCCTAAATGGTGACATGGCAAAGAGAGTAGCTTCACTCTCTCAATCTCACGTGTAAGATGGACGTTTTGTTACTCTGTAGGCCCCTTTTTCGTTTACTTCTTCTTTTTTATTTTTTTCTCTATTTGTTTTCTCTCTCCACCTTTTCTTCTTCCTCTCACAATTGCAAAATTCATTTTTTTAACAAAATATATTTTGCGTAAAAATATATTTGTAAAAACCATTCTTTTTTTTTTTTTGTAAAAATAGAATTTTTTTCTTCAGTTTTTAATAAAATATTTTCTTTTTTTAAAAACAGAAAAAAAATATTTTACAACAAATTATTTTCGCTTTTGAAAAAGTTTTTTTTCTTCATTTTTTCAGTTTTTTAAAGTTTTTTTTTGCAAAAACTATTTTGTTTGTAAAAAAAAGGAAAAAATCATTTTTTAACAAAATATATTTATTTTTTAAAAACTGAAAAATTTATTTTCAACAAAATATTTTCGCTTTTGAAAAATATTATTTTTATTTTTTTCAGTTTTTTAAAAGAATTTTATTTGTAAAAACTGGAACAAATTTGTAAAAACTATTTTTTTTGTAAAAACAGAATAAAATCATCTTTAACAAAATATCTTTATTTTTTAAAAAACTGAAAAAATTATTTTCAACAAAATATTTTCGCTTTTGAAAAATATTATTTTTATTTTTTCAGTTTTTTAAAAAAAATTTATTTGTAAAAACTGGAACAAATTTGTATAAACTACTCCCTCCGTTTCAATTTATGTGAACCTATTTCCTTTTTAGTTTTCATTTTTGAAAAATATTATTTTTATTTTTCAGTTTTTTATAAGAATTTTATTTTATAAAAACTGAAAAAATAAATTTGTAAAAACTATTTTTTTTGTAAACATAAAAAAACATTTTTAACAAAATATCTTTGTTTTTTAAAAACTGAAAAAATTATTTTCAATAAAATATTTTTCGTTTTTTAAAAATATTATTTTTATTTTTTCAGTTTTTTAAAAGAATTTTATTTTGTAAAAACTGAAAAAATAAATTTGTAAAAACTAATTTTTTTTGTAAAAACAGAAAAAAATCATTTTTGATCAGATTTTGACATGTGGCACACGTGTAATACACACCCCATCACAAGACTGATTGAGTGTTAACAATGGGGTATTAAATTCACCCCAAACAAGAATAGGGGGGATATAGGTCGCCCGTAAAGTTAAGGCGTGTAAATGATTTTTCTGGACAAGTTTGATGGGTAATTTATGTATTATCTCTTAAAAATAAAATAAATAAAATGAAAAGTTTAAAAAATTAAATTTTATCAGTGTTTTGAGAAAGAAAAATATTAAACTATTAATAACCATGTATTGGAGAAGGAGAAAACAAAACTCAACCAAATCTTTTGAGAAGTTTGAATATATCGTCTCTAACACATATGCATGTTATGAGTAATAGAGTATTTCTATTATATAGAAAAGAGAATGTTTGGCTCAAAAGTTATCGGTTACTTTATAAGCTAGGAACAATCGAAAGATATGAGAAGGGTAAATCGTAATCAAATATAACGAACCTAAATATAAGATTAGTGTAACTATAAAGTAGAGATACTTGTAAGAATGAAGAACTTTTAAAGATAATCGCTTATCATAGTG
The DNA here is from genome assembly GCA_032618575.1 of Nicotiana noctiflora. Classification (NCBI taxonomy): domain Eukaryota; kingdom Viridiplantae; phylum Streptophyta; class Magnoliopsida; order Solanales; family Solanaceae; genus Nicotiana; species Nicotiana noctiflora. The sequence continues at coordinate 267,416 of JASVEL010007621.1, forward strand.
GAGAGAGAATGATAGAGAGAGAATAAGAGAAATTGTATTATTAGATAATAACATATGGTCCATTACAACAGGGAAGCCTCCCTTTATATAGTGGTGAGACCTCCATACTAAAACTATAATTCGTCAGGGGTACTTGATTCCTTTTCAGAGGGGACGTCTAAATATAAACGACATCGTTTGTATCCTTACATCTACACTGCACCCTCGCTGTAGGAGACGTAGGGGAAGGGTCGTACCCTTATCGTTTTGCGAACGTGGGAAGAACTGCATTCTGCCCCCAACGGTCAAGCCATATTTGGCCCCATACAGTTAGTCCCTCCGCCCGTTGGAGGCGTACACGATGTACGTCTTCAATGGGTGGAAATGTTGATCCGCCGTGGCGTCGCTAATGTATTGACACGTGGTCTACTTTTTGGATTGACGTTACTGCCGGCATGCGTCATGATTATAACTGCTCCCAAGACGGATCATGGGGCGATTTGACGTTTTGGTTTCCCGCCCCTTTTCTGACACCTGCCTCTTCAATTTCCGTGTATCAGGGCCCTATAAATAGGGGAAGGGTTTAATTTTTGCTATCTTTTGAACTTCTCAGACTCTCTTCTTCTCTTTTCATCTTCTGTCAGGGATCCTAGTAACTTTTATGTTGAACCCTTCGAGTTTTCTTTGAAGTCAGTTTCTCTAGTTGTTGACGTATTTATTCGTAGATAAATACTAATTATGGCAAGACGAGGCCAACAAAATAAGGGAGATAGGGATGAGTCCTCCTCTGGGTTACACCATCTTCGGATGGTGGGAAAAAGACCCAAAGACCCCTCGTTCCCCTCACTGTGGACAACGTCCTTCCCAGAGAGCTTCATACTCGAAAGAATTTTCCCACAAGATGCCCAACTCCTGCATGGAACCGCTCTAAATTCCTTGATACACATTTGGACAGCCTGCGGGAGGCATACCAAATCCCTGATACAGTAGTCATGGAGGCGGGCGGAGGGGATTTTGCTAACGTACACAGACCGGGGTTCTATGGTTTTTATGAATACCCATTTTTGATCCGGTGTGGCCTCTCAATTTACCCTCTGGCGGAGGAGCTTTGCCATTTTTACAATGTATGCCCGGCTCATTTCACTTCGTATACATGGAAAGTGTGTCGCATTTTGACCACTTACGCTAATCGGGCTGGAGTCGACGTCTCGATCCACCACCTACTGCAGTTGTTTAGCCCTGGTTTTATGAGGGGATCGATGTTGTAGTTGAAGAGCCGTGGCGCGAAAGGCCTAGTCATTAGGGCGGATGAAAAACCCAATCGCCGCTTCTGGCTTAAATTTTTCTATGTCCGGACGGCGGACCTGGTGGAGACCCCAGAAGGGTTCCCAGAGGTGTGGAATCCAGAACGTGAGTGTTTTTATGCATACTTAACATTTTTCATAACTTCCGCCCGTTCAGTCTTTGTGACTTCCTAGCTTTCCCTTTTTTGTAGCTAGTATTTCTCTGCCCCGACTTGTACCAGATATAAGGTCGTAGGTAGGGAGAGTGATCCCTTTCGCAGAGGAGTGCCGGACGTGGTCGAAATTCATCACCTGATACGGCCCTTTAGGTATTACACCGACTTCTAATTTATTCTATTTTCAACTGTTGTCGCTTGAATTACTTTATTTTGGTAGTTCAGAGCGCCATCTGAAGGTTGAGAAGACGTAATGCTGTAGCCCCCTCGGCGGCGAGGACTGATTCTAAGGATGAGTATGTACCTCAGGAGCCTTCAGATGAGGATATTCTTGAGGTTCCTCAGCCTGAGGGTGAGTATACGACCTTGGAGCCTTCTAGTGAGGACGTTCACGAAGCTGCTTGGTCTGAGGGCAAATATACAACCCAGGAGCCCTCTGGCGAGGACGTTCCTAAGGCTACTCGGCCTGAGGTCGTGCCGGTGGTCGAATCCGTGAACGAGATGACTCCTTCGCCTCTATATCCTGGTGCCGAAGAGGAGGCTTCCGAAGGCGAAGAGCCGTCAGAGTGGAAGAGGCATCGATTGCTTCTTGGTAAAAGAATAGCCACAAAGCGCAGGAGGGCGAATGTATGCCGCCTAGAGTCGAGGCCGGTCTTGATGGGCGATGCCATTCGCTCGGGGAGGCCGGCCACTCAGAGGGGGTTTGTACCTGCTATTACCCCCCCAAGTGTCGAAGGAGATGATACGCCAGCTTCTATCGAGGCGGTTGCTGAGGAGGGAAGGGCAGGTTCTGAGTGGGTCTCCGCAACTACGGATAAGTCGCAAGGGGATCACACTCGAGTGGAGATGGCGGTGGTTGGGACTAACCGTCGTATCTTGATCCCGACCAAATATAACCTATTACCGGAGAGTGAGCAGGCTGTGGCGGATATGACTTTTCTTTGTGCGGCTGCCGAGATCGAGACTCTAAAGGACGTCAGCGACAGGGATTTATCCTGAAGATTCGTCGGTGCATCATTGTAGGTATGCTTTACCTTTTTGTTTCTTAGAACGAACCTTAGGTGTATGCTGACTTGTGGTGTGTTTTTCTTTTAAGACCCTCATTTTGGAAGTGGAGAGGGGCCGGCGTGCTCAGAAGAAGACCGCCACCCTTAGGAGGGTGGTAAAAAAGTATAAAGAGTGTTGTGCTAAGCACCGGACGTTGGCGGACATATATGCCCATGACCCGTAGTTTCAGGTTTTTCGCGCGGGCTTGGAGCAGTCGGAAGCTCAGTTGCGGGAGCGTTAGACTCAGTTGGAGCAAGTAGATACAAATTTAATGACTGGCCTAGCTCAAAACACGGAGCTGGAGAACCTTCTTCGGTCGAAGGAGGATGAGTTGGAGATTGGCCATGGGGCAATGGCGGAGGCCGCTGAATTGCGTGCCAAAGTTGATGCCCTAATTGACGAGATCAACACTAAGGTGGCTGAAGTTGACATTCTTAAACAAGCAGCAGCGACCAAGTTGGCCGATGACGTTTCTAGCGAGGCACACGATATGTGGGTGTACGCCGAAGACAAGGTGGCGGTTTTTAAAGATTTATATGTCGCTAGTCGGGCTACTGAGGCAGAGGTTGAGGACAGACGTCGTTTTGTTAGGATTGCCCGGGAAGCTTGTGGGTATAACCCCGATTCTCCGGACCCGACAAGCTATACCTTTGAAGATGTGAACCATCTGGCTATTAGGTCCTAGATTTCTGCGGTATTTCGGGCCGAAGGCGGCGGTGGACAAGGTGAAGGGCTGATTGGCGACGGTGAACAGGGTGGTAGCGGCTAGGATGTGTGTTTATTTGGCTGTTGTAATTTTGTAGCCGTGTGAATAGGATCTTTTGTAAATGTATACTTTTCATTTTGGAGGAATTGGAAGTTATTCTTTTGATATACATATATACCTTTTGCTCCTTTTGTTTTGTGCGCTTGTCATAGTAGTAAGCGTAGTACCGATCGTTGTCAAGTTGATTTGTCGTAGTCGAGCTGGGTTGACTTAGTATGACAATGGCCTTAGCCATTTGCTTGTTTTGGGATGATTGTAACTGCTTAGCGACCTCGATTGTATTAAGTTGATTTATCATAATTGAACTGAGTCGATTACTATGACACTAGCTTTAGCCGTTTGTTCGTTTTGAGATGGTCGTAACCATTTAGTGATCTTGACCGCGTCGAGTTAATTTATTGTAATCGAAGTGAGTTGATTATTATAACACTAGCCTTAGCCATTTGTTCGCTTTGAGATGGTCGTAACCATTTAGTGATCTTGACCGTGTCGAGTTGATTTATCGTAATCGAATCGAGTTGATTATTATGATACTGGCCTTATCCATTTGTTTGTTTTGTGATGGTCGTAACCATTGATCTCGATCGTTTCGAGTTGATTTATCGTAATCAAATCGAGTTGATTATTATGATACTGGCGGTAGCCATTTGTTCATTTTGAGATGGTCATAACAATTTAGTGACCTCGATCGTGTCGAGTTGATTTATTGTAATCAAAGCGAGTTGATTTATCGTAATCGAACCGAGTTGATTTTTATGATACTGGCCTTAGCCATTGTAAACGCGTGATTTTTGACCCTCCCCGAGATTTTTATATTTTTCAGCGTAAAATATTTACTTTAGTTTTAATATAGCTATTTTAACTAAATTTGACTCTTTTACTTTATTTTTACCTTAAAATGAAAAATAACAAAATATAGCTTTATTAATGTTTCGTAGTCATTTTTAAACTTGAAAAATACAAAAAATAGTACTTTAAATTTTTATCTTTTTATAAAAACGAAAATAATAAAAAATAGTTTCATTAACATTTTGTAGTTACTTTAATTTTGGAAAATATAAAAAATAATTTTTGTTTTAATTATTAGTCTTACAGTTATTTTTGCTTCCGTAGTGATTAATTAATAACACCGTGTTCTCATCCTCGGTTTGCGGGCAAAGAATAACATTCGGGTTCAAACTCCCCGGTTTTATAATTTTTCGGACCTAGCCCATAATTATCCGAGTCCACCACACATGTGGGGGACACGGACAAAACCAACCCATACCCACACATGCACACACTAGGGGGACAATAGGTAATGGGGGATGGGAATAAATTAGAAATGACAAAAGAAAGTAAAAAAACAAAAGAAAAAGACAAAAACAATATGGGACTAAAAATTAAAAAAAATAAAAAATAATATACTACACATCTTCTTCTTTAAAAGAAGAAGAGAGCACGGCAGAACTGGATGGAAAAAACGAAACAAAAAAAAAGGATTCAAAAAAAGAAGAAAAACGAAAGAAGAGAGAGCAAAGAAGAGAAAAAAAAACGGCAAAAAAGAAAAAGAAAAAAGAAGATTGGAAAACAAAAAGAAAACGAAACAAAGAAGGATTTTTTGAAGAAGGAAAAGAAAGAAAAAACGGCAGAGAAAGAGAGGGAAGACATATTCATCTCCTTCTTCAGGAATAAGTAACCGAACACCATAGCCAAATGACCCTAAAACAGTAACGAACCTGCTTCGTCGCCGTCCGGTACGTCGAGGTTGCTGTCCAAGGTTTCCATTTCGAGTTTTTATCCGGAGTTCTAGCAATTTGAGGTCCGTTATCTTTATTTTGACTGTATTTAGAATGTTTAGTTTTATTCGCTGTTATGAGCAATTAAAAGCAATATTGTAGCTTATTTGAGATTATCACATCCTTACTTTACTACCTTCATGCCTTTGTTAAAAAATTATTAGATACATTTTTATTAATATGCATGATGCAACCATTGTAGTGTTCATGTGGTTAGTTTTTGTTTTTCTTTCTCGTAATAGTAATAGTAAGCTTTTAATTCCTATGTGCAAAATGTAGAAGCCCGTGATTGAAAGATTCAGAGACGTAGTTGTAGTTGTGACACTTGACTTCAAATTAGTTTTTAAATATGAATATCCGTAGTTTGGTTTAGTTAAGTACTATCCTTTAAAACTAGAACTCGAGATGAGTCTCACCAAATAACACGCAAATTGCGGGGCCCTCATAAATATATATATATATATATATATATATATATATATAAAAAAAATATTTAGACTTCGGGATCAACCGTATAGCGAATTTTACGGTGTTCTCCAAAGTACAAACACGAAATTATTTTAGGCGCGTTAGTTAATAATAATACCTTCCTAATCACGGGTGCGCATTTATGTGACCCAAATCTAAATCTCAACGAAGTCGAAACGTGTCAAAAGTCACGGGTGCACCGGTGCAACGTGGTTCGAGATACGTTTCCACTGCATTGTAATTCATTTAAAACAATAAACAATAAAAGGGTAATGAGCCCTTAAACAATAAGCGAGACGAGCCTCGCCAAAATAACACGCAAATTGCGGGGCCCTCAATAGATAATTTTTACAAAGATGCTTAGATTCCGGGATGTGCCGTTTAGCGGATTTCACGGCATTCCCAAAACAATAACGCGTTAGTATCTTTAGGCGCGTATTTAATAATGCTATCTCCTTAAACTCGGGTGCACATTTATGTGACCCAAATCCAAATCTCAACGAAGTCGAAATGCATCGACAATCACGGGCGCACTGGTGCGACGTGGTTCGAGACGCATTTCCACAATGTTGCAATTCTTTTATTAAAATAATAATAATAATACTAAAAGTGGTTAAAATATAAGATTTGCACATAAGTTAAAGCATGTAATAAATTAGATAAATAAGCCAAACACGACAGTTGAGCGACCGTGCTAGAACCACGGAACTAGGGAATGCCTAACACCTTCTCCCGAGTTAACAGAATTCCCTATCCGGATTTCTGGTTCGCGGACCATTAAATAGAGTCAAACCTTTCCTCAATTCGGGATTCAAACCGGTGACTTGGGACACCATAAATCTCCCAAGTGGCGACTCCGAATCTCTTAATAAATGAATCCCGTTTTGGTTGTCCTTTAATTGGAAAAACTCCCTTTTATCCCTCGCGCCCCCGCGGGTGCGTAAAAAGGAGGTGTGACAGCTCTGGCGACTCCACTGGGGAACTACACCCAGAACTTCGGTTCAGGGTTTAAGAATTCGAGCTCAGTTAAATTGTTGTTTTTGTCTATATCTGATTTTATTATATGTTTAATTAATGTGCTACATGTCATTATATGTTTTGATTAATGTGATACATGTTTACCGCTTTGATATTACGTGAACTGTGTATATAAACTGTGCCAAAAACCCTTCTCTTCTCGCCCCCGGGGATGTGCTCACTGGTTGAGACTCCCTATTCCGTTAGTGTCATACCCCGAAATAATAAAGAGGCTCGGACAGTTTCTAAGCCGGTTGGCCTTTTGGTTCCCGGAAAGGAGCTCCTTCCTCAGCCCGAGTTGTCCGCTTGGGTACACAGTCTAGATCACATACCGAGGTTCTGAACTTAGAATAACATGACTTCATGCCGGATCCCTAGTAGGAAACGCTTATTTGCATCACGTTGCATTTGACTTAGTGGACTCAACACAGGGGTTGGGTCCGTCTAGGACAGGTGACCCGGTAATCAAGGACCGAGCATATTATATGTTGCATTTATTTATCATGTATTATTATGATGATTGGTTAAATTCCTGAAAAACAAAAAAAAAGAAATAGAATTTTGGAATAGAAAAATATCAAAAATATTGACGAAATGCTGTCGAAAATTTGAAAATTTGAAAATTTGAAAAATAGGAAGAACAATTTTGTTGAAATAATTGGTCATAAAATAATCTAACCGAACTACGCAGGTTTGATTCTCCCCATTAGGTGGGATACGTAGGCAACCCTCATCGGGTCCAACCACACCTTTCAAAAAAAAATCAAAAAAAATGTGTGTTTAATTTTGTCAATAAAATCAAAGTGATACCGTTTTTAAAAATAGCCGAATATTCCGAAAGGACGCCGGAAGGCTGTTTTTACAAAAAATAGTCACTTTGAGTCATTTTAGATAATTTACGAGCATAGCCTTGAAATATTCCTTGTGGAAATGTTGCAAGGCCATAGCCGCAAAATCAAGTCCGGGTTCACACCCTTTTTGCAAAAATAACCAAAAATGTCAATATTTTTATTTCGTTATAAATAAGTCGGGTAATGCTATTCTTGCTTAAAATAAGCCGAATGTCCCTTAAAAGGACGTCAGAAGGCCGTTTTTGCAAAAATAGCCACTTTGAGTCATTTTTAAATAATTTGCGGGCATAGCCTTGAAATATTCCCTCGCGGAAATGTCGAAAGGCCGTATCCGCAAAATCAAGTTTTGAGTCATCACTCAACTTTACAAAAATAATCACTTTATCAAATAAGCCATTACATGGCCGAAATTTTGCTGAAATAGCCACATTTTTGCATTTTAACTTCCTCAGTCTTGTGTTGGCCTGTGTCTGTGCTGAACTATGCCCCATAGGCCCCAGGATAAAAATTTTTGAATTTGCATCTTCTTAAATAAAATTTTGCAAAAAGAGCCACTTTGCCTAAATAAGCCATTACATGGCCAATTTATGAAAAAGAGTCTTGTGTTGGTTTATGGTGATGCCGAACGATGCCCCATGAGCCACAAGATAAAAAAATTTCAAGTTTATCTTTCTTAAACAAATTTTGCAAAAATAGTCATTTTGTCAAATAAGCCATTATATGGCCAATTTTGTAGAAATAGTCATAATTGACACCAAAAAATATTCTTTTTCTTGTAGAAATCTCCTACACAAGTTTGTATTTGGAGTCGGCTTCTATAATTTTCCTTCAAAGAAAAAAAAATCAAACAAAAAAAAATCAAATAAATATCTCTTTATTTCTTGCATTAATTTACACGAACTACGCACGGTCTGATTCATGCGGGGGCATGATACGTAGGCAATCTATATAAGATTTGACCACCGCTAAAAGAGTGAAAAAGAAAAAGAAAAAAAAAGAGTGAAAAATGTTGATAATAATAAGGACTGACTGAGTCCATTTCTAACATATTTTGTTTTGAATCGTTGAGAAAATTGAGGTGGTTGGTTTGTGGTGAACCGGAAACACAAGATCCAGGAAAACCTTATTTTGATCCAAGACAGTGACATCCAGAATATCGCACAAAGTCCTTCACTTGCACACCATGATGCACACTTTGTGGGAATGTATTGATTAAAACTGAAAATGTTGAAGCGGATAGTGGCCTTGGTAATATTGATGTGAAGCTCAGTGGCCAAAATGTCGTGTTTGGTAATTGGGAAGACTCTCCATATATTGGCCAACCAGAGTGGAGTTTTGGTGGTTTATTTTGTTGTCATTTCTGTCGTCCAGATTATTTCGGGGTTGTTAATGGGATATTGTCTCGTAACCCAAACCTTTCTATCATTCTATTTTATCCAGTTTTCTGTGGGTTGTAGTATCTCGTTTAGTGTTGTGTAGGTTTGTTCACAGGGTCTTACCCTAGTTTATTATGTTTGTCGTGTCGTCCGAACCGTTTCACTGTCTAATACAATTATCCGTCTTCCTTTACTTCTAGTCATTTTTCTTTGATTTAAGTCTTTCCTCTTTATAGTCCATTTTTCTGTCAGCTCCAGTGACATGGCATCCACACATAATTTTGGCTTAATCTTGAAAGTTAATCATGAAGCAATTGGAAGATGATCGGGGCATTTAAAGGAAATAAGAATGGTTTGACATTATTTGGAGCCCGAGTAATGTGAAACCGGGGCATGTAAAACATAAAGAAAATCTTAAAGGCAAGTTGACCGTGTCGACAGGGGGGTTCGCTCGTGATACTGAAATGAAAGCATCGTCCAACAATACTTTAAAATGACAGATGAAAAGGCGAATGGACGATATGGTTATCAATCAGGGCACAAACAGAAGATGTCGTGAATATGTTGTTTGAACTTGGCATGTTTTGAAGATTGGAATGACGAAGGCATTTTGTTCAGCTATCCAAACACTTTATCCATCGTCAACCCTTTGAGCCTTCTTTTAAAATCTTTCATACCCCTCCTTCGGAGTTAGTTGCAAAGACTAGAAACACAGGTTTGAAAGACAAGAGAAAAAAAAGGGAAGAAAAGAAAACAACAAAAAGAGATAAAGAAAAGAAAAGAAAAAGAAAAATGAATGAAAAAGAGCAACTTGAAAAGAAGGAATTGGGAACTACGTTTGACCTGATTCCTTAAAGAGGATACGTAGGCGCTTCACAGCTCGGTCATAGTGTAAATAAAGAAATAAAAATCCCCAAGTAAAAAAACTTGGGCAAAGAAAAATTGTGTTTATTGTAAATAAATTTAGGTCCGAAGGTTGTAAATTTTGAACCCAAAATTGATTTTGTTTTGAGCCTTCAACACCCTTTCTTTCTAACCCTGTCCAAATCCCACATTACGGTCCAGAAAGACCTTCTGATCAGTCTTCAAAAGATGCCGCGTCAGGCGAGGGATAGAGTCCTATCATAATATAACACGCTGATTCTCAGCAGAAAAGACGATGATTCTCAGCAGAAAGGAAATACGAGAGAGTCTTGGCAGTGACACCCCAATCCCCAACTAAAAGTGATGCAAGTGAGAGAGTCTTACCGGTGAAAACCTTCACAGGCACCATAAGACGACGAAAGCCGAGAGAAAATCAAAATGAGAGAGGCTTGAAAGTGAAAACCCTTCGGGCACTACAAGTCGAATAAAGGTGATAATCAGATGGAAATCACGAGACATAAATCGTGAAAGGCAATTAACGACGAAGGATAGGCCATATGTGCATGTCATGACCAGTAGAGTTGGTATTCGCGTTTGATAAGTTTTTATAGATATTTTTTGCTAGAGAGTCATTTTCTTTTTTCCTTTGTCTTCTATTTTGTTTCTTTTTATCTTTCTCATTTTTATCAAAAATTCCCCATCAAAGTCTGTCTAGTCAGAACAAGTGAGAAATGACTTCAAAACTTGCCACCAACTTTCCAATTATTATGCAAAGCAAGGAAATGCCATTGACGGCAGAGAAGTAGGGTGCGAAGAAGATTATTAAACTGGGGCAGAAAAGTTTCTTTTCAGTTTGAAAATTTTCTAGAAGTCAATACCCACTTAGGGAAGAAGGAAAGTCTTAAGGGAAATGGTCTTCGAACCAATGTCATTCTCAACAACCTTCAAGAAGAGTGAAACACCAATTTTGAGGATTTTTATCTTCAGCAAGTTCCGAGGTGGTCGGACAACACAGAGTGGTAAAGGAAGAAAGGAAATCCACCTTCAACAAAATAACCCCCAGCAAGTTGAGAACAGGGAAGGGATAAATGGAAAAACCCATCACCAGCAGGAATATCATCTCCAGCAAAAGAAATCATTCCCCAACAATGTTTTGGGAACCCCGAGCGAGGAAAAGGGGAAAAGGAAAAACCACCCCACAAGAGCGGCACAACCGCTCACAATGTTGTGAACTAACAAATTTTCTTTGATTTGAAACAGGGAAAGAAAATGCTATTGATAGCGGAAAGTCATGCCACAAGGAATAACACCAATACTGGGGCAGAAAATTTTCTGCCGTTGTTGAAAATTTTCTCGGAGAAACGAAGAAGGCAATTCAAGATAACGTGTCGGGTTTGTCCACCTTCAAATAGGATGTTTCAGGTTTGTCCACCTTCGAACAGGACGTCTCAGGTTTGTTCACTTTCATACATTGATATCATGGGAGTATTCGCCCTCGAATAGGATACAATGGGAGTATTCACCCTCGGATAGGATACAATGGGAGTATTCGCCCTCGAATAGGATACAATGGGAGTATTCGCCCTCGAATCGGATACAATGGGAGTATTCGCCCTCGAATAGGATACAATGGGAGTATTCGCCCTCGAATAGGATACAATGGGAGTATTCGCCCTCGAATAGGATACATTGGGAGTATTCGCCCTCGAATAGAATACAATGGGGGTATTCGCCCTCGAATAGAATACGATGGGAGTATTCGCCCTCGAATAGAATACGATGGGAGTATTCGCCCTCGAATAGAATACGATGGGAGTATTCGCCCTCGAATAGAATACGATGGGAGTATTCGCCCTCGAATAGAATACAATGGGAGTATTCGCCCTCGAATAGGATACAATGGGAGTATTCGCCCTCGAATAGGATACAATGGGAGTATTCGCCCTCGAATAGGATACGATGGGAGTATTCGCCCTCGAATAGGATACAATGGGAGTATTCGCCCTCGAATAGGATACAATGGGAGTATTCGCCCTCGAATAGGATACAATGGGAGTATTCGCCCTCGAATAGGATACAATGGGAGTATTCGCCCTCGAATAGGATACGATGGGAGTATTCACCCTCGAATAGAATACGATGGGACTATCCGCCCTCGAATAGGATATTTTACGTTGGTTTTATTTTACATTGTCCTTTGCATATTTCATAAATTATTGCCAGAATGCATTTTTAATTCAAAAGTTGCTACTAAGAGCAGGCGCCTACCTGTATAACAAAAGGCAAGTCTTCAGTCTTTACATTGCAGGTCTTGAAACCAGTAACCCACCATAAAGCAGAGAGTTACAACAAGAGTTCCCAGCGCAAATTCAAGCGCATGAGTCAAAGGAAAGGAGGGAATGAAGGAAAATTTTCTCAGCATCATTATCCTCAGCAGGTAAGTAAACAATTCTAAAGATATCCCCAGCAGTCAAGGAAAAATAACACGACCTAGGAGGAAAGCAATTCCGAAACAAGGTAATTCAGAAGAAAGGATGGGATGGAGTTAATGAGTTGTAGTTGAAGCCAGGGAGCCCGCCTGGAGAATGGAGTGGCGACTTAGTTTTGAACTTGTAGTTGAAGTCAGGGAGCCCGCCTGGAGAATGGAGTGGCGATTTAGTTTTGAAGTTGTAGTTGAAGTCAGGGAGCCCGCCTGAAGAATGGAGTGGCGATTTATTCTGAAGTTGTAGTTGAAGTCAGGGAGCCCGCCTGGAGAATGGAGTGGCGACTTAGTTTTGAAGTTGTAGTTGAAGTCAGGGAGCCCGCCTGGAGAATGGAGTAGCGATTTAGTTTTGAAGTTGTAGTTGAAGTCAGGGAGCCCGCCTGAAGAATGGAGTGGCGATTTATTCTGAAGTTGTAGTTGAAGTCAGGGAGCCCGCCTGGAGAATGGAGTGGCGACTTAGTTTTGAAGTTGTAGTTGAAGTCAGGGAGCCCGCCTGGAGAATGGAGTGGCGATTTAATTTTGAAGTTGTAGTTGAAGTCAGGGAGCCCGCCTGAAGAATGGAGTGGCGATTTTATTTTGAAGTTGTAGTTGAAGTCAGGGAGCCCGCCTGAAGAATGGAGTGGCGATTTAGTTTTGAAGTTGTAGTTGAAGTCAGGGAGCCCGCCTGAAGAATGGAGTGGCGATTTATTTTGAAGTTGTAGTTGAAGTCGGGGAGCCCGCCTGAAGAATGGAGTGGCGATTTAGTTTTGAAGTTGTAGTTGAAGTCAGGGTGCCCGCCTGAAGAATGGAGTGGCGATTTTATTTTGAAGTAGTAGTTGAAGTCAGGGAGCCCGCCTGAAGAATGGATTGGCGATTTATTTTGAAGTTGTAGTTGAAGTCAGGGAGCCCGCCTGAAGAATGGAGTGGCGATTTTATTTTGGAGTTGTAGTTGAAGTCAGGGAGCCCGCCTGAAGAATGGAGTGGCGATTTTATTTTGAAGTTGTAGTTGAAGTCAGGGAGCCCGCCTGGAGAATGGAGTGGCGATTTTATTTTGGAGTTGTAGTTGAAGTCAGGGAGCCCGCCTGAAGAATGGAGTGGCGATTTTATTTTGAAGTTGTAGTTGAAGTCAGGGAGCCCGCCTGAAGAATGGAGTGGCGATTTATTTTGAAGTTGTAGTTGAAGTCGGGGAGCCCGCCTGAAGAATGGAGTGGCGATTTATTTTGAAGTTGTAGTTGAAGTCAGGGAGCCCGCCTGAAGAATGGAGTGGCGATTTATTTTGAAGTTGTAGTGGAAGTCAGGGAGCCCGCCTGAAGAATGGAGTGGCAATTTAATTTTGAAATTGTAGTTGAAGTCAGGGAGCCCGCCTGAAGAATGGAGTGGCGATTTATTTTGAAGTTGTTTAAGGAAAGCGGCAGAGTGTAACGGAAACCCCCAGCATGAATCAGAAGGAAGGCAACAAGGATAAGAAAAGATAGATTCGGACTTCGAAGGAGAATAGCTCGAAGATCATAAGTAAGGGAATTCTCTTCAGAGTGCAATGCAAGATAGCAACAAAAGAAGCTTGCGACCAGAATGCGAGTCAACAGTCCGAGATGATCAACAGAAGATAGTCACAATAAGGCAAGGAGTTAAAAAAAAGGAGTTAATCTAAGTGCAGAAGTTGATGAAAGATGTGGTGTGCCCAAGACATGGCCGAGGTCACAAGCACTGTATACCTGGTCTTGATCCGAAAAGCAGCACCCGCAACTAGCAAGTATCAAGGTTCAAATTTAGAGTCCGCATGAAGCACCAACCAATACTCAAGATCAAGCTTCAGAAGACTTATAGATAGGAATCTTGTAACTAGTAGCCGATAGGCTTAGTTAGTCTTTCTCATGTTTTGATTTTTGATGTAATAGCAGGACCACGGACCGGAACTTCGATGGAACAGAACCTCGACGGAATGACACCTCGACTGGCTCTCCACCTCGGTATACCCCTTCCTCACTCACTTTCGAACTACACGTGGCCTGATTCCTTTATAGCCAAGGATATGTAGGCAGCTCAGATACAAGGGCTCGGTCACATTCCTCTTCTTTTAGTTTAGTCCCTCCGAATAAGGGTCGGGTCAAAAACACTTGTCTAGTCGTTCTTATACCAAATATCTTAAACATGCATTTTATGCCAACAACTGTAAACGCGTGATTTTTGACCCTCCCCGAGATTTTTATATTTTTCAGCGTAAAATATTTAGTTTAGTTTTAATATAGCTATTTTAACTAAATTTGACTCTTTTACTTTATTTTTACCTTAAAATGAAAAATAACAAAATATAGCTTTATTAATGTTTCGTAGTCATTTTTAAACTTGAAAAATACAAAAAATAGTACTTTAAATTTTTATCTTTTTATAAAAACGAAAATAATAAAAAATAGTTTCATTAACATTTTGTAGTTACTTTAATTTTGGAAAATATAAAAAATAATTTTTGTTTTAATTATTAGTCTTACAGTTATTTTTGCTTCCGTAGTGATTAATTAATAACACCGTGTTCTCATCCTCGGTTCCGGGCAAAGAATAACATTTGGGTTCAAACTCCCCGGTTTTATAATTTTTCGGACCTAGCCCATAATAATCCGAGTCCACCACACATGTGGGGGACACGGACAAAACCAACCCATACCCACACATGCACACACTAGGGGGACAATAGGTAATGGGGGATGGGAATAAATTAGAAAATGTCAAAAGAAAGTAAAAAAACAAAAGAAAAAGACAAAAACAATATGGGACTAAAAATTAAAAAAAAATAATAATAATATACTACACATCTTCTTCTTTAAAAGAAGAAGAGAGCACGGCAGAACTGTATGGAAAAAACGAAACAAAAAAAAAAGGATTCAAAAAAAGAAGAAAAACGAAAGAAGAGAGAGCAAAGAAGAGAAAAAAAAACGGCAAAAAAAAGAGAAAAAAGAAGATTGGAAAACAAAAAGAAAACGAAACAAAGAAGGATTTTTTGAAGAAGGAAAAGAAAGAAAAAACGGCAGAGAAAGAGAGGGAAGACATATTTATCTCCTTCTTCAGGAATAAGTAACCGAACACCATAGCCAAATGACCCTAAAACAGTAACGAACCTGCTTCGTCGCCGTCCGGTACGTCGAGGTTGCTGTCCAAGGTTTCCATTTCGAGTTTTTATCCGGAGTTCTAGCAATTTGAGGTCCGTTATCTTTATTTTAACTGTATTTAGAATGTTTAGTTTTATTCGCTGTTATGAGCAATTAAAAGCAATATTGTAGCTTATTTGAGATTATCACATCCTTACTTTACTACCTTCATGCCTTTGTTAAAAAATTATTAGATACATTTTTATTAATATGCATGATGCAACCATTGTAGTGTTCATGTGGTTAGTTTTTGTTTTTCTTTCTCGTAATAGTAATAGTAAGCTTTTAATTCCTATGTGCAAAATATAGAAGCCCGTGATTGAAAGATTCAGAGACGTAGTTGTAGTTGTGACACTTGACTTCAAATTAGTTTTTAAATATGAATATCCGTAGTTTGGTTTAGTTAAGTACTATCCTTTAAAACTAGAACTCGAGATGAGTCTCACCAAATAACACGCAAATTGCGGGGCCCTCATAAATATATATATATATATAAAATATTTAGACTTCGGGATCAACCGTATAGCGAATTTTACGGTGTTCTCCAAAGATAATAAACGCGTAGTTGCTTTAATCGCGTATTCTAATACTACCTTCTCAAATACGGGTGCACATTTATGTGACCCAAATCTAGATCTCAACGAAGTCGAAACGTGTCAAAAGTCACGGGTGCACTGGTGCAACGTGGTTCGAGATACGTTTCCACTGCATTGTAATTCATTTAAAACAATAAACAATAAAAGGGTAATGAGCCCTTAAACAATAAGTGAGACGAGCCTCGCTAAAATAACACGCAAATTGCGGGGCCCTCAATAGATAATTTTTACAAAGATGCTTAGATTCCGGGATGTGCCGTTTAGCGGATTTCACGGCATTCCCAAAACAATAACGCGTTAGTATCTTTAGGCGCGTATTTAATAATGCTATCTCCTTAAACTCGGGTGTACATTTATGTGACCCAAATCCAAATCTCAACGAAGTCGAAATGCATCGACAATCACGGGCGCACCGGTGCGACGTGGTTCGAGACGCATTTCCACAATGTTGCAATTCTTTTATTAAAATAATAATAATAATACTAAAAGTGGTTAAAAGTTAAGATTTGCACATAAGTTAAAGCATGTAATAAATTAGATAAATAAGCCAAATACGATAGTTGAGCGACCGTGCTAGAACCACGGAACTAGGGAATGCCTAACACCTTCTCCCGAGTTAACAGAATTCCTTATCCGGATTTCTGGTTCGCGGACCATTAAATAGAGTCAAACCTTTCCTCAATTCGGGATTCAAACCGGTGACTTGGGACACCATAAATCTCCCAAGTGGCGACTCCGAATCTCTCAATAAATGAATCCCGTTTTTGTTGTCCTTTAATTGGAAAAACTCCCTTTTATCCCTCGCGCTCCCGCGGGTGCGGAAAAAGGAGGTGTGACAGCCATTTTTTCGTTTTGAGATGGTCGTAACCTTTTCTATGTTGTAGATGGCTGTAGCCTTTTATACGTTGTAGATGGTTGTTGCCTTTTATACGCTGGAGATGGCCTTAGCCTTTCATACATTGGAGATGGCCTTGGCCTTTCATACATTGGAGATGGCCATAGCGTTTTCACACATTGGAGATGGCTGTAACCTTTCATACATTGGATATGGCCGTAGCCTTTCATACACTGGAGATGGCCGTAGCCTTTCATACATTGGAGATGGCCGTAGACTTTCATACATTGGAGATGGCCGTAGACTTTCATACATTGGAGATGGTCATAGCCTTTCATACATTGGATATGGTCGTAGCCTTTCAAACATTGGAGATGGCCGTTGCCTTTCATACATTGGAGAAGGCCTTAGCCTTTCATACATTGGAGATGACCGTAGCCTTTCGTTCATTGGAGGTGGCCGTAGCCTTTCATACATTGGAGATGGCTGTTGGTGCAGTCCCTTTGGCATGCTTGTTGTGCTGACTTGCAGTGTAACTGGCGTGTCAAACTTGCCTCGTGAGCATTTTCGAGCATCTCCTTCATCACCTGATTAAAAACCTTTCCGAGAAAACCCAATTGGGACAAAATTCTTATAATCTACGCACATTCTAAGTTTGTTCCATTTTTTAGGGACTATGACTATGCTGGCTAACCACTCGGGGTACTTTACCTCCCTAATGGACCCTATTTTAAGAAGTTTAGTTACCTCATCCTTTATGAATGCATGTTTCACCTCGGATTGGGGCCTTCTTTTTTGCTTTACTAGTTTGAACATGGGGTCGAGCCTCGACCGGTGTATAGTTATTTCTGGTGGGATCCCTGTTATGTCTAAGTGGGACCAAGCAAAACAATCCATGTTATCGATAAGAAATTGAATGAGTTTTATTGAGTTCGGGGGTTAAACGCATTCCCAAGTATACCTTTTTCTCGGGAATATACTCGATCACTATAACCTATTCCAGCTCCTCGACCGTTGACTTGGTTGCATCTGACTCTTCGGGAACACAAAAGTTCGAGGAGTAAGGAGATCCTCTTTTTCTTCTTCGATTACCTATTTCTGTAATTCGGTTGAGGCTGGGGACGGTGATTGCTATTTGTCCGTCAGCTTATCTTTGGTGCTCAATTTTCGTGAGGCCGAAGACTGTGGTATCGGTATCACCTCATTGAGTACAAACATTTCCTTTGCAGCATGTTGTTCCCCATAAACGATTTTCACACCATCCATTTGTCGGGAATTTCATCATATGATGAAATGTTGAAGGTACTGCCCTCATATTGTGGATCCATGGCCTCCCGAGTAATGCATTATATCTCATGTCACCTTCAATGACATGAAATTTTGTATCTTGGATGGTCCCGACCGCGTTCACTGGAAGGATTATCTCCCCCTTCGTTATTTCACTTGCCATGTTGAAGCCGTTTAAGACTCGAGAACCAGGTGCAATTTGGTGGCCGGGTTGCTCTACGACCCTCGATCTGATTATGTTTGCTGAGCTACCTAGATCCAATAGAACATGTTTAACTTGAATTTCATTTTAAAAATAAAATTACCAGGGCGTCATTGTGCGGCTGAGAAATGCCTTCCGGTTCCTCGTCATTGAATGATAGGATGCCCTCGGGCGCATAACTTCGAGTTCATTTTTCTATGGTAATCGACACCTTGGTACGTTTTAATATAAGCCCTTGTGGAACATCAGCCCAACCAAAAATCATATGTATTACATGCTGCGGCTCTTCCTGTTCATTCTTTTTGTTTGCATCTCTTTCTCTGAAGTGGTTCTGTAACGACCCAGCCCGTCGTTACGGGAATTTCTATCCTGTTACCTTGCATTTATATGTTTTATGCTTTTATATCAGTCTTAGAGTTTATCGGGTGAGTTAGGAGTGATTCGGGTTGAAAATGAGGCAAATAGCCTTTTTGAAGGAAGCTTGAATATGGAAAGTCAACCTGGAGTCGACTATTTAGTTAGAGTGCTCGGAATCGGATTCTGATGATTTGACTAGTTTCGGGGGATCATTTATGACTTAGGAGAGCAATTGGAATCGAATTCGGAGGTCCGGTGCAGTTTTAGGCTTGAATTGGCTAAAGTTGAATTTTGGCGAAATCCGAACGGTAGGTGAGATTTTGATCCGGGGGTCGGAATGGAATTTCGACAATTTTTGTAGCTTCGTTATGAGATTTTGGATACGTATGCAAATTTTCAGATCATTAGGACGTCGTTTGATCGGGTTTTGGATTGAATGTTAGTTTCGGAAGTTTTGAAGAAACTTAGGCTTGAATCTGTGCGAAAATGGTGATTTTGATGTTTAGGAAGGTGTTTTTATGATTGAAACAAGTCTGTATTATGTTTTGGAGTATGTTGGTGGTTTTCATTGGGGTCCCGGGGGCCTCGGGATGAATTCGGACCATCATCCGGGCATTTGAAACTTGGAAAAACCTGCAAAAAATTGCAGAAAACTGTGCAGGCATTTAAGCCTTTGCGTTCGTGTGGCCCAGGTCGCGTTCACAAAGGCCAGGTTGGCTAAGGCATCGCGTTCGCGACCAGGCAGTCGCGTTCGCGTAGGCATGGTTGGACGAAGCTTCGCGTTCGCGTGACTGGAAGACGCGATCGCGTACAAGGGAAAGGGACAGCTTCACGTTCGCGTTACTGGACGTCGCGTTCGGGATGAGTTAACTGAGCGGAGCATCGCGTTCGCGTGAGCCCCATTGCGAACACGTAGAACAAATATGTCTGTGAGTGAATTAAAAACCAGAAATAGTGTAGTCACGGGTTCATTCACCAAAATGCAAATTTTGAACCCTAGAGAGAAGAACTCACGAGAAAACGCTCGGAATTCATTGGGTATTCATCGGAGGTAAGTTTCTTGAATCAAAAACGTAATTTTATGGTAGAATTAACATCAATCTTCATGAATTTGGGTAGAAACTGTGAAGAATTATAGCCTAGGTATTGAAAACGAATTTTTCGGTTTTGAAAGGCCATTCGAACTCCGATTTCGATAAATTTTATATGCACGGACTCGTGGAGAGACGAGGATCGCATTGGTACAAATTTCAAAATTTTCCGAGCAGCTGGCCCGGGGTCGGGTTTTACCAACTTAGTGTGTTTATGCGTATTTCATGTAAATTGAATTGGGTTATGTTTCTTTGACCCGTAATTGACATAATTGTTGTGGTTTGACTAGATTCTACGCGCGAGGCAACGGATTTAAAAGGAAAAGGCATTGCGGACGAGTCTACGACCGGCTA
Source organism: Nicotiana noctiflora (assembly GCA_032618575.1). Classification (NCBI taxonomy): domain Eukaryota; kingdom Viridiplantae; phylum Streptophyta; class Magnoliopsida; order Solanales; family Solanaceae; genus Nicotiana; species Nicotiana noctiflora. The sequence goes on from JASVEL010007621.1 coordinate 287,347, forward strand.
GAGGTGAGTAGTTTGTGTATATGGTAGCCTGAGGGTTCGAAACCCCGATTTAGCACATTGTGACGCTAGTAGGGCGTGGCTCGCACCTCGTGGCAGGTGTGGGATTGATTGTGACAGGGTATTGAGACTTGGTCCATCCCGTATATGAATAATATGTTATTAGTGGTTGAAAAACACTGTATTTGATATAATTGTGGGCTGTAAGCCGTGTTTGGGGCCTTGTGCCGACCTGTAGTATCCATAGGGGATAGTTATATGTGTGATAGCTATACTTTCTTAATCACTAATCTCAGTCTGGTTTGAAATCACAGTATTGAATTGCTAAGTCACATGTTTTGCAAAAATTAAATAAAAGTTAACGTATTTTCATAATTAATGAAAGGGAACCTGGAAATAAATAATTTAAGCTATTGTGTGACTTATATGATTGTTGTGGACTGAGGATGGATCGGGCTGCACGCCGCAGTGGTTGATATGATATGAGGATCGGGCTGCACGCCGCAGCGGTATTGCGCTTGAGTTGTAGGAGCCCCTCTGGAGTCTGTACACACCCCTAGTGAGCATCGTCGACGTTAAATGGATCGAGCTACATGTCGTAGTGGTTATGTGCATTGCATTGCATCTTTATCTGTTGAATTATCTGTGATAATTGTATTATACTGATGTTGCTAGTTCGTAGGAGGATCGGACTGTAGTTTAGCTTCATTTTGTGGTATGGATTTCTTGCTTTCAGCTACTTGTATATATTTATTACTCACTGGGTACTTAGTACTCACCCCTACTCCCTGCACCTTTGTGTGCAGATTCAGGTACTCAGGAGAAGTAGATGAGTATTCCAGCTTTCTCAGAGTCATATCGAGTTGCTGAGGTAGCTGCCGATGTTCGCAGAACCTAGCTTCTCCTCTCTTTTCAGTTGTTACTTTATGTTAAGACTGAGTATTTTATACAGTATTCTCTATCACTATTCGGGTTTTGTTTAGAGGCTCTAGACTTGTGACTCCAGATCTTTGGGAGTGTTAGTTGTTTTCGCACTTCCAAGTATTTTGTTCGTATTATTATTATTGGAGTTTCTATGACTCATATATTCTTCTTGAGTTGTCCATTTGGGACGGATATTATTTGTGAAAAATGTTTTGTTGGTCTGGCTGGCCTAGCTTGATTATTGGGCGCCATCACGACCGGATTTGGGTCGTGAGAGGTTCTTAGCTCGATCACTCAGAAACTCTCGAAGATGACCCTCATTGATCAATCGAGCTACCTCATCCCTCATTTGTCTGCAGTCTTTGGTCCTATGGCCATGTGTTCCATGATATTTACACATCGAGTTTGGATTTCTTTGAGAATGATCGGTTTGTATTGGTCTAGGTCACATAGTGTCTTTGATCCTTCCGATAGCCGATACGATCCTCGATGCATCGGTACTGAAATTATACTCTAATAACCAAGGTGCTTCAGCTGGATTGGTATGTTAATCAAAAGCACTCTTACTCATAAGTCCCCGAGAATTTTTCTCTCCATCACTTCTTCAATCATTCTAATGAGGATTGCACCCCGTGATATTTTTTCTTCGATTTGTGACATATGGCTGATATCGTTCCCTATTTGACCTTGGTTCCCTGTCGGTATTTCTCCGGGCCTTGACTGCTAATCTATTTGGATGAATTGAACCCGAGGGGGCTCCCAACTGGTCGTCCTCGACCCTAATCTTCGATTGGTAATGATTATGCACATCTACCCAAGTCACAGCTGGATACTTGATCATGAATTTGCTTCAACTATCGTGACGCAATTGAACTTTGTTCGTTCAACCCCTGTGTAAAAGCTTGCGCGGCTCAATCATCCGAGACCGGTGGTAATTCTATTTTCTCCATTTGAAACCGGGTTAAGAACTCCCTTAGCATCTCATAATTCTTCTATCTTATCTTAAAAACGTTCGATTTCCTTGTCGCAACCTTTATGGCCCCGGCGTGTTCCTTTACATAGGCGTCTGCTAACATAGCAAACAAATCGATAGAATTCGTTGGAAAATTGTGATACCAAATTATTGCTCTATTTGACAAAGTTTCGCCAAATTTTTTCAACAAAACCGACTTGATCTCATCATCATTTAAGTCCTTTCCTTTAATCCCGCAAGTGTACAAGGTAATGTGTTCATTAGGGTCCTCGTCCCATTGTACTTAGGTATGTCAAGCATACTGAACCTTTTAGGAATGGGCTTCAGAGCCGCACACGGAGGGAATGGCTTTTATATGAATTTCTTGGCATCCAAACCTTTCAAGACAGTGTGTGCCCCCAGTATTTGATCAACACGGGAGTTATATATCTCTACCTTTTTGTCATTATCCTTAATCTTTTTCTCCACCGAATCGATTCTTTTGGTGAGTTCCTCGAGCATCCTCATAATTGTGGGGTCAGTACCGGAGTCATTATCGTTCAATCTTTCTGGCACCGGCTCAGTACGACGAGTGATTTCTGGTTCGACCACACTTGGAGTGTTATGTTGACTTTGAAGCTGAGCGATAGCAACCTGTTGAGCTTGTAGCATCTCGAATACTTAGAGGCTAACTCCCCCATCTCCTACATCCTATGTTCCTTGGCCACCAGATCGGACTTCCCTGCGTACACTTCCTCTGGGGTCTGCGCCTAAATCCACATTCAAAGTAATGTGTGAACTCACATCGACTGGTTCCACATTTAGCACTTCCCCAGGGTTAATCGGTGGTACACCGGTTCCCGGAGCAACTACATTGTTGTTTCCCCATGAAATCCAAGACCATCATCGCCATGTACGGGTGCGTTTTGTGAATTTAACATGTTTTAACCTGAGAACAGAAATTCTTAACAAGAACAAGTGTGAAAATAACGTATGTTAGCAGAATCAATACTAAAATGATCATTATTATCTTTAGCCCCTCGGTGGGCGCCTAGCTGTTTACCTCGACATACGAGTAACAACTAAACTTGTATATGATTTTAAAGATACGTGATCTAATTCAATACAAATTAATAACCAAGAAATCAAACCAGTGCTTAAACAAGTTTTGACCTCGAGCTATGATGGTTGAGAGGTTGGTCGGCGAGAATAATAAAGTTAAGAGACAATTTTGATAAGTATTGAACAAGAAAGTAAAAGAATATATTTTATTGTTTCTGTCAGTAGATGGCTTTGAGTTGCACATTAATTTGTGTGTGTGTCGACTTGCTTTTTTTCTTTGGGGAACGTTTGAGCTTAGTCTCGCAGCTGTCCTTTTAGTGGGAAATTCCCATAATTTCTTTATAGCTTGTTTGGATGGTTGTTACATGTTGCAATGTATCATATTATTACTTTAAATATAATGTTTGTTTTGATTGCTATTAAAATATTATTATTTTATATTATTACTTTAAATATAATATTTTAAAATATTATTATATCATATCATTAAATCCGTCGTAACGTTAAAAATACCACTTTATGGAACATCCAATTTAGTGTGGTGGCGTCTTTTTCTTATTTTTTCTCTCATTTTGCCCTTTTTTATTATTAAAAATCCTATTTTATCCTTCACCCTACTATTTTATATAATAATATTACCTCTTCCCTTACATTTTCTTTATAATATTACAAGTTTATTCTTTATATCATTGGTGCATAATATGATGAAACTACGGGAAACAATACAATCCATCAAAACATTGTATACATCAAGACGAGACACTACAATGCAATATACTATACGATACATTATGAAACGACAGATAACAAGCATCCAAACAGGTTGTTACTGTGTAAACGGCAGACACCAGAAAGGTAATTATTTTCTGCATTAAATCGTAGTTATTCAAGCACTCTATTTATACTTGCTAAAAGAAATAGGTTTCTAAAACTTGAGTTGTTGCTCAACGCTGATTAAGATCCAATATTAGAAAATTACCCAAAGAATATACAACAGGCAATCAAAGATTCTTTGTCACTTGGTATATATGGAGTCACTGCATCAAAGAAGCGTCCACAATATTGGCTCAAATATTTGCTTCTTTCCAGCTATGACTCGAAATAACTGGAATTTTGATGAGACAAGTATTTTCTTATTGATTGACAACTTACAAAGAATTGGATGTTTTACATACAAAAGAATATATGAACAGGAAGAAATAGTAATACACAAGCACAAGTATAGTAAGAGCACATGAATGACCAAATTAGTTGTACTCCTAGAAATACAAGTAGTTGGAGGAATCTGGACAGTTACTGGTGTCTCTACAAAGTATAGATCGAGCTTCAACAATTGAACGAGGGGGCTCAATATCCTTCTCCTGTAGAGCATTTCCTTGCAATCTTTGCATTTGGGAAGCAAATATGTCATCCAGAATCTGTAAATCATACCATGCAAATATTTCAAGAACCATTTGCATAATATTACTACATTATATATACTGAAATTTAGCTCCACTTACCCCAAGAGCATGGTAAGAACCACTATACCATACTCGGTTCTCTTTTCTTCCTTCTAAGAATTTCAGTATGATCTAGTATAAGAAAAGAACAAAATGCCATTAACTCAAGGGTAAAAAGAAAAAAGGTAAAAGTTAATCATTGTAGTTGAATAGCTCAAATTTGAGATGGTCACTAGATAAACCAACCTGTCCCATTTTGTCCCAAAATCCACGGCAGATTGCAACAAATATTACACTTGTAAAGACTTCTTTCAAGTTGCTTATGGAATCTGAGAGTTGTGAATTCAACAGTTGCATTCTTTCACGGATTTCAGCCTCCCCATCTGCTTCCTTCGTTTCCTCCAAAATCCTTTGCAAACGTGTGCAACGATTTGCTTGCATCTGAAGCAGCCAAATTAGAGAGAAAGTTTAACCACCTCATTTCATACATTTATATTCCAATCAACAGTGTCATATGATAGACAGTAAAACACGTGGAGTAAACACATCACAAGATTTACTCTCACTGATAAATAGCTAATTATGAGATAGTAGTTACTTACATTACTAGCAAGCTTGATTATTATTGCTTGCATGTAGTTTTTGTATTTAGTCCTCAGTAATACCGTAACTGCATTCAGTTGCTCCCCGAAGTTGGACTTCTTCTCTCCATTCGCTGGTAGATAGGATGCCCATGACTTCAAAATGTCTTCTAGTTGACAGTGTAGAACGTCTAGAATTCTCTTGATTGTGTTCAAGAAAGTGCCCAACTGTCAAAACAAGGCCCCGGCATATTTAGTTAGTTATGCTTCCTCTGCATTTGTGTGTATTAGCAGCTTATGCGTCTCTTTGTTACAACACTAATTGTTATAACCTGTCCATCTATTACTAGCAGTTACCTGATTAGGAATGCTATATAGAGTAGTTGATTGCCGTCTTGCTAATTTCTGAACTTGCATGCCGAGCTTTTTTGGAATGCTATCCTTCAGTGGGGTCAAAATATCATTATACTGTTTCTCTATGGCTTTTATAATTGCTCTTTCTACATTAGCGACAGCCTGTGATATCGGCAGAAAGCTTTAATCAGCAAATGGAAGGGGGTTCTCAGTTATTTATACATTTGCACAGCCAAAATAGAGCTTACATTCTCCAAAATGACAGTGTACTGAGGCCAACGGTTGATTACTACTTCATACTCAGTTAACATTTGTTTGGTTTTCTCAAACATTTCTTCAGCAAAAGGAGAAGTAGAATAGTTCGTAATAACACCAGACCATAACACCTGAAAGAGGTGATAGTTAGAATATGGAAAATCTTTAAGCCTCTCTTGCACAATAACAAAACGAAAGGGGTTATTATTTCAAGTGAAGATTAAGAGCTGAGTTACCTTTTCTGCCTTGCAAAGCTCAAGTAAGTGAAGTTGCATATCCTCTATCCATACCATTATATAACTATGAAAGAGACCTCTCGAGTCTACACCACCTTGCACTCGACTGAATCATGAAAGAAAAGGTTAAATGACTTGTCTAAGAAAGAATAACAATTTCTTTGCTTCGATACAAATTTAATTGCGTTCAATATAACCTGATGTTCCATGAGTCTAGATTCCTCTCAAAATCAGCTGCTGCAATCAAAAGTTCATTCACATGTAGAGAAGGACTTGATGGAGGCCATGCAGCGAGAAAGTTCTTGAGCCTCTTACACAGTTCAGTGCTGTAAACTGAAGCCGTGATGGTTGTAAGGTCAATTGAACTGAAAAATGAATGTTCCCAATGTAAGACAATCTGAAGTTTTTATTGGCAGTTTAAGTTGCACAACTGCAACAGCCAGCATAATACGAGAACTTGGAGCAGTAATTGTTGGCATTTTTAAGCCTATCTTGACATGAATTTCATTGAAACGCATGACAATATAATCATGGATATGCACCAACAGATTGATATCAAATGCATCTTACATTTAGTTGCATCATACCTTGGAAGTATATGTTGATTGTGGATCTTAATATCTGCCTGGATTTCATTTGATATGCGCGTGCAAAGGTTCTTCATCTTCGAATAAGCAGTGGTTATTGTTACTGAATCCATGACAAAGCCATCTAAGTTTGTTGACAGGAATTCATCAGTTTCGACCATGTGTTTTCGGCACCTCTTTGCTGCTGCTATCTGTTAAATCATATTTTCATTAGACTTATGATAGACATCAAAAAATGTAAGCAAAACCAGACAACCGAATGTCCTCATTTACCTGTATATAGTTTCTAAGTGTCATCTGAGCATCTTGAGCAAGTATGTCATGGAGAAGAGTGTAAACTTGAACGGCAGGAGCAAGTGCTGGCGCTGCAGTTTCTGCTACAGGAGCTGAAATGTCTGCTAAACCTGTGGGACAGTTTTCATCCAAGGACTTGTAGTTTTCAAACACAGTGGCCAAGAGAATTCCAACTTCTGTTTCGCAATCCAGAAGCAAACTTTTCTGAAACAAGAAAAATAGTTAGTTTGCGTTCTCAGCTCAGGTGAACATTTTGCCGGCTTACATAAACTAGCATGTCCAGTTAAAATGATTTTAACAATTCAAAAAGATAAGCCAGTATTGAAATTGCAAAAGGTAAAGGATCAATTAGATAGACCACTTGTACATGGTAACATATGCCTTCGCTTTAGTTTCTGAAAATACTTTTACCTCCTGTTTAACTATATTTTTTTCTCTCTGAAATAAGAAACTAATAAGGTCGCATCAGTGTTCTATGATACCATTTATCTATGACATCTCACTACTCGGGGAGGTGATTTCATCAGGATCCAACAAAGTTTCTACATAGAGGAGCCAAATTTCAATGTTCAAAGAAAATGTAAAGCAGGTCAAATAAAATGGCAGAAGAGAGAAACATAATTGAAAGACAAAGGATGTTGTAATTAATTTAAGAAGGTTTGAGAACTCTTGCATTTACGGAAATAACTAGATTAGCACGGCTGTAGAATTGGATTTTAAGAAATAATTCTGTAAGATGTCTAAATCTCCAGAATCACATCATCATTGAAGGTTTTAGTTCAGAGTCTGATACCTCTTGTCTTGTTAAACTTTTGTCGTTCCTTGCCTTCATCACTGGCACAAGCAACTCATGAATGAGCTCCAAACAATCTTTCGTTGGAGTGGCAACATCCATGACATATGAAAGGTACCTATTGAACTCTACTTATTCAGCTTTTCTTAGAAGAGACATTAAAGGATACAACATTTGCATATATCACAAGCATACCTTAATTTAGTATAGGTATCTGAGACCCCATAGTACTCAGAAAATTCTGTCAGTAACCAGTTCCAAGGTCCCACAGACCTTAAACTTCGTGCACTGAATTGTTGAGCACGCATGGAAGCCTCCAGTAATAGATCATATGCAAGAGTCTCCGCAATAGGTCCACTCTGTCATAAATGGGAATCGAACGCATGTCACAAATTATTATTAACTTCTGCACCTATAAAATGAGCTAAGACACCATACACCAGCAGCAGTTTATGTAGATCTTAATAATAACAGACAAATAATACTGTTGGCTAAAATAAAGAAAAATGTTTGAGACCTCAAGTCAAAAAGGGCCAAAGGATAAAGACCTCAAGTTAAATGGCTTAATGTTAAGTCACCAGTCTGTAGCTGTTTTTTCTTCCTTTCTTTTATTTCATAAAACAATCGAGAAGGAAAAAGATGTATAAATATCTTTTATGTCAAACATTATGTGCTAGCTAGAAAATATGTATCAATATAAAAAACAGAGATAGGGGATGATGCTGATAGAATGTTACACTTAGCAAAATGAATTAACAACCACCACCTTAAGGGAAAGATAATGAATAATCTTAGAATCATACCTTTAGAAGATTCAAATTTAAATGTTACTCTTATGACTTCAGTTGAAAAATGTATGATGTTACCTACTCATATGACTTCAGTTGAAAAATGAATTAAAAACCACCACCTTAAGGGAAAGATAAAAATCATACTTTTAGCAGATTCAAATTTAAATGTTACTCTTCTGACTTCAGTTGAAAAATGTATGATGTTACCTACTCATATTATCCTTCTTCTATTTAACGTAGATTACGACAAAAACATTCAGATTCCACGGGACAGAAGTTAAATATGGTGGAGTGTCCTTTGTTAAAAACCTTGACTTGTGTTGTCTCATCAGTTGTCAATGTACAATTGATTGATAGCTGGACCTTCCCAACACATTCATTATCATCATAATAAATCGGCCACCAGCGAATCTTATCATTCTGGAACAGTTACGAAACTGATGTAAGAAGGCGGTATAATAAGAATTTGAAAGCTGAATAAAATAGTCATAACAATATGACCTATTGGAGGTTTTGACATACATTGCTGTCAGTCACGGCTGAGATCGGTATTGAAGTTCGACCCAACGTACTTCTCTTCATATCCTGTACTTCAAGCAAAAGAGCATCTCCTTGGTTCTCTGGGAAACTGTATTCAGAAATATGTTATCTTGTCTGGCTGTGCCAAACTGTTCGATATCAAATAGAAAACTGAAGTACAGGACTATCTTACAAATGAGAATGCAAGCATCTGGGCATAGTGTCACAAAAATCAAAATATAAGAATCATATTTCTAAACTGCTTATAAAGGTGACCATACAATTGGAATCTTGACATAACTGTTCTTTTCCTCATCTTGCAAATTCTAATCAGAGAAAAGAATTGAGCGTAACAAAAAGAAGTTCCGTAAGTCTCTCATAAAGCTTATCGTAAGATAACCGCACAACTGGAAGTCTTTTCATCCTAAAGATATTCAGGACACAGTTCATTGGATTATTCAACTGGATTATAAGCATTATAGAACCAGTATGAAGTAAAAAAACAACTTACAAGTCATGGTGATCACCACTTCCAGGCTGCAGCATAACAGCAGAATTTGGTTCAGATTTAGTATCTTCCATTGAACTCTTCAGGAGAACTAAGCATCTCAGGGATTCTGCAGACAACATAGTGGAAAACAACTATGTTATTTATGTACGAGGATCCTAAAAACACTACATGGTTTTTGTTTGATTTTGATAGTTCCAGAAATCTACATATGTTCAGAGAGTGCATGAATTCTTAACACGTAAATAAGAACCAATGTTGACCATCAATGTGTTATTAGTTAATGAATCAACTAGGCCTCAATACCAAACTAGATTGGATCGGTTGGATGAATCGGGCCATCCCATTCCAATATATTGTCTTTTAGAACAAATTAGGAGTTCTTTAAAACTAGAGTGTTCCCAAGTCTCACACAAATCCGTAACCACATTAGAAAGCCTCCTTAATAATACAATCTAATACAGATATAACTACTAGTTGGCATCGCCTATATGGTATGTTGCTTCCATTTTATTAAGAATGTTGCCTTAATTGCGAGAGGTAGTAGTTCTTTTGATACACTTCTCTTCATATGATTTAGGTCTACATTGGCCCCTTTTAGCACCCTTCAATCATCATATTGTCTTCACCTAGAGAAGACCATCACCATCAATGCTTTATCAGGAAATAAGAAAAGAAAAAAATGTCAATCAGGTTGCTATTTTATCATCTAGAATAATCATTCTGAGAGAATCAAGCAAGCCGTTCGTGTCGAATTATGTAAACCTTTTAGAAGACTATGTTTTCTGAACTCCACAGGCATTTTTGGTACTCCTTTTGTTCCAAGTTAAATGACACACTTTCCTTATTAGTCTGTTCCAAAAAGAATGACACATTTCTACAATTGGAAATAATTCAACTTTAAACTCTTTATTTTACTTATTTTACCCTTAATGAGAAGCTTTTGTAACCACACAAAAGTCATGGCCCCACAAAGCTATTACCCTTAAGCTTTTAAGACCACAAGTTTCAAAAGTCTTCTATTTTTTCTTAAACTCCGTGCTGAGTCAAACTACCTCATCTAAATTGAAACGGAGGAAGTACTTGTTTCCATGATCCAATTGAAGAGAAAAGATCATTCAATAAGAAGTACTAACCTTCGGATGTCAGCAGAGATGAATGAATTTTAAGAGAATTGATTCCATTTTTCACCAGTGAAGAAACATGTCGGACATATTCCGCACCTGCCTGCATGCTAATTGCACCTCGCATTGAGTTTGCGCTCTTAAGCTTCCTCTTTGGTATGATTCTTAACTTTCTTACTGCAATTGGTTTTGAGATGGTGTTAGGCATTATATACTATGCAAGTAAAAGATACACATTACATTACAGAATAAGATATCTACTTGCAATATGGGCCGACCCAGTTCAATACCCACTTCGTGGGTGTCTGGGGAAGGGAATACTCTAGGCAGTCTTCCCCTGCTTTGCAGAGAGGCTGATTCGAACCCGCGACCTGACACACCACGGCAAGCAAGCTTACCGCTGAGCCAAGCCGGCCCTTCAGTGTCACTACTTGCAATATAGTGTCACAAATTTATTTCATTTTCTTCATCTGGAACATCTAAAAGGCTACGTTTTAACACATCTTTGGCGAAAGATAAGTCAACCTGTCAAATTTTAACTGGAAAATAATGCGCCTAGAAGGGAGCAAGATGTCACAGAGATTAGTAGATGAAACCATAACTTTTTAATCAAATATGATTCACAGCTATTATTTAATGAACTACCCATTCTAACACATCTTAGTCGAAAGATAAGTCAACTATTAAACTTTAACCAGAAAGTAATGTGTCTAGAAGGGAACAAGATTTCATAGAAATTGCAGGATTAAACCATAACTTATTATTCAAATCTGTCTTCACAAAAGAAAATATAACTAGCTCTGAACTATAAATTACCTACCTTACCTCCGAGGCTCGGACACACACACACACACAAATAAAAACCAAAGAGCTGCACTACCTATTACCTCAACAGTTAAGCATAAACAAGCGTTCTTGAGCTATACCTTCCACACGAACCTTCCCCACTAATTTTCTCACTTTCAAGGGCAATGTTTGTCCATTTGTCTTATTGATCCTTTCTGTTGTCTGCATGCCTCGAGGTTGGAGCAACAGTTTCTGCAAACTGCGAAGTTGAATAAGATAGTTAGGGAATGGTATTAGTCATGGAAAAAGTGTTCTAGCCATTAAAGCTGCTTTTAAGCGATTCAATAGGAGAAAATATAAGCTAGCATACCAGAAAGCACCTCGAAGCAGCTGGCATTCATCGCGTAAAAATTCCGGTGCTTCAACACATCCTCTTGCCCAAGCATTTAGGCATAGACGAATGCAGGCATCATAAGCCAAGAGAACTTGCCATCCATTTTGACTGATGTTGTCAATGAAATGCTCAGTAATTGCAATCTAATAAATAAGACTTAGAAGAAGTACACATCTTTTTTGAACCCTAAGCTTTTGAGAGGCAGCAAGATAATTGAAGTAAAAAAGCAAAACCTGGTATCATAACGGCTTGGAAATCCCACAGAATTTCCTTGCTGGAACGAGGGCACAGTGTTTGTTTCCACAAAAGTTGATTTATCTTCCCTGTACCAAAATGAAACTGTCATTGAAATGAAAGACATCTCCAAAAATGTTTCATATGCTGAATATGTCATTTCACTTTTCATACCCTCGGCTTTCAGTCTCTGAAAGAACTTGTTCATTTCTATGACAAGCCTCTTCTGGAATATTTTTGTTATTACTGTCCTGAGTTGGATACCAGGCCTCTTCTGGGGTTTCTTGAATATGTTTCTTATTATTGTGCTCAGTTCCAGACAACCCTCCAGAAGTGCTCAATCCACTTCCACATTCTTGTTCAGAGTTATCTTCATCTGCTCCAATATCCAAAATGGGTGGTGCGCTTGGGGTCCCTAAGTCATTTAGCCTACCAACAGGTGTTGCCTGCATTACATATGGTTAACCTCTTATCAAGAAAAACTCAACTTTGATCATATAACCAATCAATCAATGAAGGGAAAAGGCTAAAAGTTACCCCCTTCTATGAATACCTAAATATCTTAAGTTTACCCTCCAACATACTATATCCATTAGAAAGTTGTCTTATATTTGCCTTTGACCTTAACATACCTCCAAACTAAAGTATAGCAGAAGGTAATTTTAAACCACAATAACTAATAAGTGGGTAACTTAAACCTTTTACCCAAGGTTCTTTAAGATGTGGAATCTAACCATAGTCCACGCTAGAGCCAACAACAACAACAACCGCCTAGTACAATCCCACGAGTGGGATCTGCGGAGGGTAGTATGCATTGGCGAAGCTAGGAATTTTCCCAAGGGTATTCAAATATAAATGAAGTGAAAAAAAATTCCCAATAAATGGTGTTCAATATGTGTTATATACCTCTAAAACGTAATATTTTACCTATATACACAATGTAATTTTTCGACGAAGGGTGGTCAACTGACCACCCTTGTGAATAGGAGTGACAAACTGGTTGGTCGGGTCGGGTCGGGTCGGATATGGTTCGGATCGAAAACGGATAATGAAAAAATGGATCAATTATCTGACCCGACCCATATTTAATACGGATAAAAAACGGGTTAACCGGAGGATAATCTGGATTACCCATATTATCCATGACTTATAATCACTTTTGGGAGAATTCTTAGTCTCCCTAACTTGAGGAACCCCCAATTTGAGGCTTTACAAATGTAAAAGTTAGACTCATTGGTTATCCATTGGTTACTCATTGGTTATCCATTTTCTAAATGGATGACATGGTTCTTATCTATATTTGATCCGTTTTAAAAAGTTCATTATTCAACCCATTTTTTAGTGGATAATATGGGTGGTTAACTGTTTTCTTCGAACCATTTTGCCACCCATACTTGTGAATATGTGGCTTCGCCACTGGTAGTTTGTAGACCTTACCTTGGGGTAGAGAGATTATTTCGGAAAGACCCTCAACTCAAGAAGATGAAAAGAAATAATACTCCATTCGTTTCAATTTATGCGAACCTATAACCTTTTTAGTTCGTGTCAAAAAGAATGATCTCTTTCCCTATTTGGAAATAGTTTACCTTTATGCAGTGCTTTATAGCCACACAAAATATATGTGCCTCATTTTACACTACAAGTTTAAAAGTATTATGTCTTTTCTTAAACACATTGCTCAGTCAAATGGGTTCACATAAATTAAAATGAAAGTAGTAAAACAATAACAACAACAAAGGTCAGAAAGATACTACCAGCAACCTAAGGACTAGAAAGTAGATAGAAAAGGCAATAGCAATATCAAGTAACAACGGCAAGATACTAGGAAACCTGGGCAGTACATACTAGAGCAACTTAAAAGAAAGGCCAAATACCAAACTCTGCGCTAATCGCAAAGGTACAATAGATGGCCTCAAAGTATAAGGAATAGTAAAAGTAAAATATTTCAGATAGTAGTAGATAATATAGCAAAGTAGTCGAGGTCGACAATGTGAATGAACAGTAATGTTGGAACTTACATATGCACTATGTGGTTGAACTTTATCACGCAGATAGCTAGGAATACTACTCAAAAGCGTAGCTTTCTGTGCACTTCCCATAAACTCCAGCTCACTAAATCTCCTAATACCATTTTCTGGTACTTCAACTCTAAGATTCTCTTGTAAAATTCCTCTATTCAGCGTGGAGCCATGTCGATTGTTTAATCCAACTCCTTTAACTTCACACCCGTTTGTACTCAATGTTTCTTGTTCAGAGTAATGGCCATCGAGTTCATCTGAAGCTGAAGCCACACTCTCACTCTCATCATCATCAAAATCGTAATCACAATCATCTTCATTGCTGTCTATACTGAGGGTTTTCACTGTGTTATGGGGTTTTAGAAGACCCGAATGAAATTTCAAGGGTGGTAATATATGCGAATTTGGGGTGTAAGTGGCTAATGGAGATCTGGGAATTGAGTATCTATCATCAAATTTTTCAGATAATGGCGATCTTGTATTACATGATTGTTTTACTTCAGTCCCCTGCAACCCAAAATTTACCATATCAAGAATCAATTAGGAAACAAAATTAACAAGAACCCAGATGTAAAAAAGAGCGGATATATACAAAGTCGCAAACTTTTTTTTCAATTGTACCAGAAATTTGGCTTACCTGTTTGATCCAGTTAATTGCAGACTCGTCCAAACCTTCTGTGAACATTTCTGTTTGTTGACTTCTACAAGAAGAAAATGATTTTGAGAGAACTTACAGGATTATGAAGGAATAAGAAAAAGGGGGAATTTGAGAAGGAAAAAAGGAAAGAAAGCTGAGAGGTATAATGGGGGAAAAGAGAGAGACAAGAAGAGCGGTCTTGTGCTGAGTTGGAGTTGGGAGTCCACCACCTTCTAACGGCTAGTTTGAAAAAGGCTGAGATGAATTTAATATTTGCTGCTTCCCCAATAATTCTTTTCTATTTGCTTTTCGAGGCTAGTCTCTCTCTCGAAATACCTACTCCTATTAAATTAAAAATAGTATAATTATAATATATATATATATATATATAATGAAGGATAGTTTAGTTACACTAGCTATTTTTATCTATAATTTGATATTTTCTTAATGATTGTGCCCAAAGCAAATTGATTACTTATTGTGTAACGATGTGAATATATAATTTATGTACATTTGCTAGAAAAAGTAAATAGTAATTTTTGCCCAAAGTAAATTGGTCACTTATTGTGGAACGGAGAGAATATATAATTTATATACCAGAAAAAGCAAATAGTAATTGTTGCCCCAAGTAAATTGGTCACTTATTTGTGGAACGAAGGAAATATATAATTTATGTACATTGGCTAGAAAAACTAAAGAGAAATCCTAGGAGCTAGAGAGGAGGTTAGTTGATGTGGGAGCTTGGAGTAGTTCTGGGGTAGCGGACGCAATGTGGTCAGAGACGGCGACTCTGGTTAGGGAGGCAACGCGGGATGTGCTTGGGGTAACCAAAAGCTGTCTAGGCAGACATCAGGGCGACTGGTGGTGGAACGACATAGTGCGAGGAAAGGTAGATGTGAAGAAAGATGCTTTTGCGAAATTGGCAGGGAGCACAAGCGAGGAGGAAAGGCGGGTGAACAGAGAGAGATATAAGGTGGAAAGGAAGGAAGCGAAATTGGCGGTCACGGAGGCTAAAATTGCGGCTTTTGGCCACATGTACGAGGAATTGGGGGAGAAAGGCGGGGACAAGAAGTTATTCCGGTTAGCCAAAGTAAAGGAAAGGAAGGCGCGGGATCTGCACCAGGTTAGGTGTATCAAGGATGAGGATGGTAGAGTCCTGATGGGGGTGTCTCAAGTCAAACAGAGATGGCGGGCGTATTTCCGAGACCTTTTAAACGAGGAGGGGGACGAAAACATAGAACTAGGGGAGCTGGGGCATTCAGAGCGTCGTAGAGACTTAGGGTACCGCATGCGCATTAGTGTGGAAGAGGTCGTAGGGGCTTTGCGTAGGATGAGTAGAGGTCGAGCGACCGGGCCAGACGAAATCCCGGTGGAGTTCTGGAAATGCATGGGTAAGCCAAGAGTGGAGTGGCTCACTAGGTTGTTCAATGCGATCTTCAGGTCTAAAAGGATGCCAGAGGAGTGGAGGTGGAGTACAGTAGTGCCCTTGTATAAGAACAAAGGGGATATCCAGTATTGCAACAACTATAGGGGCATCAAATTAATAAGCCACACCATGAAGGTCTGGGAGAGGGTGATCGAGGCCAGGGTGAGGGAGTCAACATCTATTTCCGTGAACCGATTCGGTTTCATGCCGGGTCGGTCCACTACAGAAGCTATCCACCTTGTCAGGAGATTGGTGGAACAGTTTAGGGATATGAAGAAGGACCTGCAATTTTTTTACTTTACGTTTTATAGACAACTGTATTGCACTCTGTATGTTTAGTTTTTATTGAAATTAGGAATTCTTAAACACATTGACGAAAATTTGAGGACATGTACGATGGAGCTAAGTTCAGGGTCAGGACAGTGGGTGGCGACTCAGACCATTTCCCGGTGGTTATAGGGCTCCATCAAGGATCTGCGCTTAGCCCCCTCTTGTTTGCCTTGATGATGGATGATTTAACGCGGCATATTCAAGGGGATGTGCCTTGGTGCATGCTATTTGCTGATGACATAGTCCTGGTAGACGAGACAAGGGCCGGTGTCAATGAGAGGCTAGAGTTATGGAGACAGACTCTCGAGTCTAAGGGTTTCAGACTAAGCACGTCTAAGACAGAATATCTGGAGTGCAAGTTTAGCGCTGAGCCGAGCGAAGTGGGAGGGAACGTGATGATTGGATCTCAGGCCATAACCAAGAGGGATAGTTTCAGATACGTTGGATCGGTGATTCAGAGGGACGGGGAGATAGACAGGGATGTCACTCACCGTATAGGGGCAGGGTAGTCGAAGTGGAGGCTTGCATCAGGAGTCTTGTGTGATAAGAAAATGCCACAGAAACTCGAGGGGAAGTTTTATAGAGCTGTGGTTAGACCTGCCATGCTGTATGGGACGGAGTGTTGGCCGGTGAAGAAATCTCACGTTCAGAGGATGATGGTGGCGGAGATGAGGATGCTTAGGTGGATGTGCGGGCTCACCGGGTTAGATAAGATTAGGAACGAAGTTATTCGGGAGAAGGTGGGGGTGGCCCCGATGCGAGAGGCGAGATTTCGGTGGTTCGGGCATGTGCGGAGGAGAAGCCCCGACGCCCCACCAACAAAGTGAAAGTTTAGATAGTTAACTAGTTGAAAAACTACGATGCATATCTTAATTCACTTTATAAGTAGCTTTTTTTTATTTTATTTAAGTGTATGGAGGTCTAGAATTGGGGTTATAGGATAGGGACTTCTAGATTTTTCGTACTCTTTTCCCGGGGTGAGTGAGGTTTGGTGGGGACGCCCATAGAGGATTAGTTTGTGTTCTCTTGTGGTAGTCATTTCTGGTAGTTACTGTTTTAATATCATTGCATGCATATCTGCTTATTGATGGTATTTATGCCTCTTATGTTTAGATAATTTTTTGCGATGTATGCTGGTATAACTAATGCGGTTTTTGTTTTTGTTTGCCTTTCTTTTCAATGCGCCGAGGGTCGATTGGAAACAGCCTCTCAGCCCTCTCGGGTAGAGGTAAGGCCTGTCTACATATTACCTTCCCCAGACCCCACCTTGCGGGAATATACTGGGTTGTTGTTTTTGTTGTTGTTGGCTAGAAAAAGTAAGTAGTAATTTTGTCCAGCTATTTGTGTAAAGACCTCTTATTATTTTTGGTTCCCCATTCCACATACAGAAACGCTTTGGGGTCAGATTAATTCGAATTTAAAGTTTTACGAGTAAAGCACTGCCAATTCTGTTTGACTCAAAAGTTGTTGAACAATTTTTAAGAAAATCAATCAATATAGATGAAGGGGTAAATCATAATAAATCATAATTAATAGCGGATCGAAAAGACAAGAATATAAAATAGAAGATTAAGCAAAGATAATATTAGGGAGCTTTTATTGATCATCGAAATTTGCCCCGCCTTCCCTTGGGGAGGTTCATGAAATTACAATCAAGTTGTCCCCTTCACGAATTGTCGAAGGTGAAAGATCTCTTTCCCCCTTTTCACTGGGCTCCGTGAGCTTCTTCGTAGAGTTTTCATGTCCATTGATTTTCTTGTACTGGTGGGAGATGAAAACAAAATGGAAAAGCCCCCTTTCGTTGACTCTCCTGCCCTCTATTTATAGTCGAAGATTTCTTGTGCTTGTCACGCCTTACCTCGGCCAGGTCGGGGGTGATTTCTCCTTATAGTGGTGTTCCGACCTCGACACTTATCATGTGATTAGAAATGATCAGACGGGGTCGAGTTCATTAGCTACCACTGCGAGATAGCTGGGGCGGGGTCGTTACTCTTGTGGTTGTGTGGTGAGATTCTGACAAATACAGTTAGTCCCTCCATTCGTCGGGGTCGTATCTTATCGACCTCGATGGATGGATCATGTTTGCGACATAACCGTGGAGGGAGTTGAATTAACATATTATTCTTTGGTCGCGTAACGAACTTCGGAGGTGCCTGGGGCATCCTTCCAATACTCACATCCCGTTACAACGATTACGAATCTAAAGCACCGGCTGGTAATCATATTGTTGCTTTGTTCAATCAATCACAATGGCACATGTTCCCGAGAAATGAATCGGTGTTCATGCCTTGGAGAATCTGTCTTATAAATTGAAGGGGTTTGTCAGTTGTCTTTCATATTTATTCACTTGTCTTTAAGAGAATTTCCAGGATATCTCTCTTTTGGTTAATTTGAGCTTTTTCTTTACCTCTTCGCTCACAACAGTCTTCGATCCTTCTACTTCTTCGAAAAAATTCCCTCCCCTTTCTTTGGGTTAAAAGATGGCTGGAACTTCTTCTCTCAATAATCTTCCAGCTGTTCCGCCGGCGGCTGAGGACCACGCTCTGGCAGACGGTGATTCAGACCCAGATGGAAAGTGAGGATGTCCCTTCAGTAGAGGAAATTTTATTCCGTCTGGGGAAGGAAGTGGAAGACTTTAGCGACGATGGGGTAAGGAGCATGTATATATTAATCCCCTTATGGAGGAGATCGGAATAGCGGATTTAAGAGAGCGATGGGTATTTCTAGTTACATCGAGATGGCGCCGACAAAGAGAGACAAGAGGGTCGAAATCGACCGTCCTGAGTTTTGCTCGTTCTACGCTTACCCCTTCCTCGTAGGGTACATAATCATGCTTCCAATGTTGGTGTTTTACTTCTGTCGCTATTACGAGGTGTGCCCTACCAAATCTCTCCTTATCTGCACAAGTTGTTTCTTATGTTTATCAAGTACGCGGAGTTGGCCGGTCGTGAGGTCACTTTGAGGCATGTGCCCAGCCTATTTGCTCCTCAAACGATTCGCGGTACTATGATCGACATGAATCCTCGCGGGTCGAAAGGTTTGTTGGTCAAGATGAGCGACAGGACCAATAGCCATTTCTTCGATAATTTTTTCTATGTGCGGACCGAGGACCTCATGGCAGACCCTTATAGATTTCCAGAAGTGTGCAACTTTGCCCGTAAGTCTTCATCCTCAATTAATGGAGTACCTGTTTCAGATTCATTTTCCTTAAATTTTATGTTGCATATACTGATCTATCTCGGTGTTTTGCAGAGAAGGTGCCCTCGCCTCCTTTAGAGGGGATTCGAGAACGGTTCGAGGCCATCCTTCCCCACACAACGGGCATTTGTATGTGAGCGACATTTCATTGGAGATTCGAATGTAGGCCCCTCACAGGTGAGATAATGCCTTTACTTCTTGACCCTTATCTTTTGTATTGATCTTACTTTTCGAGCATTATTTCTATGACTAGGGAGAGTTTGCAGAGTTAGGGCACCTCAGTTGGCTTTCCATCGGTAGGCTGTATCCGCTCGACTTAATACAGCGCATGTGGCTCGTCCTTCATTGATGGCAGTGTCAGTAGAATCAGCGGCTTTGGCCACTCCAACCCCGACTATGTCTCAGGAGGAGGTCCTATATGGTGTCGTCCGTCCTCACACTGACTCGCCGTCGACCGGGGAGGAAGAAGAGTCGTTGAAGAGAAAAGAGTAGGTCTCGAGATGGATTCCCTGACAGTGATCAACTTGAATTCTCCCCCGATAAACCCAGAGAAAGGTGTTGCTGCAGCATCTACCGTCGAGGGGGAGCTGATGATCGGAGCTGTCCCCATCAGCCAGAGCCAGGAGAATTCAGCTGTTGCTGCAACCCAATCAGGAGCTCTGACTGCAGATGATGTCGGACATGTCATATCGGAAGGTCGGTCCCCTAGCGCTGCAGTCGTGGCCGTGAGTGCGTCGTTATCATCCTCGGTAGGCCACGTGCCCTCGCCGTACTGTCGGTAGCGAAGAGGGTGGAAGGGTGTAATGGTTGATGAGTATGATTCTGAATCTGACTTGGACCCTGATGACGTTCGAACGATGAGGGC
>JASVEL010007622.1:0-37066 GCA_032618575.1 Nicotiana noctiflora
AATGGTGTTTGAAGGCAATAGACCTTAATTGGAGTGTTTTTCATTTGAAAAACACTTCAATTAAAGTCTGTTTACTTCAAAAGAGTGCAAACTCGAAGTCTTTTGAGCCGAGTCCGTCCAATTTCTTGAGGTATCCCATTTCTCATTCTCTTCCTTTTGTTTTGTTGTTGTGTTCATTATATTAATTTAGTTGTTCGTTTCTATCTGTTTGGTGTTTGATTTTAATCTTTCCTGCTTCTACACCGTAAGACCTTTTATTTGGTCATTCTTGTTTTGCTTATATGTCGGAGTAGATTGCGATATAGAAACACGAATTGGCTGTAAACGATACTGTCAAGTAGTGAATTCTGCATTTTTTCATGTTTCGTTTGCTTGAGCACTTCGAATCACTAAGTCGATGATTGATTGTTGTTCCTTATGTGAATTATACGAATGTTGTTGATTAGTCTCGTAGGTCTGTTTATTGGAGTTTTGTGGCAGAACTTGACACTGTAAATCACATTGTGAATCACTGTTTGGATCGAGATTTTTCTTTCTTTTGAACTGTTGATTAACTAAGTGATGAATTGAATTGGTTGTTGTTAGTTAAGGATTGAAGGGTGTAACTAATGAAGTGTAGTGCATATTAGGACTGTAATTGGATCAGAATCTGGGGTTTGTTAATTAGAGATTAACAGAATTGGCATTTATTAGGATTTAAAACTACCTTGCCCATGAGTTAAGTTAGTGGAACCTGCTGTTACAGCAGGACACTTAGCCATGTCTGGACAAAAGCCATTGTTTAAATAATAGGACCATACTTAGACATATGATAGTAATAAAAATAGGAGGATGGGCTCTGTCAGAAGGGGATGGGTTCTGCAATAGAAGTATGGGCAGGGAGATTCCCTGATGGTGGAGAGTAACTTTTAAGGCTTTGTCGTAACTATAAGAGAAGGGGATTATTGTTCTGAGGAGGGGGGATTTTTGAAACAGAGAAAACAGAAGGGGAAGAAAAAGAGTCTGGGAGTTTAAACAGAGACACACACAGAGAGATATAGAGGGAGATACACTGAAAAGACTCAAGAAACATAGAAAACAGAATAAGGGTTCATTTGAGGAATAGAGAGCTGTGACATTAAGTTGAAGTTTAGCCCTTAGAAGTTGAAAACGGATTCAACACCTGAGAGTATAAGTTGAACATGATGTTCCATTGAACTCTTATTCACTTTCAAGTTCAATTGGGTACCTGAGTTTGGTTATCACTGTTGGGGTGTTACAAGTTGAAAAATCATCGCATATATATATTGTTTGAAATCCTTATTTGTTGGTGTTGGTGTGACTGTTTGCTTCTGCTATAATTGGTCCTGGGCTATCGACTGTTTGAACCACGTTTGATCTTTGCTGTTGCATTACTGTTGGCACTGCTGTTGCTGATTTTCTCCTCCTATTACCATTTCAGGTACACATTGTATCTCCAAGCTTGGTTTATGAAATAGAAGCTGCTTTTGTTTTCTATCTATTCTGTTAAGTTTACATTTCTTCCTGGATTGTTGTTGTACTGTTGTTCTTAAGCTGTACATAGATGTTTTGGACTGGTTCAGATTTTAGTTGGGTAATTGAATATTTGGTATTGTCAAAAACAGCAAGTCAATGTGCTTGAGGATTGAAATACTGTTAAAAATATAAGCTGTTTGGAGTCTGTTTCACGTTTTAAAATGATGGATATAACTAAAACGTGTGGCAGTGATTAGATTGAGTGCTTATTTATAGAATTGATAGAATAGGTAAACGCGTGTATAAACAGCAATTAGGGGCTCGTGTGTATTAATCGATATTGCTGAAAATTGTCTGTAAACCGTGAGGAAAAGTAGCAATTTTATCCAGATGTTTGCTGTTAAAGTTCAACTCAAATAAGTGGATTTGGAAGCAATTGTCTTTGAAAAATAGATAGGTTTGAATGCCATCTCTACCATGTATTGTTCTTTTCATAATTTTTGTCTTTAGTAAAGCATAATTGGTTCCTAGATTAGGTAGTAGTCATTTGTGAGAGTTTTGTCTAGAAAGGCACACGGTAGAGTAGTCTGGTGCCTGTGTTTGGGCTTTAAACTCAGATTTTATTCTCCTTCGTATTGGGCTCAGCTATGCAGTGATCGTTATATACATCATTCTTAAATTAGAGTTAAAACCGTTAAAAGAGCCCCGAATCGTAAATTTATTCATTACAATACATGTAGGACTAGGTATTAATTTAACATTTGGGACAAAAACAAAAGTAGACCACATAGTTCGCCCTAAGATTGGTCTTTAATAAAAGAGAGATGAGCCTCGCCGCACTAAACACACATTTGCGGGGCCCTCGAATAATTGTCATGAAAACTTAGACTTGGAAGGACCGTTTAGTGAATTTCACGGTCTTTCCCGAAGTTAACAAAGACGATAGACTCTTTAGGCATGATTTGTAAACAAAATTACTTTCCTAAATACGGGTGTGCATTTATGTGACCCAAATCTTACTCTCGACGAAACTGAAATACATTAAAGTCACAGGCGTACCGGTTGCGGTGTGGCTCGAAATGTATTTTCGTGACGTCGCAATTCTTCTAAAATTGAAAAGCGGAACATTAAAAGCACCTAGTTAAAATATATAAAGAAATCAGATAAAAGCAAAAAATTGCAGTTGAGCGACCGTGCTAGAACCACGGAATCCGGGAGTGCCTAACACCTTCTCCCGGGTTAACAGAATTCCTTATCCAGGTTTCTAGTTTCGCAGACTACATTATAGAGTCATAAAATTTCCTCGGTTCGGGATTAAATCGGTGACTTGGGACACCATTATTTTTCCAAGTGGCGACTCTGAATAATTAAATAAATTAATCCCGTTTCGATTGTCCTTTAATTGGAAAAACTCCCTCGCGCCCTCGCGGGTAAGCGTAAAAAAGAGGTGTGACAGCTCTGGCGACTCTGCTGGGGAAAAAACCTCGAACTTCGGTTCGGGGTCTAAGAACTCGAGCTCATTTAAATTGTTATTTTTGTCTATATCTGATCTTATTACATGTTTAATTAATGTGCTACATGTCTACCGCTTTGATATTAGTTGTACTGTATATACAAACTGCTATATATTTACCGCTTTGATATTGCGTGAACTGTATATAAAACTGTGCCGAAAACCCGTCTCTTCTTATCCCCGGGGATGTGCTTACTGGTTGAGACTCCCCTTTCTGTTAGTGTCCATACCAAAGTAAGAAAAGAGGCAGGATAAGTTACAAAGCCGGACGATCCCGCGGGTCCCCGTACGTAGCTCCCTCCTCAAATCCGAGTTGTCTGCTCGGGTACACGGTCTAGTACCATTGAAAAGCATCAGGATATTGAGCCTAGATTTAGGACGTTTATTTGCATCATATCTCTGACTTAGGGGACTCAACACAGGGGTTGGGTCCGTCTAGGACAGGTAACCTGAAAGGAAAGACCATCTTGCCATATCATATTTGTTGTGAGCATTTATTTAGGCTAACATGCTGACCGGGTTCCTTTAAATACCGAAGAAAAAGAAAAACACGAAAGGAAATAGTATGGGGAAGTAAATATCTTTCAGAAAAATACAAAAAAATACGTTTCACCAACAAGTCCACGAATTTAGTTTGCCAATAAAAGACGGCAGAAGATTGACTTTGCCGAAAAATGGGTTTTTGACAAAATGTGTTTTTGACAGTCAGTAAAGGAAAGATAGTTGTTTTGACGGACCGAACTACGCGAGTTTGATTCTCACCGAGTGTGACATACGTAGGCAACCTCTAAACGGGTCCAACTCCCATATATTTCAAAATAAGTTTTAATGGCGGAATGCCAAGACATTTAATTTTGCCTTAACAACCACTCTTTTTACCAGTCAAATCCTGAGGCCCGTTTCGTTTTTCAGAAAAGATAGTTTTGGGACAAATAAAAATTTCGTTTTCATCTAAGAATTACCTTAAATAAATGTGCAGAATGAGCACGAGTCAGAATACAACCGAAGCTATCATAAACAAGGTCCCCTTAAGTTTGCATAGGTGGTGGAGCGACTTGGGCGAGCAAGGACAAGACGCCGTTAAGCTGTACTTGGGAGATCTAGTGGGGCTGCTAAATATTCCCCCGAGAGGAGACATCATACGAGCTTTGATCTCATTCTGGGATCCGGCACACAATGTGTTCCACTTTTCAGATTTTGAACTCACACCAACACTGGAAGAATTAGCCGGATATGTCGGAAGACCAAAAGTCCCTATGAGGGAACAATACCTTATTGCACCAAGGGTAGTGACGGTACATCGGTTTTTGGATACGGTAAAGATCCGCAGAACTGTACACAACCCAGACTTATCAGAAGGGTTCTGCACTTTGGCATTTCTGTATGACAAATATGGTCACTATGGGGGCTTCAACAAATACGAAAGCAAGATCTGCAGCGGAGACAATCGGTTAAAATGGGAGGAGCATAGACGCATCGCCTTCATGATAGCTTTCCTAGGTTCATTGATATTTCCTAGAAAGGATGGGAATATCAACATACATGTGGCAGGGGTCGTCAGTACTTTGATGAAACAAAACAACAGTACTTTGGCTCCCATGATAATATCGGACATCTCTCGTGCACTCACCATCTGCAAAGCTGGAGGGACTTTCTTTGAAGCTTGCAATGTATTGCTCCAAATGTGGATGATCGATCACTTATGTCGTCATCCGCAATTTATGAGGTATAGTTCACCGAAGAAAACTTGTATAGAAGAATTTCCCGCAAGGGTCGAGGGACATGAGTTGCCAGAGGGGATCAGCGGATGGATACGACTTTTGCGTTCGACTACAGCCAGCGAGATAGAATGGACGTTTGGTTGGCTACCCGTGGAAGAAGTCATATATGCATCGGCCGCAGAATCATATTTATTGCTAATGGGCCTCAACAACATCCAACCCTACGCACCAGGTCGAGTATTGAGACAATTGGGACGATGCCAAATAATCCCAAAAGAAGAAGACCTCAGCCCACATGTAGTCGAAATTGGACCAGGAGGACAGTTCCCTGAAGCACTGGTCCGAAAGATTTGGAGTGAGTGTCAGACATTAAAAATAGACACTCGGGTGCGAGATCGAGCCCGGGGCGAAGTATCGTCGGAATACCCTGCATGGTATAGTAGAGATCCGGAGCATCAAAGGCCCGCAAAAAGGCCTCACCTCAGGGAGTTTGCTGGAGCGTCACGAGAACAATGGGACTGGTTGGCTAGAGAAGAAGCCTATAGAACAAAGATCAGCAGGATAGAACAACGGACCCAAGAACTCCAATTTGAAATGGATGTGCAAACTGCCGCCAACGAAGGAGATAAAAAGAAGTTGGCACAAGAAAATGACTTTCTGAGAGCTCAAATCCAGCAAATGAAAAGGGATGCTGACAGACAGTTGAGGAGTCGAGCAGACGAAAAATTGATAAAGGGTTTGAGAAGCCAAGTTGCCGATGTCCAAAGAGAATTGGAAGAGTCGAAGGCCCAAACAATGAGGATCCGAGCTAGCTGGAGAAAGGAGGCACATCAACATGCACTTCACCTACAACGGGTGGAAGAGGATTACACCTGATATCGTCACCAGTTTAAGGGAAGCAAATGTTGTCCTCAGAGAACGGGTTTTCAAGCAAGCCCAGGATGCCAGAGCGGACCTCGACCGTTGCCACAATCTGATGGCTCGACTGCAAGAACAAATAGACAGGCTCTTAGACCAAGTCACCAACAACGCTCAACGATTGGGGGCGAAAAACCAGCAGATAGAGCGGCTACTCGGAGAAAGGGACATGATCAAGGACAGAATTGGAGAAATCGGGCACTATGTCACCATGAAGTGCCTAGCTTGTGAACAAATGCCCCGCACCGACCTTTTTGCTTCAATTATGGGCTATGTTCATCGGATCATGGAAGAATTAAGGGGACTACACAAGGACCTCACACCTAGGCCCGCGGCAAGGCCGAATGATGCCTCGCGGGCCCCCAGGAATTTTAGAGCAGTAGACCTTTGATTAAAAATGTATTTTTGAAATATTGGGTCAAGCCAGTTGGCATGTCATTTTACGTTTTCGAGTCAAGCATTTTCCTTTGTTTTGCTGATTGTTGTAAGACGTGTTTTGTAATTGCACGGTTTCATTTGATATAAAAGTTACTGAATTTTGCCACAATCCTGTTAACAGAACTACGCTCGGTCTGATTCACGCAAGAACGTGATACGTAGGCAATCCGCATAAAGATTCGACCACCACTAAAAAGAAAGAAAAAGAATCCAAAGGTTAAATAACAATAAGGCTTGCAAAGATAGTCGAAAAAGAAAAAGAAAAAAAAAGAAAAGAAGAAAAAGAAAAGAAGAAAAAGAAAAAGGGCTGGAATGACGCATGTTAAGAGTACATGTAGAAAGGGTTATTTGGTTAGGTGCATTGCATCCAACGTGCTATAACATATCTGTCAAACTCGGTGAACTAACAAGTTTGTTGCATTTCCAGAAAGTTTAGCAGTTGGTTTGACAGAATATACTGGCCAGCCATCACTACCGTACTAGATCCAAAGGACCAGTTACAGTAAGCATGTCGAGTTCCGGCAAGAGTCTCGAGGAAGAAAAATCCGAGCTACAAGTTATGAAAGAAGAGGTAGACCGGTTAAAACAACAGATAACAGAGATGCACCTGGCCTGGGCCAGGGAACAGTCTTCACCAAACCGCCCTACTCTCGCCTCAGCTCCGGAACATCCGCCCGTCGATCCTTCAACAAGCGCCCCGAGCTATCCATACTTTCAGGGGGAAAATCCATATGCCACCCACATTCCACCAGCCAAACCAAATCCTCCTCCAGTCACCCCTGTTTTTGTAGCACCTCCACCTGCTCCTCTGCAAAGGCCGGTCAGCGAGCCATATGTTCCGATCCATGACAACTCTTACTATCCTCCAGAGCCTACTTTCAGGGCTCCCGAACCACAATCACATACACCCCACTGGGATAATCCGGCAGAACCGGAAAAACACTTCCCAAGTTCGGAACACGAGGAAGTTGTCAGAAAAGTTAAAAGCCTGGAGCAGTCCTTCAGGAACATGCACGGTTTAGGCAACCAGGTCAGCGTCGCCTATAAGGATCTGTGTCCATTTCCGGACGTCCAGTTGCCAGCAGGATTTAAAATGCCCAAATTCGACCTATACGAGGGGCATGGTGACCCAGTGGCCCACCCGCGGGGGTTTTGCAGTAAAATGAGAGGGGCCGGAGGACGGGACGAGCTTCTGATAGCCTACTTCGGCCAGAGTCTGGGAGGATCGGCGTTGGAGTGGTACACTAGACAGGATCCCAGTAGATGGTTTACGTGGGATGATCTGGCTCAAGCTTTTATCGGCCAATTCCAATACAATCTTGAGATAATCCCCGACCGCCTATCATTGCTAAAAATAGAGAAGAAGCCTGCTGAAAGCTTCAGGGAATTTGGTTTCCGATGGAGGGAACAGGCGGCCAGGGTGGATCCACCGATGAGAGAAAGCGAGATGGTGGACTACTTCTTGCAGACATTAGAGCCCACCTACTTCGGACATCTGGTAACGTCCGTAGGCAAATCATTCACTGAGGTGATAAAAATGGGGGTATGATCGAGGAGGGTCTGAAGGCCAACAAGATCATGAGTTACTCAACACTGAAAGCCACCACTCAGGCTATCCAAAGTGGTACTGGAGGAGTACTGGGGAAAAAGAGGAGAGAGGAAGTTGCGGCCGTCGAGTCCGGGGCATGGTTCAGAAATAGAAGGCCCCGCACCCCAATATAGCCCACCCCAGCCTCACCACCAAAATTACCCCCACAACCCATATAGCTACCCGCAACATTACTATCCCGCACCTCATCCTCATTTTACTGTCCACCATGCACAGTCATATTCTGCACCTCCCGCTCATGCACCGTGGCAGGCACCAAACCCCCAGAACAATCATCTACCCCCAAGAGCTTACAGAAACCCTTCGGGCGCGAGCTTCCGTCCGAACCAGGCATTCAGGGGCGGCAGGGCACCGAGGCCAAAGACTTTCACTCCCTTAGGAGAGTCTTACACCAGTCTGTTCCACCGGTTAAAGCAGGTAGGGTTGCTGAATCCGGTTGAAGCTAAGCTGCCAAACCCTCTTCCGAAGAACCTGGACCATTCAGTAAATTGTGCCTACTGCTCGGGATGTCCGGGACATGATACAGAAAAGTGTTGGAGGCTGAAGACGGCCATCCAGGAGCTCATTGACACCCGCAGGATCGAGGTCCAGACTCCAACAGAGCCCAACATCAACCAAAACCCGCTTCCAACTCATCATGAGACTAATATGATCGAGTTGGTACGGGCGGAGGAAGGAAAGGAGAAAGCCTCTCGGACTGTAATGATGATTAAGTCTAGCGGGGCAGGAACGAGAAAAGGGCCAAGCTTTGATGAGTCGCCCAGTTGCAAGAAGGACATGCCAGGAGAGTCGGAAGCAGGAAAGGAAAGTGTGAACGAAGTACCGGTGAAGCCGGCCAAGATAGTTGTACCAGGGGCAGCAATCAAGCCCATCTTGACAGTAGCAGGCGTTCGAATGGATCCTTTCATCATCCAGCCGGCAACACAGCTGCCAGTAACTGATAGCCGGGCCGTCCCATGGAATTATGCTCGGATTACAACGACCTACAGAGGAAAGGAGGTGAAAGAGGAAGTTTGTGAAGCCCAAGGGTTGACCCGCTCGGGGAGATGTTTTGCCTCTGCGGAATTGAGGAAGACCACTCCGGCAGTATTGAAAAAGCCGGTCACCGATGAAGAAGCAGAAGAATTCTTGAAAAAGATGAAGCTGCACGACTACTCCGTCTTAGAGCAGTTGAAGAAGACTTCCGGCGCAAATATCATTGCTATCCTTGCTGATACATTCTGAAGAACATCGGCAAGCATTGATGAAAGTCCTGAATGAGGCACATGTACCGGATAAAATCTCGGTGAGCCATTTGGAGAAGATCACCAATAGGATCTTCGAAGCAAATCGGATCACCTTCACCGATGACGAGTTGCCTGAGGAAGGCACTGAGCATAACAGGGCTTTATATCTTACGGTGAAGTGTGAAGAGGCGGTGGTTACCAAAGTCTTGGTCGATAATGGGTCCAGTGCTAACATTTGTCCTCTCTCTACACTGGGCAAATTGAAAGTAGACATCGGCAGGGTACGCAAGAACAGCGTATGTGTTCGAGGGTTCGACGGAGGAGGCAAAGCGTCGGTTGGTGACATAGTGCTAGTCTTGACAATCGGGCCAGTGGAGTTCACCATGGAATTCCAGGTGCTGGACATGGTGGTGTCATATAACCTCCTAATAGGGCGACCATGGATTCATGCCGCGAGAGCAGTTCCATCCAGCTTACACCAGCTCGTCAAGTTTGAATGGGACCAGCAGGAGATCGTCGTCCATGGAGAGAACGATCCACAATCAGGCACCATCATCCCCTTTGTTGAAACAGAAGAAGATGTCGGGCCGTGGGTATATCAGGTCTGCGATGTGGTGTCCGCCAATCGAGTTCCCGAAGGGGAATGCATTCCCGGCGACAGAACAATTACCGCGGATGTTATGGTGGCGCATGAAATGTTGCGACATGGTTTCGTACCCGGTAGAGGTCTAGGTGCATCTCTGCAAGGAATCATACAACCGGTATCGGTGGTCGAGAACTTGGGAACCTTCGGCTTGGGATTCCAGCCAACCTCAGAGGACATCCGGCGAGCAAAGAGGAGCAAGCAGAAAACATGGGTGCTCCCAAAGCCTGTTCCACGCCTTTCCCAATCTTTTGTCAGGTCCGGAGCAAGAGGACATCCAGCGCCAAAGATTCCCGGCCCTACGGTCAGGCCAGACGAAGAGTTCTTCAGGAAGTTCGAAAACCTATTCACAGATGTATGTATGCTCGAAGATGGTGAAGGATCCAATCATGCCGAGATACAATTTGTGGGACCAAAGGCAAAACTGAATAACTGGAAGGCTACTCCTCTCCCTGTCCGGAAGGAGTCTTGGTAGTTTGTCTTGGATTGTTTTTCTTTCGAAATTTTGTATTGGGGGCTTGTCCCCTGAGTAAAATCCCTTTGTTTTTAGTTCATTTTTGATTTAAGTTTGCAGTTTGTTTTCCCTTTGTACAATTCCCATTAATGAAATGTGGTTCCTTTGCATCTAATTTTGTTTATCTTTTTCCTTCTTTTTACTGTTCTGAACAGCCTTCTTGCAACTGATCTTAATGATATGGCGCGCTTAAAGATTAATCAACCCAGTCTAGAAAGTCAATCGGGTTTGGAAATAATAACATATGAAATAAGAAGTGACGAGAGTGAGTCAGAGTACGGCGATGATGAAGCCGTGGAAGAAATCGGTGAAGAATTAAGTCACTTCGAGGAAAAGCCCAAACCGAACTTAAATGATACCGAGGCCGTTAATCTAGGGAATGCTGATGACGTCAAAGAAACCCGGATAAGTGTCCATATTGAACCCAATCTGAGAGAGGAACTGACCAAAACACTCATGGAGTTTAAAGATATTTTCGCGTGGTCGTACGACGACATGCCAGGACTCAGCACTGATCTAGTGGTTCATAGATTACCCACTGATCCGGCATATCCTCCCGTCAAGCAAAAGCTGCGGAAATTCAAGACGGAGATGAGTGTGAAGATTAAAGAGGAGGTAACCAAGCAGTTGCAGGCGAAAGTCATTCGTGTCACTCGATACCCTGAATGGTTGGCTAACGTAGTGCCGGTGCCAAAGAAAGACGGAAAGATCAGGGTATGCGTGGACTATCGCAATCTCAACAAGGCAAGTCCTAAGGATAATTTCCCACTTCCCAATATCCATATCCTGATTGATAATTGTGCCGGACGCGAAATTGGATCCTTTGTGGATTGTTATGCGGGATATCATCAGATTTTGATGGACGAAGAGGACGCAGAAAAGACGGCTTTTATCACGCCGTGGGGGACTTATTGCTACCGAGTGATGCCGTTCGGTTTGAAGAATGCAGGAGCAACATATACGAGGGCAATGACTACGGTATTCCATGACATGATACACAAGGAAATTGAGGTGTACGTGGATGATGTGATCATAAAATCTAGGCGTCGAGAAGACCATGTTGCCGACCTCAGGAAGTTCTTTCAAAGACTTCGAAGGTACGACATCAAGCTCAATCCGGCCAAATGCGCATTCGGAGTTCCATCAGGAAAGCTGCTAGGATTCATCGTCAGCCGACGGGGCATTGAGTTGGACCCTTCCAAAATCAAGTCCATTCAGGAGTTACCCCCGCCGAAGAATAAAACAGAGGTAATGAGTCTGTTGGGAAGGTTGAATTACATCAGTAGGTTTATTGCCCAGCTTACGGCAACTTGTGAACCCATATTCCGCCTATTGAAGAAAGACGCTGCGATAGAATGGACGGCAGAATGTCAGGAAGCGTTTGACCGGATCAAAGGGTATCTGTCAAATCCACCCGTACTAGTTCCGCCTGAGCCAGGTAGACCCCTGATTCTTTATCTAACGGTTTTGGAGAATTCGTTTGGCTGCGTACTGGGGCAGCATGATCTTACCGGCAGGAAGGAACGGGCCATTTACTACCTCAGTAAGAAGTTCACAGTCCACGAGGTCAAGTACACTCATCTAGAAAAGACATGTTGCGCCCTGACTTGGGTAGCCCAAAAGCTGAAACACTACTTGTCTTCTTACACCACTTACCTCATTTCGCGTCTGGATCCGTTGAAGTATATTTTCCAGAAACCTATGCCTACAGGGAGGTTGGCAAAATGGCAAATATTACTTACGGAGTTCGACATCATATACGTGACAAGGACGGCTATGAAAGCTCAAGCCCTGGCCGATCACTTAGCTGAAAATCCCGTTGATGACGAATACGAACCTTTGAGGACGTATTTTCCAGATGAGGAAGTATTGCAGATTGAGGGGTTAGAACTAACCAAGGATCCAGGGTGAAAGCTCTTCTTCGACGGAGCGGCGAACGCAAAAGGAGTCGGAGTAGAGGTTGTGCTCATCTCTGAAACAGGACATCATTATCCTGTTACTGCTCAACTGCGTTTTCATTGTACCAATAATATGGCTGAGTACGAGGCATGTATCTTGGGGCTGCGATTAGCGGTGGACATGGATGTACAGGACGTCTTGGTCTTGGGGGACTCGGACCTTCTGGTACATCAGATTCAGGGAGAATGGGAAACCACAGATTTAAAGCTTATCCCATATCGTCAGTGTTTGCATGATTTGACCAAACGCTTTCGATCGGTAGAGTTCAGGCACATCCCAAGGATGCATAATGAGGTTGCCGACGCGTTGGCTACTTTAGCGTCAATGCTACATCACCCGGACAAGGTTCGTGTCGATCCGTTACATATCCATATCCGGGATCAACATGCTTATTGTAATGTGCTAGAGGAAGAGGTGGATGGTGAGCCGTGGTTTCATGATGTCAAGGAATACCTCAGGTTAGGAGTATACCCGGAGCAAGCAACCGGAGATCAAAAGCGAGCTATTCGGCGGTTGGCGAACGGATTTTTCCTTAGTGGAGGGGTGCTGTACAAAAGAACCCCAGATTTGGGATTGTTGAGATGTATAGATGCAGGTCAAGCCACAACAGTGATGACGGATATACACTCGGGAGTTTGCGGACCACACATGAGCGGATACGTATTGGCAAAGAAGATTCTTCGAGCAGGATATTATTGGCTCACTATGGAGCGGGATTGTATAAGTTTCGTGCGAAGATGCCATCGGTGTCAGATACACGGAGATTTGATTCATTCTCCGCCGACTGAATTGCATACAATGTCAGCACCATGGCCGTTTGTCGCATGGGGTATGGATGTTATTGGACCTATTGAGCCTGCCGCTTCCAACGGTCATAGGTTCATTCTGGTAACGATTGATTATTTTACCAAGTGGGTGGAGGCCAAGACATTCAAATCAGTGACCAAGAAGGCGGTGGTGGATTTCGTACACTCCCACATCATTTGCAGGTTTGGAATTCCAAAGATGATCATTACAGATAACGGTGCAAATCTTAACAGTGGATTGATGAAAGAGGTATGTCAACAGTTCAAGATTACACACCGAAATTCCACACCGTATCGCCCAAAAGCAAACGGTGCGGTCGAGGCAACAAACAAGAACATAAAGAAGATATTGAGGAAGATGATAGAAGGGTCTAGGCAGTGGCATGAAAAGTTACCATTTGCGCTGTTGGGTTATCGCACTACCGTCCGGACTTCGGTAGGTGCAACTCCTTACTTGTTGGTATACGGGACTGAAGCAGTAATACCCGCAGAAATTGAGATCCCATCCCTCCGAATTGTCGCTGAAGCTGAGATTGATGACGACGAGTGGGTCAAAACCCGATTAGAGCAATTAAGCTTGATCGATGAAAAGAGATTGACAGCAGTATGTCACGGCCAATTGTATCAAAAGAGAATGGCGAGAGCATATAACAAGAAGGTACGTCCCAGGAAATTTGAAGTGGGACAGCATGTGCTGAAGAGAGTTCTACCACACCAGGCCAAGGCGAAAGGCAAGTTCGCTCCAAATTGGCAAGGACCTTTTGTGGTAACTAGAGTATTATCCAACGGCGCTCTATGTCTGACTGATGTCGAGGGAAGATGCACCGATATGGCTATCAATTCTGATGCAGTTAAGAGATATTACGTGTAATTCTTTAGTGCATTTGTCAACATTTGGTTTCGTTTGTGTGTATTTGGCATTTTTCGGAGAATGAAATGACAGAGGCAATTTTTCTACTACCCAAACACTTTAACCTTTGTTTCCCCATTTGAGCCTTAATTATTCTTTCATATACCCTCTTTCGGAATCGTCAAGGAAGATGCGTAACAGAATAGAAAAGAAACAAAGAAGTAATACAAGAAAAAGTGAACTACGTTCGACCTGATTCCTCAAGAAGGATACGTAGGCGCCACACGGCTCGGTCATAATAAAATAAAAATCAAAAAAATCCCCCAAGCAACAAAACTGGGGCAGAAGTCATTATTCCATTGGAAAGATAGTGTGGATTCCGAAAGTTGTAATAAGCTAACCGTCGAGGCTAAAACCCCTTTCTTCAGCCTCACACGCAGAAACCATATCAAGAACCAGAAAGACCTCTCGATCAGTATTTGAAAAGTGCCAAGTCATGTGAATGAAAGCCAAGAGTGACATCCCGACCCTCGATTGAATCCAGGATGCACAAGCCGAAAGGGGATAACGCTCTAGAGAGAATCTCAGAGGTGATACCCCGCCGCAAGGAAAGAAAGTAAAATGAGAGAGTCTTAACGGTGAAAACCCTCGCGGGCACCTTAAGGCGAAGGAAGTTGAGAGAAGTAAAATGAGAGAGTCTTACGGTGAAAACCTTTTACGGGCACCTTAAGGCGACGGGAGATAGAGAGAAATGAGAGAATCTCACTAGTGAAAACCCTTTGAAGGGCACTTTGAGGTGACAGGACGAGATGGTTGCAAGATGTCTGCATGAGACAGGGTTTGGACATCCGCTTACCTCTAACAGGACGCGGCATCGGAAAGTGATTGATATGAATAGACTAGGTAGTTTAATCTCAAAGGCGCGGCATAACATTGGATCAGGCACACATTCAGATAAGTTTTCCTATTTTGAGTTCAGAAAAGTTTTTTTCTTCTTTTGTCATTTGCGGTCGGTATTCTTTTCTTTTCTTTCATTTTTCGAAAATTGATTTTTCAAAGCTTACTACCAAGTCTCCCAAAGCAGTATATTGAAAGTGAATAGGCATGGAACAAGGCAATGAGACGGAAGTCGTTACGATAGTGAGATTGGGATGACAGGCTGAGTGGAAGGTTCGCAAGAATTATGGAGTATGATGGACACATGTGGCATGTCCGAAAGATGATTTCACGCAACAGATCACCGGCTAAAAAGAGTCGGGCCAAACCAAAGAGTGGAATAAAAGGAAAGATGAGAGGTCGTTCGTGGAAAAAGCATCTTCCCAAGCAAGCGTCAACGTCGTCCTCAAAGTTCGAGAGAGGCCAAGCAGCTGAAAGAGAATGGCCTCAACAAGAGTGGCACGACCACTCGCGGCGTTTTGAAACTAACAATTTTTCTTTGATTTAAAGCAGGAAAAGAGGGTCCGACGGCAGAAAAGCATACCGTCCAGAAGTTTATCACACTGGGGCAGAAAATTTTCTCCTGTTGCGAAAATTTTCTGGAAAGCAAGACTCAGAGGATAAGTGTAGAAAGCAACCCAAGATGGGGTGATCTTTGAGCCGGGTATCATCTCCAGCCGCTGTTGGAGAAAGAAAAATGGCTTCGAGATTCCCCCAGCGGTATTACATCCTATAATTTGATCAAGGAAACAAAAGCGTGAGTCCCAGAAGAGGTAGGGGAAAAAGGAAGAGAATGAGGGGTGAAGGAAACAAAGAATACTTCCTCAGCAGCATCACCCCCCAGCGGGCGAGTAAACAGTTCCAAAATATCCCCAGCTGCCAGAAGAAAAGTAATACGACCGGGGGAAAGCAATTCCAAGACAGGATAATTCAGAAGAGAAGGTGGTCCGAGAGGTAACGCAGGAACAAGGATAGGGTACAAGAGGCAAGGAAGGTAATCAAGATAGGATGAAATCAGTGAAGTAGTAGTTGAAGTCAGGGAGCCCGCCTGGAGAATGGAGTGGCGATTTAATTTTGAAGTCGTAATTGAAGTCAGGAAGCCCGCCTGGAGAATGGAGTGGCGATTTAATGTCGAAGTTATAGTTGAAGTCAGGGAGCCCGCCTGGAGAATGGAGTGGCGATTTTATTTTGAAGCAGTAGTTGAAGTCAGGGAGCCCGCCTGGAGAATGGAGTGGCGATTTAATTTTGAAGTTGTAGTTGAAGTCAGGAAGCCCGCCTGGAGAACGGAGTGGCGATTTAATTTTGAAGTAGTAGTTGAAGTCAGGGAGCCCGCCTGGAGAATGGAGTGGCGATTTAATTTTGAAGTTATAGTTGAAGTCAGGGAGCCCGCCTGGAGAATGGAGTGGCGATTTAATTTTGAAGTCGTAATTGAAGTCAGGAAGCCCGCCTGGAGAATGGAGTGGCGATTTAATGTCGAAGTTGTAGTTGAAGTCAGGGAGCCCGCCTGGAGAATGGAGTGGCGATTTAACTTTGAAGTAGTAGTTGAAGTCAGGGAGCCCGCCCGGAGAATGGAGTGGCGATTTAATTTTGAAGTTATAGTTGAAGTCAGGGAGCCCGCCTGGAGAATGGAGTGGCGATTTAATTTTGAAGCAGTAGTTGAAGTCAGGGAGCCCGCCCGAAGAATGGAGTGGCGATTTAATTTTGAAGTAGTAGTCGAAGTCGGGGAGCCCGCCTGGAGAATGGAGTGGCGATTTAATTTTGAAGTAGTGGCTGAAGTCGGGGAGCCCGCCCGGAGAATGGAGTGGCGATTTTATTTTGAAGCAGTAGTTGAAGTCCGGGAGCCCGCCCGAAGAATGGAGTGGCGATTTTATTTTGAAGCAGTAGTTGAAGTCGGGGAGCCCGCCCGGAGAATGGAGTGGCGATTTAATTTTGAAGTTGTAGTTGAAGTCGGAAGCCCGCCCGGAGAACGGAGTGGCGATTTAATTTTGAAGTAGTAGTTGAAGTCGGGGAGCCCGCCCGGAGAATGGAGTGGCGTTTTAATTTTTAAGTTATAGTTGAAGTCAGGGAGCCCGCCTGGAGAATGGAGTGGTGTTTTAATTTTCAAGTAGTAGTTGAAGTCAGGAAGCCCGCCCGGAGAATGGAATGGCGATTTAATTTCGAAGTAATAGTTGAAGTCAGGGAGCCCGCCTGGATAATGGAGTGGCAATTTACTTTCGAAGTTGTTTGAGGGAAGCAGTAGAGTATAACAGAAATCCCCAGCAGGAATTCCAATTCAAAATCAGAAGGAAGGCAACAAGGATCAGAAAGATAGATTCAGACTTCGAAGAAGAATAATTCGAAGATCGCAAGGAAGGAACATCAAGTCCGACAGAATAGCAAGGAACATAGAAAGTCAAGATGAAGAGATAGATAAGATTTCGCAATGCTGTAACTTAGTCTAGCTTCTTATTTTGTTATTTAGTACGATGTAACAAGGAGATCAGTTAAGTAGTGGCAACAGCAGTAATAGCGGTAACAGCAGTAACAACGGCAGTAGCAGTAACAGCGAGATCGCAACAGTCATGGTAGTCCCAGCTACCAGAACTTCCCGAACTACATTGACCTGATTCCCTTTTGGCCAGGGATATGTAGGAGACCTTTTGAAGCGAAGGTTCGGTCAAACTTTTCCAAAAAATGCTTCACACGGGGTGCTCGAACAGGCAAAAATCGCTCGTATCCGCTCACTTATCTTTGCACGAAAAATCTTCATGTTTACGCGCAAAGAGGGGCAGCTGTGAGCACGTGATTTTTGCCCTACATGAGAATTACTCCCAAAAATTCAAAATAAAAGGAGTTTTTGTGTTGTTTGCAATATTTGTGGATCATATGTTATTTTTCTCTTATTATTCACGTTTGTGTGTCCATGTATTTTGTTTAAATATATAAAAATACAAAAAAATATTGCATTTGTACATAAGATTCAAGTTCACAATTAAGAGTAATTAAGTTTGTTTTACGACAACGAAAAAAAAAAAATCACAAAAAAATATGCACGTTACATTTTTTAGCATTTAATGTCTTAATTGTGCGATTTTGTTGATAATTATCATTATAAGTTAATTAGTAGGTTAATCTAGTTTTGTAATTTAATTTAGGATTTTTAAAATTTTAGTTTTGGTAAAGAAATATGAAAGAAAACCGGAATTGGGCCAAATTCACCCAAACCCAATCAAATACACTTAAAACCGCCCCAGTCCAGCCCAAAATTAACCCGGCCCACTTCATCACAGACCAACCGGTCTCGTGACCCATCCAAACGGCGCTGTCTCTCTTAAATGAGAGATCCAGGCCATCGATTTTGCTTGATCGAATGGTCAAGATTAAAACACCCCCTTCATATATAAACTTAATCTTTACCCAGCTCCCACCCGATCTAGACACCCCCCCCTCTTCACCATCGTCTCTCTCAGAGACGATATCATTACGAGAAAACCCTAGCCGCCGCCGGACTCCCCATTCGCCTGAAACCCGGCGGCAACAACGTCGCCGGCCGCCATTTTAACACCCTAGGGCCACTCAACCGTCCTAAGTCCGAATCCACCCTCCATTAACTTCGAATCAACCTGGAGATTCTCGAATCTTCATCTGAAGATTCGAGTCGAACTCAAACCATGCCAAACCGCTCCAAACTCACCCCGAACACTCCTCACACCTCCCTCACACCCCTACTAACCCTGGCTTAGTTCGAATCTTACCAGAAATGTCAAAGCCCTAAATCCGCGCCTCAAGAACCCTAGAACCCAAAAATTAGGGATTGCGTCGAGTCAATGGTGTTTGAAGGCAATAGACCTTAATTGGAGTGTTTTTCATTTGAAAAACACTTCAATTAAAGTCTGTTTACTTCAAAAGAGTGCAAACTCGAAGTCTTTTGAGCCGAGTCCGTCCAATTTCTTGAGGTATCCCATTTCTCATTCTCTTCCTTTTGTTTTGTTGTTGTGTTCATTATATTAATTTAGTTGTTCGTTTCTATCTGTTTGGTGTTTGATTTTAATCTTTCCTGCTTCTACACCGTAAGACCTTTTATTTGGTCATTCTTGTTTTGCTTATATGTCGGAGTAGATTGCGATATAGAAACACGAATTGGCTGTAAACGATACTGTCAAGTAGTGAATTCTGCATTTTTTCATGTTTCGTTTGCTTGAGCACTTCGAATCACTAAGTCGATGATTGATTGTTGTTCCTTAT
This sequence comes from Nicotiana noctiflora, assembly GCA_032618575.1. NCBI lineage: Eukaryota > Viridiplantae > Streptophyta > Magnoliopsida > Solanales > Solanaceae > Nicotiana > Nicotiana noctiflora. The sequence goes on from JASVEL010007622.1 coordinate 18,834, forward strand.
GTGAATTATACGAATGTTGTTGATTAGTCTCGTAGGTCTGTTTATTGGAGTTTTGTGGCAGAACTTGACACTGTAAATCACATTGTGAATCACTGTTTGGATCGAGATTTTTCTTTCTTTTGAACTGTTGATTAACTAAGTGATGAATTGAATTGGTTGTTGTTAGTTAAGGATTGAAGGGTGTAACTAATGAAGTGTAGTGCATATTAGGACTGTAATTGGATCAGAATCTGGGGTTTGTTAATTAGAGATTAACAGAATTGGCATTTATTAGGATTTAAAAACTACCTTGCCCATGAGTTAAGTTAGTGGAACTTGCTGTTACAGCAGGACACTTAGCCATGTCTGGACAAAAGCCATTGTTTAAATAATAGGACCATACTTAGACATATGATAGTAATAAAAATAGGAGGATGGGCTCTGTCAGAAGGGGATGGGTTCTGCAATAGAAGTATGGGCAGGGAGATTCCCTGATGGTGGAGAGTAACTTTTAAGGCTTTGTCGTAACTATAAGAGAAGGGGATTATTGTTCTGAGGAGGGGGGATTTTTGAAACAGAGAAAACAGAAGGGGAAGAAAAAGAGTCTGGGAGTTTAAACAGAGACACACACAGAGAGATATAGAGGGAGATACACTGAAAAGACTCAAGAAACATAGAAAACAGAATAAGGGTTCATTTGAGGAATAGAGAGCTGTGACATTAAGTTGAAGTTTAGCCCTTAGAAGTTGAAAACGGATTCAACACCTGAGAGTATAAGTTGAACATGATGTTCCATTGAACTCTTATTCACTTTCAAGTTCAATTGGGTACCTGAGTTTGGTTATCACTGTTGGGGTGTTACAAGTTGAAAAATCATCGCATATATATATTGTTTGAAATCCTTATTTGTTGGTGTTGGTGTGACTGTTTGCTTCTGCTATAATTGGTCCTGGGCTATCGACTGTTTGAACCACGTTTGATCTTTGCTGTTGCATTACTGTTGGCACTGCTGTTGCTAATTTTCTCCTCCTATTACCATTTCAGGTACACATTGTATCTCCAAGCTTGGTTTATGAAATAGAAGCTGCTTTTGTTTTCTATCTATTCTGTTAAGTTTACATTTCTTCCTGGATTGTTGTTGTACTGTTGTTCTTAAGCTGTACATAGATGTTTTGGACTGGTTCAGATTTTAGTTGGGTAATTGAATATTTGGTATTGTCAAAAACAGCAAGTCAATGTGCTTGAGGATTGAAATACTGTTAAAAATATAAGCTGTTTGGAGTCTGTTTCACGTTTTAAAATGATGGATATAACTAAAACGTGTGGCAGTGATTAGATTGAGTGCTTATTTATAGAATTGATAGAATAGGTAAACGCGTGTATAAACAGCAATTAGGGGCTCGTGTGTATTAATCGATATTGCTGAAAATTGTCTGTAAACCGTGAGGAAAAGTAGCAATTTTATCCAGATGTTTGCTGTTAAAGTTCAACTCAAATAAGTGGATTTGGAAGCAATTGTCTTTGAAAAATAGATAAGTTTGAATGCCATCTCTACCATGTATTGTTCTTTTCATAATTTTTGTCTTTAGTAAAGCATAATTGGTTCCTAGATTAGGTAGTAGTCATTTGTGAGAGTTTTGTCTAGAAAGGCACACGGTAGAGTAGTCTGGTGCCTGTGTTTGGGCTTTAAACTCAGATTTTATTCTCCTTCGTATTGGGCTCAGCTATGCGGTGATCGTTATATACATCATTCTTAAATTAGAGTTAAAACCGTTAAAAGAGCCCCGAATCGTAAATTTATTCATTACAATACATGTAGGACTAGGTATTAATTTAACATTTGGGACAAAAACAAAAGTAGACCACATAGTTCGCCCTAAGATTGGTCTTTAATAAAAGAGAGATGAGCCTCGCCGCACTAAACACACATTTGCGGGGCCCTCGAATAATTGTCATGAAAACTTAGACTTGGAAGGACCGTTTAGTGAATTTCACGGTCTTTCCCGAAGTTAACAAAGACGATAGACTCTTTAGGCATGATTTGTAAACAAAATTACTTTCCTAAATACGGGTGTGCATTTATGTGACCCAAATCTTACTCTCGACGAAACTGAAATACATTAAAGTCACAGGCGTACCGGTTGCGGTGTGGCTCGAAATGTATTTTCGTGACGTCGCAATTCTTCTAAAATTGAAAAGCGGAACATTAAAAGCACCTAGTTAAAATATATAAAGAAATCAGATAAAAGCAAAAAATTGCAGTTGAGCGACCGTGCTAGAACCACGGAATCCGGGAGTGCCTAACACCTTCTCCCGGGTTAACAGAATTCCTTATCCAGGTTTCTAGTTTCGCAGACTACATTATAGAGTCATAAAATTTCCTCGGTTCGGGATTAAATCGGTGACTTGGGACACCATTATTTTTCCAAGTGGCGACTCTGAATAATTAAATAAATTAATCCCGTTTCGATTGTCCTTTAATTGGAAAAACTCCCTCGCGCCCTCGCGGGTAAGCGTAAAAAAGAGGTGTGACACTTAGTAGACATATGAGAATTTCACATCCGATATAATGGGGCATACATGGTGATGAAAATCAAACAACTATTAACCCTACTACCGGAGGATTAATAAAATATGATAAAATAAAGGATCGTGAGGAGTTAGCAAAAATTATTACTTTAGGCTGTCTACCTTTTTTTTTGCTTCTTCGTCATATTTTATTATGTATATTCAAAGAATTTACAATCCGTTATTTAAAGGTATACCTAGAAGTACTTGTAGAGCTGATATTTTCAGACTTCACGGACAATATCAAACATATTTACGTTATTTGTTTGACCACCTTCCTTGTAGAGTTTCTCTAACTTCTGATATTGGTCAAGCTATTAATGGACGTGATTATGTGACTGTTACATGCCATTGGATAGATGATAATACTTGTATGCAAAAACGTATTATTGCTTTTACATATTTTGAAGATTAGAGTCATACCGCTGCATTTATAAGCAGCACTATTTGTGAAGTTGTTGAATTTTATAATCTCAACAAAAAAGTATTGTGTATGTCTTTTGATAATGCTTCTAACAACACTGTCGCAAATTCAATATTAAAAATGCATTTGCAACCACCTGTTAATGAAACTTTTCATGTTAGGTGTGCATGTCATGTTTATAATTTAATTGTTAAAAGTGGCCTTAATTTATTTTCAACAGAGATTAGTCATGTTAGAAGAGCAGTTGGTGTCATTCAAGGAAATAATAGACATTCTAGAATAAAGATATTTAAAAATAAGTGTGTCCAGTATAACATTCAACCCCGATTCATGCTAGAAGAAATTATTACTAGATGGAACTATACATATATTTTTAAAAGTTTGCTACAAATATAGATTCCCAATAACTGAAGTTGCTAATGCGCATTGTACGGAGCCAAGCCGTATGTTAACAACTGGTATTTGAGAGGTCATTAATGAGGTTGTTAATTTTTTACATAAATTTTATACTGCTATTGTTGAGTTTTGTGGAGCTTATTACCCTACTATTGCTATGGGTTTAGTACATATAGCGGAAATTTCTTTTCTACTCTTTGAATTTAAGAAGAAAGAAAAATATGCGGTTGTTGTGGAAAATATGCAAGCCAAATTCAAAAAATATTTCTCTCCAATTACTCCAATTTACTTAATTGGTGCAGTTTTAAATCCTTCTATTAAGATATGTGATTGTCATCAATCAATGAATGTTTTACATACTTATATGGAGATTGGGGAAACTGAAACCCCAAATTTATATACTTCTATGAATAACCTAAATGATTATTTACAGCAATTATATAATTATTATGCAAATATAATTGATAATGTTGCAGGTAATGTTAATCCTACTATGCAATGTAGCACTTCTGCTACTGTGACTGAAGATGAAGGATTAGATGATAGTTTTAATATTTTTTCTACTTTTTCTAACACTCAAACAAGTTGTAGGAATATTGATGAACTTCAATTCTACCTGCAGAAGCAAAAAGAGCCTCACACAAAGGATTTTTCACAGTTGGGGTGGTGGCATGAAAATGGAAAGCAATTTCCTGTTCTTTTCGCAATGGCTCGGGACGTGCTAAATGTGTCAATTTCAACTGTTGCATCCGAGAGTGCATTTAGCCATGCAAGACAACAACTTGGAGATACGCGACACTCATTGAGAAGCAATGCTTTGGAAGTTTTAGTATGTATCAGAGATTGGATTAGATCGGAAAGAAGAAATCAAGGACGTGAAGATGTTGATAGCCTAGAAGACGAGGAACTTGGAGATATATTAACAAATGGTAACCCATCCAAATTAAACACTCCAGAAGAAGGCCACTCAATTCATATTGATTATGAGGAACTTAGCAGGGCAATGCAAAATATTTGAATTCACTTATTGTTATTTGTTAAATATGTAAACATTTCAATTTGTAAGTTTCAAATTTGAATTATCAAATATGAAATAAAAGTAGCACTTGCAAATTGCAATAAGTGCATTTTTTCTCATCTTCCTTGTATTCTTTAATTTAAAATTTTAAATTAATACAAATTCTTAATATAACTTACAATAGTTTTATTTTTGAAATTCAAACTTACAATCTTAAATTAAAACTTTAATAGTTTTACTTTTGAAATTCAAACTTAAAGTCTTAAATTGAAACTTTAATTTTGAAATTCAAAGTTAAAGTCTTAAATTGCAATTTATAAGTGCAAGTTTTTCTCATTTACTTTGTACTCTTTAAATTAATACAAAGTATTAAAATAAATTACAATAGTCATACGAAATTACAAAAAAAAAAAAAATTAAAAATACATTTAACTCGGCGCGGCGCGGCCCGCCCCCCTCAACCTGTAACCCGTACGGTTCAATTTTTACCCGAAAATAACCAAACTCGTTAAGAGTGGGCCCGGAACCGGCCCGGTTTCAAACCCGTACGGGTTCAAAATAAACGGGCCCGAACCGGCCCCGCCCACCCGTTTAACACCTATATTATGGATTAGCTCAAGATGAGATTAACTTCGTTAACTATCGTGGGGTCGGATTCTGATCCATACATAGCTCATTACAAAAATTAATCAATTGATAAAATATTACTAATATTAGTCAATTAGCTAATTATCTATTTGTAGCAAAAAAATATCAAATTTTTGTGGGTGTTATTAGAATAGATTGGGCACTACTTAAGGAGATTGAATCTGAGTTTTGGGATGATTTGGTGAAGTTTTGAGGTAGTTTGAATTTAAAATTTGAAGTAAAATCCGAACATGAAAAAAAAAATGATATGTGTATCACACTGTGTATCACTTGTTTATCACATATGTATCATATTTGTATCAATTGTGTATCACATGTATATCCATGTATACCTGTATGCGAGATACATGCGTGATATATATGTCGCAGAAGACTTTTTTGAACTCGATTTTATTATGAATTTTGATGTAAAACCAGTCCAAATCAACTCCAATCTTCCTCAAATTTTGTATATTGACTTATCTGTATATTATGAATTTCACCTATACCCATTGAAAAAGTTTCTTTTTTTGTTTAGATTTTTGGAATATTGTATAGTTTTTTGTACTTTATCACCTTATTTGCTTCCCCATCCATGAAATTTCCTTTCCGTTTTGTATCTAATGTTGCTAATCACGCTTAAAAATATGGAAGGTGAGTTTTGCATGTGATTCTTTGAGAGAAAGAACCCTATTTTGATTTTTTAATTTTGTTGGTTAGTTTTGGTAAGTCTATGATAAATGGCTAGAGGTTGGTAAATTGAGATTTATTTGGGACATTTGTGTAAGTTTCCCTATTATATTCTGCCACATCCCGCGGACTAAAGGTATGTGTTAGGTGCACGTCACAAATTTGAGTTCTATCAAGGATAAAAGTTTGATATTTAGGTGGAGATAAGTATAAGACTCATATTATCCACTGAGTTTTGAATCTTGCTTATGCTTGTCGTCGGAGATTTCTCCCTCAAAGAAGATTGTACATCTTCTATAGGCCCTAAAGTAAATGCAACTTCTTAAAAAGAAGGTTGAAATTTGAACCTGCTTTGTGTTTCATCTTAAAATGATGCACTTCCAATATATAGGAACAGCTTTAGTCTCCAAAGCGTTCAAAATTTTACCAAGTTAATAATATGCAAAATATTGCCAGAGTGGTGGTAGTACATCAAATTTTTTGTGTTATATGATCAAAATCTTGCAATGAGATCAACAATCTAAAACTTCCGGAAACAACATCTCTATCTCCACAAGGTAGGGGTACAGTATGTGTACAATCTACCCTTCCCCGACTGTTCGAATACACTGAATATGTTGTTTATCAAAAAAATCTAAAACTAACATTCTTACTCCCTATCGCAGAAAATTTCACTCTTTCAACCTCACTTCCAAAATATGTCCTCTTCACATATCTTCATCAAATAATCATCGTACACGAGTGAGTGCTAGATAAGCAACAAGTCGGTAGCCTACCAACATCACAGCCATGATCGAGACATCGATCCACATATTGTTTAGTCCTACTGATTTAATGGCAGGAAAATCCGCAACTTGGCAATAAACTCCTTTTGAACACTCATAGAAATCATTGTCATTGTACTGAACCCCTAAAAGCAGCTTGTAGCTATAGTAGCTATAACTCAAATACTTTAGCCAGACGATGAACGAGGGAATTTGTTGAATGTAGTATCCACCAGCAATGAGGAAGACCATTGTTGTGACTGAGGCCAAAGTAGTGGCTTGTTTAACATCCATGAGTAACGCACCAAAAGCTAGTCCGAGACTTTGTGATACAAGAACGTTGTACAGGACGACTAGAAGAGATAGGATGAAGGTTGTAGGATCGGCTTTGAGACCGCCCATCCAGTAAAGGATAAAGGTAAATGCTGTTGGTAGTGCAAGTTCTAAAGGCAAATCTCCTACTGTTTTGGCTAGAAAATATGACGAGAGGCGATACATTCCTGACGATCTTTCTTTTATAAGCATTCTTCTTTCTTGTGGAAAAGTGAAAACTGCATTGTAGAGTGGATAGAAGCCCCAAAATACCGCGAAAAAGAATAACATTGCAATCTGCAAACAAGAAGTCAAATATCAATATCATTATTAGCAAATAGCAGCAGACTATCATCTGTTGTAATATGTCAAATGCAGTAAGGCCTGATTACTGAAATTGAAAAAAAGTTATAAATGGTATTATATCTCATATTGACTGAAAACAGGTGCCAGCTAGGTTTACTGGAGATAACCAGTGTACAACAGCGACAACCACACTCAATCCCAAGTTGGCAGCTATATGAATCCTTACTGTACATGTCGCTCCATTTAAGTTAGACGTATATTTCCTTATGTGCGTTAGATAGGTGAAGAGATAAGTTCTTACTCGATCTTCGATGTGGGATGTAGGAGTATGCCACCACAATAATCCTGCAAGAAATGCTACACTTATAACTTGGAAGATCCTAAGGCTATTGAACGTTTCGTATCTTCGCTCCCTTAGCCCCCTTAGAAGCAGTACTTTGAATTGATGGCTCCAACTTGTGCACCATTGCTCTGATTTCACACCATTTCCTTCATTAGTAGAACACAAGATAGTTTCATTAGTCACTAATTAAGGGTAGATGAACCAAAGAAAATGATTTCTTCAGAGTAAACTGGAAACTTACTTGTGGAAACAGTCTTTGTATAACTGTAATTACTGTTATCTGAACTGCATAGCTCAGATTTCAACCTTGTAGAAATGTTCTTCTCATACGCGGAGATGAGAGCTTCTCTCACAAACTTCTTTTCCTGTTCAGTATTGTCGCCTTGCTCGATTGCAGGCTTGGAATCAGGTCCAATTCCTGTAAGTTCAATGCTACACTTTAAGATGCCTGTTGCCTAACATATCTGATTTGGATTAAAATAGTTTCAAACGATTCATACATATTGCTATAACAACTGTGAAAGGATAATATGTAGTGGAAATTCAACTTGTACTGAAATGTTCAAATTACCATTAGCCAGATCGAGCAAGAGATCAGCAGGATTGACAGTGATGGATATGGAAAAACCAATCGACGAGAAGTAATCCAGGGCACTTGATGCAGAACCATAGTAGATAGGACAGCCCTCAGAGAGTAGCACTACCTTATCAAACATATGGTAAAGCCGGCTAGACGGTTGATGGATCGTTGTGATCACGGTTCTACCACCACTAGCTAGCCGCTTAACTGTGGTTAGGATTCGCAAAGCTGTGGTCGAATCCAACCCTGAAGTCGGCTCATCTAATAGTAGTAAACTCGGGTTGATTAGCATTTCTTGACCTATACTGACTCTTTTTTTCTCTCCACCTGATATACCTCTAAATAGTGGACCTCCAATCATACTGTTCCTACACTTGTTTAATCCAAGTTCTGTTATAACATGTTCTACATGTCTCACTTTTTCCTCTTTGCTTAGGCTTTGTGGCAGCCTAAGCAGAGCTGTGAATAGAAGTGTTTCTAATACAGTTAAATGAGGATATAGGACATCATCTTGTGCCACGAATCCGGTTCTACGCTTAATGGAACCGCAGAAAGGCTGGCTGTTGTACGTAATTTTCCCGGATAATTTACCCGAAAGGCGGCCACCTAGTGCTGTTAGAAGGGTAGTTTTGCCACTACCTGATGGACCTAACATTGCTAGCATTTCTCCAGGGCAAACTATACCTGTCACACCATTTAGTATAGTCTTCTCTTTTGTGTCTGATGTTCCTCCAAAACACATCCCTTGTGTTTCTTGCCTAATCTTGTAAACAATCTCTTCAAACTACACATCAAAATATGAAGACATCAGCAAGAACAGATTGAACCTATGTTGTTCGGCCTCATCGAAAATATCGTTGTGTGTGTGTCCGGTCCTTCAAAAGTAGAGCATTTTTGGAGGATCCGACACGGGTGCAACGACATTTTGGAGAGTCTTGCACAACATAGGATTGAATCGTTGAACAAATATGATTCGCGCAAAACCAGGAATTCTAATAAGGCAATTCAAGAAAATTCAAGAATGTCACACCTAATGCAATTTTTAAACTACTTTTACTACTACACTACAAACATCCTTATGTCAAGAGGATTCAATAACTTAAATATATACAAATAAGAAAATATTTTTTTTCTTTTTGTACAGTATTATTTTCGGGCGAAGGGGATTCAATTTTCTCTTCAATACATGTAGCTTCGCTGCTGGATCAGAGCACATGACTGACTCAAATTACTTGTTACATGTAAAAACAAACTTGCTTATATACACGTAAGCAAGAAGTGATGAGTATTTATTTAGTCGGTGCACAAAGTATTCCGTATTTACTCAGTGTCAGGGAAGGATCGCACACCCTAAGAGTATGATGTAGATAATCTACCCTAATGCAACCGACTCATAGGTTACAGACAACTTTACCGTTATAAGGCTACGTGAGTCTTTATGCACAAAAGGGAGAACAGACAGAAAAAACAAAAAAAAAAAACAGACCTTCAAAGTTATAGGGCCTCTTTGTGAAAAAAACTGTGAATTGATCTGGACAGAGAAAGCCAGACAGGACATGTCTTGCAGCTCTGACGAATCAGGCAAATTCGTCGGAGCTGCCATAACTTCTGTGCCAGAATTTTCTGGCTTTGGTGCTATACAGTTAACTGGCATATTGCCAATAGTTGAACTGAGGAAAGTTTAGGAAGGAGAAGTTAAAGAGTTGCTTTTAACTTGAGTTTTCTAAAGTGAACTGAACAGACATGTAAATATATAAACATAGAAAGATACACAAATGAGGATCTCTTCTTTTGTGCTAAAGTTGGCTTAAATTACTTTCTTTTCTAGTGGGCTACCACCTCTTTCTCTTAAAGTACTATAACACAATCAAATTATTATGCTAATCTTCTTCATGTCATGTCTGGTTTCCTCTTAACTTCTTAACTTTAGCATGAGTTAGTGGCGATGTCAAAAATTTTTATAAAAGTATTCAACCTTAAATGAAGCGAAAGAAAATTTTCGATAAAGGGTGTTTAATATATATTATACACCGCTATAACCTAATATTTTATCTATATACATAGTATAAATTTTAGACGATCTAACGGGCATATTTATGATCTATTAAGTCGACTTGTAGTTTGGTTAATATAATAATTTGTGAGACTTGGTTTGCAACTGTGTTTGAAAAGAAAAAGGTTCATTTGTCTTTGATATTAATTAATTAGCCATAATTAAATAGCTCTTTTTCTTCTTAAAGTTGGTCATAGGAAAGTGAAATTAAAGCTAAATGTGGCAGTAAGCTAAGTATGGAAAAATCCTTTTTTTGCCACAATGACCCAAATAGGGTTATTAAAGTAAAATCACACCTAAATTAGGGTTTTTGGACAAATTTTATATACTGAAAATGTCCTTCCCGTTAGATTTGAATTGCTCTCCATGATTCTCTCTCACCCATTAAATGTTTGTCTTCCCAATACATGGAAAAATATTAAGCATGTAAACCAAATATATTGATATAATTAGATATTCAAATTTTATTAATTAAATAATATAGTTAGTTTAATGTAATGTAAATAGACATTCAAATTGAATTAAATAAATTATACAGTCATTTAATGGTATTAAAACCTATAGGTAATAGTTTTATTTAAGAGTTTGGCCTATAAAGAGTTGCATATTCTGAACCTCCACCACCTCTTCATAGCCAAAGCTTCACTAAAGTAAATCAAATATTTGAAACTAGCTCTGCCTTCTTCAGTAGAGAAACACATTTTCTACCAGGAACTCCACTGATACCTCTGCTTACCTTCGGTTGAACCCCAAAATATTTTTGGCTAACTGTATCTCAATATGTATAAAAGATGTCTTGGGCGGTTCCAATACAGCAAGCAGATGAGTGGGTTGAGTTATTAACACATGTTTGATGAGTATTGACTTTCCACCAATAGATAGTAATTTCCCTTGCACAGAAAGTTATTATTCATCAGAAATATTGCTCCACACACACCATTCCATGTTGGACCTTGATCAATATTTTGAGGATTAAAAATTAAGATGAATAATTATTTTCTTGATACATACCAACTAATTACAAGATGAAAATAAAATTAGCAACATTCTACTGCAATCAACTTGACAACAAGTATTACTAATTGTTTTAGAGAGGGCAATTCAACAAGACAACCATAGGCTCAAGCTGTTGTACGGTACTTTCATTGTTTTTGTAGCCCATTCGCTAATCAAAGATTAATAATTATTTGACTATATATTGTAGTTAAATAATACTATTGATATGGTAAATGTATGGAAAAAAGTTATGAAGCTAGCGGAGTTTATTGTCTCTTTGAATTTTGTGGCTATATTATTTTATCATAAGAAATAATTATAGTTATTACGCAAACTATTGCCATGATTATTTATGACATGAATAAAAACAGAATATTTTTACACTGCTTCTTGCAAATTATGTTAATTACAGCGTAGTAATTCATAGTTATATTGGCCGTTTATATAATAACCAATATATAATTTCATTCATTAAGGTCATACGTATTGGTCACAAGTTATTCATAGAAAATACATAAGTCCATTGACTAAAGTTCTAGTCATATAACCTATGGTAATTATATCGTTGCGATTCATAATTATATTGGCCGTTTATATAATAGCCAATATATAATTTCATTCATTAAGGTCATATGTATCAGCCACGAGTTATTCATAGCAACCATATAAGTTCATTGACTTAGGTCGTAGTCATATAACCTATGTTAATTACATTGTTGTGATTCATATTTATATTGAATTGGCCATTTATATAATAGCCAATATATAATTCAATTCATTAAGGTCATACGTATCACCCATTAGCTATTCATAGCAACCATATAAGTCAATTGACTAAGGTCATAGTCCTATAACCTATGTTAATTACATCGCTGTGATTCATAGTTATATTGATCGTTTATATACCAGTATGTAATTTCATTCATTAAAGTCATACGTATCGGCCACTAGTTATTCATAGCCACCATATAAGTCCATTGACTAAGGTCATAGTCATATAACATATGTTATTTACATCGTTGCGATTCATAATTATATTGAATTGACCATTTATATAATAGTCAATATATAATTCCATCCATTAAGTTCATATGTATCAGCCACTAGTTATTCATAGCAACCATATAAGTCCATTAACTAAGAAAAATTAGACAAATCTAATAAGAATTAAAAAAATAAGTTTTGATCAAATTTAATTTTGTAACGACCCAGCCGATCGTTTTGAACTCTAGTGCGCCGTTCAGCTGTTTGAGGCCATGAGCAACTTCACTTCAGGTATTATGACTTGTATGCATGGTCGGAACTGAATTTGAGGAAGTTCAAAGTTGATTTGAAAAGAGAACTCTCATTTCGGAAGTAAATTCGGAGGTCCGTGGGTCATTTTGGAGTCATTTGGCTAAAGATAGAAATTTGAAAATTTTTAAGAAATTTGATTAGAAGTGGACTTTTTGATATCGGGGTCAAAATCTGATTCCGAAAGTTGGAGTAGGTCCGTAATGTTGAATATGACTTGTTTGCAAAATTTTAAGTTAATCGGACGTGATTTGATAGGTTTAAACATCGAAAGTAGGAGTTTGAAACTTTAAGTTCATAAAGTTTGGATTGGAGGTCGATTCATGATTGTGGTGTTGTTTGATATGATTTGAAGACCTCGAGCAAGTCAGTAATATGTTTTGGGATTGGTTGGCATGATTAGTTGGGGTCCCAGAGTCCTCAGATGGATTCCAGGTAGTTACCGAATCAATTTCAAAGTTTAACGAGGAGCTAAAGTTACTGGTCACTGGTGTAACCATACCTACGAGGCTAGGGCCGCAGGTGTGAAGCCGCAGAAGTGTCCATGAGGTCGCAAATACAGTATTGGCGAGGGAGAGCTGGGACCACAGATGCAGTCATCTCGCTGCAGAAGCGAGACCGCACCTACGAGTGTTAAGGCGCAAAAGCGGGAAGGGCAGCCTGGAGAGAAATCGCGAAGTGGAACAGGGGCCGCACCTATGGAACCACAAAAGTGGTCGTGTTACCGCAGATACGGAAGTGCTGGAGGCAGTAAGTTCTTTTAAAATCGGGAGTTGGTCATTTTTATGCCTTTTTCATTTGGTGTGGGCGATTTTGGATAGCTTCAAGTGGGGGTTTTCATCATCAACAACAAGGTAAGCTAGCCCACCTATCTTGAGTTAAATATATCGATTATGTATAGATTTCAGCATGTAAAATGGTAAAAATTTGGGGGTTTGAGGAAACCATAGAAAATTGGTATTCTTGAAATTTGACCACAATTTTGGGTATGAAAGTGAGTGTAAATTACATATTTGAGTTTGTTGGGGTTATGGGTAAGCTTAGACTTCGAAAATTATCAGGATCCGAGCACGTGGGCCCGAGGGCATTTTTATCAACTTTTTGATCGGGGTTAGAAACTATTATAAATTGAATTGCAATGAGTAATTGAGTATATATTAATGAATTTTCATAATTATTGGATAGTTTTGGAGCAATTAGCATCGATTCAATTCTTTGAAAAGGCATGGAATGTCGGTTATGGATCTTCTAAGTGAGGTGAGTCTCCTGTCTAACATTGTAAGAAGGAATTGTCCTCATATGTGAGTTAATTGGTTATGTGCTCCTATTTGTGGGGGGATGGGGGAGGGGATAAGAACGCACAAGGTGACGAGAGTCCGTGCATAGCTACTATTATATTTAAGTCCAGGTAGTCTAGGACCCAAAAACATGCTATGGTTGGAACATTTGTAATGTTATTGACGTTTTGAATTGCTAAAATCACATCGCAATAGTAAATAAATTTCTAAAAGGATTAAACTTCATTTTCTTAAATTGTTAAAAAGATAATTGGGTTTTCTTCGGATAATTGTTTCCTAATGACTTCTTGATTGACTGTCTGTATGTGTTTAAATTTTGAAACAGGCCGAACGTCTCGATAGATTAAATAGATGCATTTATGGTTCGCGCCATTCGACCCTCTGGCAGTGCACAATTTAAATATTATTGCATCGGGTCGTAAGTCCTCGGCATGATGTGCGCATGCTTGTATTGCTTGCCTTGACTTATTAAAGTTGTTATAGCCTCTTGTCGGCTTGAGAATGTTTGTGTAAATAATAAAAAAGGAGTTTGAAAATTTCCTATAAAATAAAGAACTGTTTACTTGCTTCATTCTATTGGATTAAAATCATGTTTATAAAAAAAATCCGCGATTTGATATATTATTGATATAACATTCTGGACCATTAGTATCGAAGTCGACCTCTTGTCTCTACTACTTCAAAATTACACGGGATACTTATTGAGTACACGTTGTTTTCATACTCATGCTACACTTGATGTGCATTTTTGTTGTACATGAACATGTACTTCTAGTGGCCTACTGAGTGTAGCAACATGGATGATACGGGGACTAGGTGAACTGCATTACTCGAGGCGACCCCAACCTTGTATAGTCCATTTCAGCATGTTTTATTTACTTTCTGTCCAATTTGTATTCCGGGCGGTTGTTGTATTGTATTGTTTCCTAAAACGCATGCACTTATGATACTGCATTTAGGGATGTCTATGGGTTTACTTATAAGTTCAAAAGCTGTTAAATGTTTTATTATTTATTCAGTGAAATTTACTGTGTATTGTTGAAACGAATTAAAGAAGTGATTTAAAAAATATTTAAAATGAGAATTCAATTAAGTATTTTTGGTTGGCCTGCTTGACAGCAGTGTCTGACGCCATCACGACCCTTAATGAATTTTGGGTCGTGACAAATTTATGGTGAACACTAATTATGATTGACTCCTATTTTTATAATAAATAGCTTTTGAAAGCTTTCAAAATATAAGATTCTTATTTTAATAGTTATTCAGTAACCATGTGATACGTTTTCTTCCATCCCACCTATTTTTAATTTTAAAAACACTATATAGAGAAACAAAATAATAGTAGGAACGTTTGTTACAAAATTGTATATAATGTGTTTAAAAAACAAGAAAATAGTTTTTAATGATTAATATGTTATCTGAGAGCGACTAGTTTAAGTCCGAACGTTAGATGATTTTTTAAAAATAGGGCCCAATTTAAAAAATAATAGGACAAAGCTTATTTCAATTAGAGATGAGATTTTTCTTTTTAAAAACAAAATAATAAAAATCATATTTTGGATAGTCAAAGTTTCTTTTAAAATATTTTTTTTATTTGTATTATATTAAAATGAGTGTGCTGCAATAATTCAAACATTGTATATTTTTTACTAAATAAAGTATATAATTACTTTTTAATTAAATAAATCGTATAATTTGCTATACACATAAAATACACAAAGTATATAGAGATTTTCATCTTCATATGTATGGAAATATGAATCAATTTTAGTTGGTCAATGTATTTCGGAAATAGAGGTAAGTTAATGTATTTATTAGTGTGTTTTGGAGGGAAAATTATTTGGGGGGAAACGTTGCAAAACTGAATAAGGTTATGGTAGTTTTTTTACGAGTGTGGTCGCATTTAGACCAAATTAATGTGGCTGTTTAGCGTAAAAATAGCACGGTATAGCCAGTTTTTAGATTGGTCAATCAAAAATAGCCAGCATTTACCAAGTCAATGAAAAATAGCCACCGTTTTGCGGCAATAAAGACCGGTCCAGCATAATATACTAGAATTCTGTGCACTTGTGTATGAACTCCAGCATATTATGCTGGACCAGTATACTTTGCTGGCTCAAGTATAATATACTGGAGACTGGAGCGCTGGTGCTCCAAACTCCAGTATATTATACTGGGCCATTATACTTTCTGGAACTCCAGTATATTATGCTAGAGTTCTAGTGTACTTATGCTAGAACTCTATCATATTATGCTGGAGTTCCAGCATACTACCTGTAACGACCCGACCGGCCATTTTTGGATTTTACGCTCCGATCCCCCATTAACCGCTTTCCCTAAGTTCATTTATGCTATTTTGGTTTGTCGGATGTTCGGTTCTAGGATTCGGAGTGTTTTGGGACACTTAATCCCTAAATGAGAGCTTAAGAGTTAAAAAATGGTATGTATTCGGAACAGTGTGAAGACGACCTCAGAATGGAAATCTAATGGGTTCGTTAGCTCCGTTAGGTGATTTCGGGGTTGGGAGAGTGTTCAGAATGTAATTTGGAGGTTCGTAGCTCATTTTGGCTTGAAATGCCGAAGCTTGAAATTTTAGAAGTTCCGGTCCGATAGTGAATTTTTGATCTGAGGGTCGGTTTGGGATTCCATAAGTTGTTGTAGCGTAGTCATGTCATTTTGGATGTGCGTGTAAATTTTCAGGTCAATCGGAAGTGTTTTGGCTAGGTTTTGAAGCGAAAGCGAGTTTGGTTAAGTTTTGAAGTTCTTAAGTTCTAATCATTGAGTAATTCGTGTTTTCGGCGTTGTTTTAGGTGATTTAAGGATTTGAGTAAGTTTGAATTATGATATAAGTTATGTCCGTAGGTTTGGGTTGGGGTCCCGGGGGCCTCGGCTGTGTTTCAGATGCCCAACGGGGCATTTTGTGTTGAAAAATAGATGCAGATTTCAGCTGTTGATGTTGCAGACTTTTTGTTCTCTGCGATCGCATCCTCACTCATGCGATCGCGTAGTGTAATTTCTGAGGGGCCTGTTTTCCTTCAATGCGATCGCGTAATTCCTCCTGCGACGCATAGCTTTAACTCTTCCTTCTCCGCGATCGCGATGTCCCTTGTGCGATCGTATAGTTCAATCCCCTTGTCTTACGGGATCGCATGACTCTCACTGCGAGCGCATAGAGCAGTTTCCCAGAGCTCGAAGTTTCTTCTACGCGATCGCATAGCCACTCCTGCGATCGCATTGAATTAAATGCTTAGGCAGATTACATCTTTTCGAAAATGAGGGTTCTTCCATTTTCTACAAAAACTCAAGCTAGAGATCTCGGTTTTGAGAGATTTTTTGAGGGATTTTCAGAGGCAACTACTGGGTAATGATTTCTTACTCTCTTATGATTAATACCACTAATCTAATCTCGAATTCAACCTTTAATTTCGGAATTTGAATGAAACATGGGTTAAATTTCTTAGACCTAATTTTGATAATTTGAGAGGGCAATTGACCTTCGATTTGGGAGATTATTATAAGGTTAGACTCGTGAGAGTACGAGGATTCTGAAAATGTAAAAATATTTCAATTCCGAGATGATGGATAGAGGGGTATTTTAGTCATTTTACCCATTTTCGCGCCTTCGCTTTAATTTTAACAGTGTAATTAGTTACTTGCGATGTTATTTATAATATGTAATTGATTTGAATAGATTTGGGCCACTCGGAGTCGGATACTCGTGGCAAGGGCATTGTTTCTTAGTGGTTTTGTACCGCTTCGAGGTACATGGCTTGTCTAACCTTGTGTAGGGGACCTCTCCCCTTAGGATATCTTATGTGTTAATTTAAATGTCTTGTACGCTAGGTGACAGGCATGTACTTGTGCATATTGTTGAAAATCCGCTTTACTTGAATTGCTCAAACTGTGTTAACTCTATTATTTGACTGTTTTAAATGCAAGATTTATCTTGTGTTAGCTAGAGGAGTATGACTAGATAGAATTAACTGTCTAAATGCTTAATTTCCTTAATTGAAATTACGTGAGACATGTTGGGTTAGGACTTAACTATTAATTGTAGTTGTGTATTACATTCTCCGAGTATTTTTCCTTATTTTTATTGTGTTTTTGGTATTGCGGACTGCAGGCTCAATTCCCAGAGATCCATGTTATTGAGATGAGCGGACTGCGTCAATCCCCGGAGATCCCTGTTATTGAGATGAGTGAACCGCGGGTACAATTCCCGGAGATCCTTGTTATTGAGATGAGCGGACTGCGGGTTCAATTCCTGGAGATCCTTGTTACTGAGATAAGTGGACTGCGGGTTCAATTTCCGGAGATCCCTGTTACTGAGATGAGTGGACTGTGGGTTCGATTCCCAGAGATCCTTGTTATTAAGATGAGTGGACTACGAGTTCAATTCCCAGTAGATCCACGGGCAGTTGAGGGACACTTTGTTGTGTTATTTTCCTTGTTAGTATTAATTGCTAGTGACTTGTAGTTTCTATTATGTTTTTGCTGTCATTTCAGATTATTTACTATTTTATACGGTTCGATACTATTTTTTTTTTCTCGGTAGGGCGCTGACCTTCCTCGTCACTACTCCATCT